>JAHXMU010000006.1:2203935-2330383 GCA_019455685.1 Philornis downsi
AATGACGTGAAAATATACCATTGGCTATTAGGGGATAATGTCCCTGATCGCATCGGAGTTAGGATATTGTTTTTACTGTTTACATTTTATCAACCATTTGACTTCAATGGTTCTTATCTGGAAAACTGCAAACGGTTCTTGGAATTTGTTATATTTTTTGTTTGGTCACACCAAGTTTCAATTGCACTTCAAAAGCCTGGTCCTTCCGCCGGAGTTTTGGTTGGCTTCTTTTGCGCCGTCCATCGAATTTGTTGTCGACAATTTTTCGTGCTGCGGAATTTGCCATTTTCCAACACAATCGCTGTATATTGATGTGCTTGACCACTTCAATGTTGGCATATAGCATATGCAGCTCATTGTTCTTGCGACACCGATACTCTCTGTTAACGGTAATGGGTCCGTATATTTTCCGGAGTATTTTTCTCTGGAAGACAGCTAGCACTGGTTCTTGTGCTTGTGTCATAATCCAGGATCCTGCACCATACAACAATACAGATAAAACCAACTTCTGGTACAGTTCAATTTTTGTTTGTCGAAAGAGGGCTTCATCATTGAACCGCTTGCTTAGCCCATAGTAGTATCTGTTAGCAAATAAAACTTTCCTCTTTATCTCCATGTTGACATCATTCATTTTATATACAGAGGATCCGAGGTTCACACAACATCCCTAGCGAGCATACTCTCTCCTTTTTACTGACTCCTTCTTAATGCTTGAGAAAGCTGCTATAACACCCTGCGGTTTTCTGCCAATAATGTCTACATCGTCCATATACGCGAGTAATATATGGCTTTTGTTGAAGATGGTATCAGTCGTGTTTACTACAGCTTTGCTCATAATCATCTCCAACAGTATGTTGAAGAGGTCGCACGATAGGTTGTCGCTTTGTCTAAAACCTTGTTTGGTATAAAAAGGCTCACTAAGGTTTCAGCCCATCTTCACTGAAGACTTTCTGTCAGTCAGCGTCATCCTACAAAGAAGTATAAGCTTCGCGGAAATTTCAAACTCTTACATGGCCCCATATAGTTTTTGCCGTACCGGAATGTCGAAGTCAGCTTTATAATCGACGAAAAGATGGTACGTATCGATCTACTTTTCTTGTGTCTTCTCCAGAATTTGCCGTAGTGTGAATATCTGGTCAGTTGTTGATTTGCCAGGTCTAAAGCCATACTAATGGGGGTCCAATCAGACTCGGCTTAAGTCTTTCATATAAGTAATAATTTTTACATACGCTTGGATCACCTTTTTTGAACACAGGACATAGTACACTCAAATTACAATCATCGGGCTTCCATTATTCGGCCAAATCATATTTAGAAGCTGTTGCTTATCGCCACCAGCCTCAAACAGCTCTGCTACCATGCCATCAGCCTGCAGCTTTATTGTTTTTAAGCCGCAATACTGTTGTTCTGAACTCCTTTTTGGTTCGGAGCTGGGCAATTTATGCCTTCGTCGGTAATTGGGGCGATTTCTTCATTCGTGCTGCCATCCGGAACGAACAACTTGTAAAAATGCTCTTTCCATAATTGCAGCACACTCTCATATCTGGAGGAAAGTCCTTGGCTGCAGGGTTACCCTGTATGCAGCATTCTTTTCCCCAGACACTATCCGACATTCTTCATCATACCAGGGGTTGTCTGAGCATGGTTTCTAATACACAAGTACGGTTTTTACAGCAGTTGCCATAGATTGCGCAATATGCTGCCACTGTGCGTCAGGAACATCAGGATCAGGGGCGTTTAGTTGCAGTAATTAAGAGAGTGTGGTGGAGTAAGCTGTGGCTATCTCGGCGGTAAGCAGCTTATCGACATCTAGCTTTATTTGTGCCTGGTTACGTAAGTCTTTCGTTCTGTTCAATCTCCCGTGCGTGCCTTAGCTGCAACTAAGTGGTGATCCAAATCAATATTAGCATCACGGATCACATGAGACTAAAAGCATGCCTTCCATCTATTACCACATAATCAATTTGATCCCTAGTGTTATGCTCAGGAGATCGCCACATTACCTTGTGGATATCTTTATGCGGGAATCTGGTTCCACTTACTACCATTACTACGATATTACGTGTCGCAGCGAACGCAATCATTCGGAATCCATTTTCACATCTTCCCTTCCTATTTTGGCACTAAATTCTCCTAAACCAATTTTAATGCAGTGGCCAGGGCAGCGGTCATATGTTTCTTCTAGGCACTCATACAACATATCTTTGGTCTCCTCGTCTTTTTCTTCCGTCGGGGCATGTGCACAGATCAGCGTCATGAAAAATTATTTAGCCGAGAGACAAGGCATCTAAGTCTCTTCCCCACGATAAATTCACATCCGAATTCATGCCTTTCTGCGTGACAGTTGTAGTAGATGTCACAGTTTTCTCGCCGAGTGCATCCTTGTCCTGTTCATCGTATTTCCTGGATGGCAGTGATGTCAGTTTTATATTTATCAAGGACATCCGCCAGTCGGATAGATACACCTTCTCTGCAAAGAATATGGACATTCCAGGTGCATATCCTTAAATGATGGTCCTTATAACGTTTGCGGGGTCGCCAACATTTGGAGAGTTCCTTTTTGTTATTTTCTTCAGTGTTTTCTAAATAATTTTGTTTAAGGCGAGCGGCTTACCAGGCCACTGCATCAGATCATAGTTGTGGAGCTGCCAACTACCACTAGACTAATATGAGTTAAGCTTCAGTTCTAAGATCCATCAATGTTATCACGCCATTTAGGTTTCTCAATTAGCCACCTTTTGACTGTAGCTGGGAATTAGCAGGGAATACTTGAACGAAGGTCCGTAGGTTTCCGGTTACTCCCAACCAGTAAGCATAAATTAAAAATTTGCCCGTTCCCCTCTAACAACTGTTCACTTAAAATTCAAATTCTTTTCTAGAAAAACAATAAAGTGCGCTTTTCTTAAATCATCTGCGAACATTTTTCTCTCTTTTTATTAATAACAATACTTTCCTTTTTAGTATAAAGTTCAACATTTGTTCTACCCTTTGTCAAAAAAACTTAATTTAATGTTCGCTTTTGGAAAATATCTCACTCTTTGATAGTGTTTGGCGCCTGTTCTGGAAACTTTTTCAAAAAATTTTAACTAATTAATAAATTGCTTGAATCTGTCCGTTCACTTTGAAAACTCGCAGCTTCTGTAATGACAACAACAATGCAAATCCTTTGTTTTATGTCGTCTGATGCTGCAAGTGCTGCACTTTCAGAGCGCGATTGCAACAGTTTTAAAGTGTTACGCCCAGAACAGATAACATTATTTTCAGAAAAGAGTTCACTAGTCTCAGAACTGCTGAAGAGCAATAACGAAATTGGAATATCTAGTTAAAAAAAGTCTACAAATAACTTAAACTTTGTTAATTTAAGGAAAATGTTTAAAAAAATCACAATGCTTTAAATCATCAGCAAGTTGGTGATGCAGAAGCGATATTTAAGAGTGAAATATTTGCTTCCGATATTTTGTTAATATAAATGGTAATATAATAATTTTGGTTACACCAAAACCAAATATCAAAATTAAGAAAAGCGATATTACGTGCCCGAGAAATAGTATATGGTCGTATCACTGAAAAAGTGAAGGATGCAGAAACTTAAATACCACCCACCGCCGATCACTTGCGAACGTTACAAACTGCGTGATCAACTTTGCATACCTGTGCCTATTAACAAATGCGTTTATGGCAATTAAAGTCCGTATAGTATAAGCTTTTATCGACAGCTGGATTTAAATTCAAAATCTTATCTATCTAGCGATGTGTTTTACTACATCTATTATTAGTCCAAAATGCTACAAAACAAAGATAGCGATATTTTAAGCCAAAGTCAACTATAGCGGTTCTGTAACACAATTAAAAGATAATTTGTATAAAGCGGCACATTTATATTTGCCGAATGACAGCTGGCGACAGAATTCTAACATACTCGTAAATAATAAAAACTATAATAATATCTTTTAAATTGTATTACAACTATTATTATGTAGTTAGAGTCACAAATATCATATTTAACACTTACAATCTTATTCGTTTTAATACCCCGGCTCTCTGGTACAACAATGTGACAACATGACCAGTGAATGTAACACCAAACCCCACCTCAGAGTTAGCGCCATTTGTTCCAGAGTTTACAGTAGTCTTACTAACCTTAATGGGGCAAATGCCAAATTACAGTTACGTGTTTTTTTACACTCTGTCCCACACAGCGAGACCGGAAAGCAAGCAACAGTTCTGTATTATTTCCGCTTTAATGATTGCTTGTCTTCCGGCTATTTTCTATACACATGCACACACACACACACTCACAGCTTCTAAGTTGAGTAAGGATAACAGCTCATCGTCATTGGTTCCGCATTTTGATTTTCCTCCTGACAACCAAGAACTGACTACTCATCTGTCCATACACGCTGGCACACACATGCATATATATGAAGGAAACTGTATATTATAGTCACGTAAATGCAATTTTCTCACATATTCTTAATGATGGGATATGTTTCCATAGCTCAAATATAACATCATATATCCTTTATGCGGAAATATGAAAACAACTTTGTTGCAAACTACCAAAGAAATGATAGTGAACGTATTAGAATGGCAAGAAGGGTAATTGTGGTTTATCTTGAGCCTCCCAAAAATATGAAGAGTAGAAAAAATATATATTCTAATATATATTTCTTACAGAAGGCAATTGATAAAAAACAAAGAATTGTCTAGCGAACCTTTTCTTTGGAATAAAATACATCTTATTACAACTTTGTTTAAGTATTATGGCTATTAGAAAATCCCTTAACGACTATCCCACGATATTATTAATACTATTTTTTGAGTATTTTTTATTTTCTATAGAAAAATTTCTTTTAATTTGATAATAGGAATATTTCCAAACAGAAATCGAAAGGATACTACGTATTTTCTTTATCTAAAACAAAAGTTTCCTCCAAAAAATGTATTTTGGCAAAATATGTTACGGAATTTTTTATGAACGATTTCTTTTCTATGTAATCTTTCTTATATAAAGAAATCGTTTACAGTTTTCGATTTATTTTATACATTTTTCATTTATAAAATTTTTCTTTTAGAAAGTTTTTCCGTTAAAAATTGCTTATAGAAAAATTTCTTCTATTGGTTACCTGCTATAAAAGAGATGATCATTTCTGATTTGAAACTTTCTATTACGAAACTTTTCTTTCAAAACCGCCTTCTAACAAATTTCTCATACAAAATCTGCCTATAAAAAACACAATATATTGTACTTTACCCAAACTTTACCTATGTAAACTTTATTTCACACAATTGTTCCTATTGTTACCTTTCTTATTTATGATTTATTCCAAGAAACCATTAAGGGGCCTTTTATGAGATTTTTTCTGCACAGGACACTATATTCCAGGGACCGTCAAGACAGATCAATTTCGTTTCGAATTTGATATAGTAAAGTCATTTGAAACTATATCAGACGTTTGACTCTGGTTCATATTCGAAATAAAGTTGCGTTTGAAGCTCTTGTTCAGTTTTTTTTTTTTTTTTTTTTTTTTTTTTTTGTTTAATTTATTAACTCAGGATTGTAATTTTAAGCCATAAGGCAGATTTGGTTAAATTACAATACTACAACATATCTTCTGCACAATTCAATAACAAATACATTATACAACTTTACAATACTAATATTATAAAAATGTTGTGTATCTTAATAACGGAAAAATATGATTTACAATATGAAAGTCTGCTTCACTTATTAGAATTTTTCACTTTGTATCCTATCGTCCTAAACTACGAAATTATAACTTTAATTGGAATTTACAGCTACTCCATAATGCAACGAAAATTTAATAACACATTAAATGGTAAAATTTAATACTTTGTTTAAGATTTAATTAAATTAGTAATTTAGATACTATGTAAGTAATGGCTCAAAAAAAAAAAAAAACAGGAAAGAAAAAAATAATAAGTTTAGCGATAATCATTTCTCCGTTCAGAATGAAAAAGGATGTACAACAAACTATCTGACGGCAATATTAAAGAAAAAAACAGGATCAAGCGGATAATTTTAAATGAAGAATATCATTGAAATACGCAAGAAGTCTCTTTTTGTAATTGTTTTGGAATGAAGAAAAAATTTGTAACGTGTTTGGAAATTTGTTAAACTTTTGTTTGTTAAACTGTTTTTTTTATCTGAAACATAATCGGAAACTCACTCAGATTTAGTTCCTCTATCAAAAAATATTGTAACGGATGTTTTGATCTGAGGAACCGAAACGAAAATATTTTTTTTTTTTTTTTGCATTTCCTTTCTTGTATTATTCTAAGCCGAAAATAAAACTTAATGTGGTTCTCGTCTATTTGCAGAAAAAAGTCTACTAAGAATTCTCCAAATATCTCTTTTCTGAATTGTAAATATCGGGGTCTAGGAATCACAGTCACAGCAAATGAAAGAAATAAAAATAAGGGATTTTTAACTTTTTTTAGTGAAGAAAAAGAATTTGTTCTCTTCTAACAAATTGAAAACTCTTAATTCCTAACTTCTCACATAAGCTGCATAAAATCTTTTTAAGAAAAAAATTCGATCTTAAAGAATTAATTTACATAGGAATTTCTGAAAATAAATTCCTTTTTTACCACACTTATTTTTCTGAGGAACTGTTCAATATTAGAGAACGTTTTCCAGTAGAGACATTTATCTTTGAATACGGTTCTGGGGAAGCGCCATTCAAGGAATTCTATTATTTACCAATTATCTTCTGTATATCAGATATCAGTTATACTCGTATCATTTTATAGAAAATAAAGAGAAACCGATGTGCTCAATATGTGTCATCATATTTCAGGCGACAAAGTTAAAACCTACGAGAAAGAGTTGAGAGAAATTGGTTACAAAAGACCTCAATGTGTATTTAAGGGTTTTAAACATCAAAACGAAATTGATTTTTGCTTAAAATCGACAGTGTTAAGAGAATACATTATCAATCAGTATATAAAATACTTATATTTCAATCAATCATGCAGATTTCGTTTTTGTTAAAAAAAATTGTTAGTTCCCATTAATTAATAGTCACTGATAAACTGCTCCCTTCTGGTTCTTGGTGCTCCTCCATTAAACGTAAAATACTCCATTGCGTCCTACGTTTCATGCTTATTTAATTTGACATTCGCAACAAAATTGAACAAATTGGTTTTTGATTAAAACACTGAGCGTTCGTTTTGCCTTTTTTCTTACATTAATTGATTGAAATGTTTGTAAACGGAAGTTCGTTTTAGCAAATTGAACAGAAGCTAAGCAATTGAACTTATCACCACCAATAACCTTCAATTTTTAACAAATACTGGTAGCTGTTATGTATGTAGAAACGATGTCACTTTTATTCAAATTTGTCAGGTATGGGCAAACATCCATACAAAATTAAATTAATACAAAAAAATACAGCTAAAAATTAGTCTTCTGTTTTCTTTAGAAATGTATAAATATATTTTAGCTTTCATTTATTTACTCCCCAATTGCAGTTTCGTTTAAATTATTATCAACCTCTTCTAAGACCTCTTCGGCGGTTTTTGCCACTGATTCCGAAGTCTTCTCAGCCGCTGCAAGAGCTGCAGTTGCCTCTCTGGCTTTTTCATATTTATTAACCTCTGTAAACAAAAAAAGAATGAGCATTGGTTTTGTGGCAATTTACCGGAAATGTATCGTACCAAATTTACTAATATCAGCTCCAAGTAATCGTAGAATATGTAAAGTCTCATTGCTGTCCACATAAGCACGCAAGCTGGAAGTTCCACGCCATCCTACAATATGCAGAGTAAAACGCTCATCTTCGTATTCCAAAATACAACTCCCAACACCTATAGAAAAAATGGGAAAAATAGTGGAATAGAAAAATATGTGATATTTGAAGCGTTTACTTAGGGGCACTTCTCGGCAAACAATACCGCACTTAGTTGTCTTCCAGTAAGAAAATTAAACGAAAATAATGAATAATGAACGAATCTTGGCAACTCAAAATGTTTTTTAAAGATTTTTAAATAATTACCAATTTGATTATTCTGATTAGCTCATAATTTATGATAGAGGACATAATTATTGAATGCAATCTACCTGCCATTGGCTCTCGCTGCTAACCAGAAATCAGGAGGTATTGGTGAAACTTTCGCCTAAATCTCGAAGAGACCCCGTTTCAGTGTGTCAAGAATGGGAGCACAGACCTCCGGCAAGCAATCGATGCAAACTCTGTGCTCCCCGGTGGCTCGGGTGTGAAGAATGGAAGTCAGATTGGACACCGTAAGGTTCGGGCATTCCAAGCTCATATGTTCAACAAGTTGACATCGCTCTAGTGACATCTATGATCGTGGGCTCAGCTCCTGATACAACCAGTGAATAAAAACATAGAGCACTTATAAGCTCATTAAATGTCAGAAACTTTTCTATATCCCATTCATGGGATGCAAAAGAATAAGTTCCTGGTTTGTTTTAGAAACACTGTTGGTGACACCATCCTGACAAATATGGGTACTTATAAAGGTTTGGAGAGTATCTGAAGATTGTTTCTTCTCTAATAATGACGTAGATCAAAGACGGTGAAATTGTGCAGGGAAACTTATTGAACCGAAATATTATCGCACAAAGGTCCCAAACCTACCTAGCAAAAATAAATGAAAATGAATGTACTTTCCAAAGCGCCTTAATCAATGCTTTCAAACGCTCAGTAAATGTACTTATAGGACAGAAAGAACATAATGAGAAACTTCGCAATAAGGACAATTTACCGTAAAAACTAAATATTTTCACAGGTCAAAATCATAAATCTAAAAAACATCTGCTATGAACCCTCGCTGGCCATCTCATATGTGCGACTGTACTTACTTAATTCTTTACATCTCTGTTGAGTGGCTTCTTTAAGTTCCTGCGTGGATGGTGGCTTTGTAGGATCCGTACAGTTGAGTTGTAAAATTAAATCATCTCTTTCAACTTTAATACGACGGCTTTTGCCTACAAATGCATTTGTAGTTTGTAATCCCTCCTGAGCCAAGCGGAATGGATGCTGGGTGTGACGATTTTCGCAGCGCACGAATGATTTCACGCCCGTGTTGATAATTTTAATGGAGTTTTCGTTAAGCAGCACGAGATCTCTAATCAAATCGGAACAGTAATAAATGTTCTTCTTTTTATCTGTTATACAACGTGTAAGTAGGCAACGCTTATTTAACGATTCATCTAAATTGTAAAAGTTTTTGATTTCCTCCCAATCGGCATCGTTTTCCTCAAAGAAGACATATGGGTCTTCTTTGTAGCCATGAAGGCGTCTGCGCTTACGTTGAGGTCCCCAAGGCACAGATTTCTCTTCAACGGGCTTGCCATTTTCATCCAACTTAACTTCCGCTTTTGGCTTGTCAAGCAAATCTTTAACATCGTTTTTCTCAAAAGGCAGCTGAGCCTTTTTCTGAAGAGCAGCAACAAAGAAGCCACCAGAATCTTGCAAATGTGGCAATATGCGAATACTGTAAAAGTAGATAAGGGCGTGATTTATTTCTGAAATATTTATATACATTTTTAATACAATTACCATTTTTCAAGTCCTAACTTCTCAATTTCTTCCCTGGCCATTGGGAACATATTCGGCCTTATAACTGTGTGATATTTTTCAGGGACATCCTCGAACTTGGTGAAGATTTCGCCTACCTCTTTGGAAGCCAATTTCCATTCGGTCATACCGGGATTGTATTTTAAGCCAGGTACTAAATGCGAAACATCCACCATCTCTAAGGCTCCTTTTGAATCGGCAATGATACGTTGTAGAACGGCCTCATTTTCAATGGGATTCAGGGAACAAGTGGAATAGACTAAACGTCCACCAACTTCCAACATTTCCGCGGCTCGCCTGGTGATACGATATTGTATGCTATGCAGGAAAAAAATCACGACATAACATAACAGAATTAATATGTAGAATCTAAAACATTCCTTCCTACCCATGTAAATTGTAAGCCTGAGCCAAATTCCATTTACCCCAAATATCGGGATTTTTGCGCAAAGTACCATCACCCGAACAAGGAACATCACAGAGGATTTTGTCAAATTTGATAATGCCTTTAGATCCATCAGCTTCGGTTTTCTAAAAAGACACAAATAAAATCAATAATTTGAGAAAGACAATTTATTTGTCGACATACTGTGTGCATACACAGTGTATATTTTTATGTTAATGGCCTAATTCAAAAGAAAGTACATTATAATATTATTTGCGTAACCAAGTTCCCGCTATTTGCCAATAGATGGCGCCAGCTGTAAGTGCTAGTCGATTCTGCCATAACCTAAACGTCATGAGCCAAGCTTAGGCATATGGTCAGCGTTCCGCCTCGACACAATAGTGCTTTGAATTTGACGTCACATTCTTTTGGTTGTGTGAATATGTATGATTTTGAAGTATGAAAGTATTGATTTTCTTCTTTCAGTCGAAGAAAATGGCGGCTAAAGCTTATCGAGAGCTTGGGAATTTCTAAGGAGTTTGGACAAAGATTAAAAGACTTTTACTTTTTCTGATGAAATATAAAAATCACCAAAAATGTCTTATTTCTCGTGGTTATAAATAAGAGTCCCAAGCTCCAGTATGTGCGCAAATGATTCTAAATTTACTCCAAGTTATCTGCGGTAGTATCCTAGGCAACGAGAGAGACAATTACGACAATGATTTTACTTATAATTACTCTGTGCGACAGTGAAAGAAATTTTTATATTATGGTTATGGTGATTCTTATACTACTTTGTTTGTTTATATTTTTTGATAAATGAAAGAGAATGGATCTTATATTGATAAATGTTTTATTTAATGTCGACAATTATGTGTGGAATACAATATCAGATAAATGTCCGCCTCTGTTTGCCTCACAAATGCGAGTCCTTTTGAGCACATTTTTCATTACATTCTCTCACATTTCACGCGGTATCTCATTAATGTCATCACGATTATTTGGTTTGAGTTGCTCAAGCGTTTGTGGTTTGTTTGCATAAACCTTGCTTTTCAGATATCCCCACAAAAAGAAGTCCGGAGCAGTCAAATCAGACGACCGTGGAGGCCAATAATCAACATCACTATTTCTTGAAATAACTTGTTGTGGAAAGAGGTCTCGCAGTAATTCCATTGTAATCCTGGCTGTATGCGATGTGGCAAAGTCTTGTTGATACCACATGTTAATCAAGCCCAAATCATGCAGTTGTGGCGTTAAAAAGTTTTCAATCATATCGCGATATCGTTGTTTTCAGTTTCAAAGAAGTAAGGTCCAATGATTCCTCCTGACCAAATTGCACACCAGACTGTCGCTTTTAATGGATGCAAAGGTGACTGATGAATAATCTGAGGGTTTTTCGTTGCCCAGAACCCACTATTCTGTTTATTCACATATCCATTCAAATGAAAATGTGCCTCGTCACTCATTATGATTTTTTCATGAAAATCGGCGTTGTCATGGGCGAGCTGTAACATCCTATTGGCATATGTACGGCGGCGTAAATGGTCTTGTAGAAGAAGCTCTTGTGTCAACTAAATCATAAATCAAATTTGGAAACAAATTCAAATCCTTGTGCAAAATTATGGCCAAAGTTGTTCTTTGAAGACCAAGCTCCTAAGCACGGTGTCGAATTGAGGTCGATGGATTGTTTTGCAGCAGTAATGTTTTCAGCCGACCTTGCAGTACGTTGTGGTCCAAGCTTAGTCCTATCAGCTACAGACCCCTTTCTTCGCAATAATTCACTACACGATAAATAGTGCGTCTTGTTGGCACGTCGTTTCTCCCAAAAATTTCACGTAACTTTCTCATCGTCACAGTAATCGATGATTGATTTTGATAAAATGTTTTAACAATTAAAACAAGTTGGTTTATCGAATATTTTTCCATAATAAATTTGTCACGTGTCTACTTCACGACTGCCAAATACGAACTGTTAAGACTAATGTTTACCAAAATGGGAGCAAAACAAAGTAGTATACCTTCCCGACGGACACCCTGTATAAATGGGAATCCGCACATAGATGTGGACATTGTGTTATGGAAATTTACATATTGATATTTGAAAAAACTATGTCGTAATTTGCATTTTGAGGTGTTGCAAAATAGCCAAATTTTTTTTGTCCTGTACAACATATAGTACAGAGTACATACATATGTTTAGGCGTTTTGTTTATAGCGCATGAAACCAGGGCAGCAAACCGGTGTATGTCAAGGACAAGATGTGGTACAGGATATATATAGTTTTAGGGCTATTTCGTCTAAAACTAGGGTAGCAAATCAGTTTCGAACCGAGCAGCATTTATTGTCCGTGATCCCAAAAAACTAAGAACTAATCAAGAAATCGTATGAACCGTATAAACCAAGCAAGACTTTTTTATGGATTATGGAAAATAGAAGTCTTTGCAAGACTTATACTTCACCGATAAAAAATTAAAGTCTGATTTTTACTTTTTTGTCTGAGAGAATAAAACTCACTCAATAATATAAACTTCTAAAAGTCGTCAATAGGAGTCGCTCATAGACATATAGATATAATACCAATCAAAAATAATGTAATAATAATCAAAAATAATTTTTATAACTTTTATCTTAAAAATCAAAAACTAACGGTGTATTCGGATATTACTCTTATGTCGATAAGGTCATAACCAATATTTTGGTGTGCTTGAAATACAGACTGGAGCACGAATCGTGCTATTGCCAACTACGATGCACAAAGAGGTCAGTAATAGTTATTTTTAGTATTTTCAGTTTTTGCTTTACAGGTAGGATTGAATGAATAATTGGATAAAATGGGGTGAAAGTATAAGAATTTCCCAAGTGAATAAAAAGAATGACGTAATAGTGACAGCTCTGATGTGCTAGGCAGACATCACCAGATCAAGAATTTTAATTAAGGACAATAATTCCAAATCCCACTTTCTGCTCAAGAACCTCACATATGAGTCTTACTAATAACTCCCAACTAATTTGTCCGGCCGAACTCCGCCATATGTGGGCGCCAAAGCGACTAAAGTTTCGTCATTAATATGCCTGCATACGGAACATTAACAGCTCTCTCGTCTTTCTCGATGTTCCTGAGCCAAGATCAGCACAAAGTATCTGTGTTCAGAACAAAGCTTTAGCTTTGTTATATATAAAAAAAAGTTGTCTCGTATTTACGGGGAAAAAGGCCTCTTTGTGCATCGTAGTTTTGTTGTCTGTATGAGGCCACTCACGCCTAACGTTTGGACATTCTAGCTGTACATCAATCCTTACTTTTTACGTAACCGAACATGTCAACTGCTAAAACAGCAGCAATGTCTCCCAGTTCAATACATTTGGCCTACATAGTCCCGCCATATGTTCTGTTACACAATTTCCAGCGCTTATCGTTCAAAACTTCTTGCGGGAATAGAACCGTTAACTTTTTTCAGAACACATGCACTGATTAGTGAAGAATGCTATTCAGTTTGATTTCAGTTTGCAATCTATTAACATGGAGTGGGGCGGAAAAGAGAATCGAGTCGGCGTAATAGCGTTGCATAAGTGCGGAAAGTGTGCTGGCCAAATTTTCGAGTTGCTAAAACCACTCGAAATATCAAGAATGTTCGTTTATCGTGCTATTGCTCGCTTCGGCGAATTATCTGGAGTAAAAGACAGGCCAAACAGTGGTCGCCCGTACGAGTGCGGTAGTAAAGGCAGTGCGTGAAAGAATTCGGAGAAATCCCCTTAGAAAGCAGAAAATCATGTCCAAGGAATTGGATATATCAACCAGATCCATGTCTAGGCAGATTCGGGATGATCTGCATATGTAAACCTATCGTCGGTCCACGGGGCATCTTCTAACTCCTCAGCTAAAAAAAATTAGGCTGGAAAGATGCAGGCGACTTTTGCAGTGGCACGCCGACAATGGCCATGAAAACATTCTGTTTACGGATGAGAAAATTTTTACCGTGGAGGAAGTTTTCAACAACAACATCCCTCTTCCGTAATGGTTTGGTGGGGGGTCTCCCACCATGGTGTCACATCCCTCCATTTCTGTGAAAAGGGCGTAAAAACTGGTGCAAAGGTTTACCAAAAAGATGTGTTAGAGGGTGTTGTGAAGGGTTTGACCAATACCCTTTTCAATGGACGTAAATGGATCTTCCAACAGGACTCTGCTCCTGCAGACAAAGCTAAAACCACGCAGGAGTGGCTCAGAGTCAATATTCCTGGATTTATAGCAGCAGAAGACTGGCCATCAGGGAGTCCAGATCTCAATCCACTGGATTATGCTTTGTAGAATATGGCTTGCAAGACTCCCCACAGAAATTTGGGAAGCCTTAAAACAGCATTAACCAGAGCAGCGTCCTCGATCTCCATGGGAATCGTACGTGCGGCTATAGCCCAATGACCACACCGTTTGAAAGCTTGTGTTAAAACAAAAGGCGTCAATTTCGAGTGAATGCAATTTTTTTTAATAACCAATATTATCTTCTAATAAATGAAATAATTTTGAATACAATATGAATATTGTTTTTTTTTTTATCGCGTTTTATATTTGTAACAGAACATATGGCAAGACTAGGTAGATTTTTGTCCGTTCAAGGTAGAAAAAAGGCTTTCAAATGTATAGTATAGCATACAGACTTACAGTACAACTATATCACACGACGTATTGAAACGTTTCATTTAACTTCTAAAACATCCACCGATGGCTGTGCCAAGTTTTGATAGGTGTAAAAAAATTAAGTCTTTAGTCTATTATTTTTGTGGCTATGGAAGCAATACCCATACGTTTTTTGCCACCACTGCTGAAAGAGAATAGTGGGTAGCTTCTCCCCTCTACCGTATATCTAAATTCCTTTGACTTAATATTTCATATACAAACATTACGTTTCTTCGACTTACCAACAAATTGGGGAAGAAAGAGCTGTCATGATTTGTTACTACAAAGCATGGAGAATTCAACCTTTTCGCCTGATGTACCAACATATAACAACGATTGTTATCTACATCGTTTGCCAACACAAAGCCAGGAGGTATTTTATACTTCTCTGGCTCTGCATGTAACGCCTCTATAAGTTGTGCGGTCTTTGAGCCCGGAGCAGCACACATATCAAGTACTTTGTCTGTGGGTTTAACATCCAGCACCAGTGGCGGAATCATTGAAACAGCTTCTTGGCGACTTATAGCTCCTGCATTGGTTTCGTTGATTAGGAAATTATGCAGGCGATATAAGGGCTCAGAACGTCGTATATCCTTCCGCGTCAAATCCAATTGGTAGGCCATTCCATTCGGATACCAAGGCAGACATATAGGCTTTTCGACTTCCTCAATTGATTTCCCCCTCAGTTCAGCCACGCCCCTAATATATTCCGTAAAAAAATCATTTTGTATTATATCCAGCAAAGCCTTCGCTTCTCCCTTAAAGCCGGTAACACGAAAAGTAGCCGGCAGATTGTTGCGTATAGACGCCAAAAACTGCTCCCACTCAGCCTCATCGGCACAAATGTTTTGCATGTGATAATATTTAATAAACGCCGCATTGTCGCGTACTATTTCTTCGTACGGTTCGGAACGCCGGTCAGGATTATCCTTCTGCAGGTAAAACAGGCGCAATGTAAACAAATGACTGTTGGTTTAATAAAGCACTTACATTTTCGCGTCTTTGACGTTTTTTTGCTGCAAAGGGATTAGCTTTATTCTTACGACCCATTATTTATATAGCAAAATAGGTAAGTTCTTTAGATTTTGGAGGAAAAAAAAATAATGTAAAACGAATTTCCACACTATGTAGTGGACTCCAGAAAATAGCTTTGTGAAATGTCAACAACACGTGTCCTGCAGAACATACCAGATTGTTAGTTTTAACAGAAAAAACGTTTCATAGAATCTAACTTTGTTATACTTTGATAATTCCAGCGCAGCTGCACAAAACAATTAAGCAGAACAACTAGATGTAAAAGTGACATTTGTTGACAAAACAATCAATTGTTTAAGGGACTTTAGAAAAGGTTGTGATTTGAGAATTTCAATCATGAAACAAAAGTTAGAACTGGATGAGGATGTTTCACCCATATGTGAATCAACGGTATAAGATATTTTTTGTATAAAATATTGTCCAAATTAAAATTTGTTTTTTCTTCTAGGCCTCCTTGACGGAAGGTTGCAGACTTTCAGTGCGTATGCACAAGACGGACGATTGGCCTTTGGCTGAGATAGTTAGCATAAAAGATCATGAAGGGAAGAGGCAATTTTATGTGCACTATGTAGATTGTAGGTATATGTAGAGTTTAGCCCACAACATGTATTAAATATATTACTACTTCAGTCAACAAACGTTTGGACGAATGGGTGACTGAAGAGGATCTAGATACCCGTAAAGTACAATTTCCTCGCAGAGATGGCACTCAAACGGGCGCTAGTACAGGGGTTACAACACCCAAGAAACACCTTTCGGTAGCGGGCAGTGTTTCAAGACCTACCTCTCCCCAACCTGCCGGTGCCGAAATGGTCAATGGTAATGCAGTACTCGCAGCAGCTTTGCAAAAGAAAATAAATCGTAAAAGAAAGGTGCCACAAGTAAGCTTTACCGGTGCGATTGTAGCTCTTTCCAATTGCTACGTTAAATTTACAGATAAATACCACACCGTTACCGCCGGCACCCATTGTGTCAGATGTTTCACCCGCCCCCACACCCACGCCTACAGTAACTGCTAGTGAAGAAGTCTCGCAAGATGGCAAAAGTGCGACTCCTCGTCAGTCGGGCAGTATGGTCAGTATTCACCAAGACGACGTGGTGACGCGTATGAAAAATATCGAAATGATTGAGCTGGGCCGGCACCGCATCAAACCGTGGTATTTTTCGCCATATCCCCAAGTAAGTATATTTCATTTTTTGAAATAACAGTTGGTCCTTATATACCCCTGAGGTTTTCCAGGAGCTGTGTCAAATGCCATGCATCTACATATGCGAATTCTGTCTCAAATATAGGAAAAGTCGTAAGTGTCTGGAACGCCATTTGGTGAAGTGTAACCTGCGGCATCCACCCGGAAACGAAATTTATCGCAAAAGTACCATATCCTTTTTCGAAATCGACGGTCGTAAAAACAAGGTGTACGCTCAAAACCTGTGCTTGTTGGCGAAATTATTTCTGGATCATAAAACGTTGTACTATGACACCGATCCCTTCTTGTTTTACGTAATGACGGAATACGACAGCAGAGGTTTTCATATAGTTGGCTATTTTTCCAAAGAAAAGGAAAGCACCGAAGACTATAATGTGGCCTGCATATTAACAATGCCTCCTTATCAACGTAAAGGCTATGGGAAACTGTTAATAGAGTTCAGTTATGAGCTATCTAAATTTGAAGGTAAAACAGGATCACCGGAAAAGCCTCTATCGGACCTTGGTCTATTGTCGTACAGATCCTACTGGGCTCAAACTATATTAGAGATATTTATAAGTCAGAAGCCTACGACCGATGGAGAGAAACCTACGATAACAATAAAGTAAGTGCTAGATAAAAATGAATCGCTGGCCAAAAAAGCAATTGGAACGTTAACTTTGCAAAATGTAACAAACTTCTAAAGAGAATGAAAACTATCCCACATATCTTTCCACTTCCTTTACAGCGACATTTGTGAAGTGACCTCCATCAAGAAAGAGGATGTGATTTCAACATTGCAAAATCTAAACCTTATCAATTACTATAAAGGTCAATACATTGTGTGCATTAATCGTGATACCATAGATCAACACAAGAAGGCAATGGACAAGCGTAAAATTCGCATCGATTCGAAGTGTCTTCACTGGACACCTAAAGACTGGTCAAAGCGCTCAAAGTGGTAAATGAGTTTTCACAAAACCTGCTTCTTCTATTACATTATTAGCTTAACTCTATTATCACAAAAAAAAAATTGCATTCATTTAATTGTTTACTCCCTCATTTCATTTAGATTAACTGTTTTATTATATTTCTTTTAATTTTTCTCCACTATTAGAAAACAAAGCGTTTGTGTAGAAAGAAATTCTCTCATATTCCCTACCCCCAAATTGAAACGAAAGTACATAAAATACATACAAATGCTGGCTGGACGATGGTGAAGTCGATCGCTCATAAGCCACTGATATAAATAGCATTAATAAAGTATCAATAAATTTAATTTATAGTTTCATTCCTGTTGCTTAACTTTGGAAAATTCGTCATAAACAGTTCTTGAACAGACAGGTCTAATGCCAAGTTGGTGCCGTTGTCTATACCGGCTTCAATGGACTCGATAGATGATTGTACCGACTCGGTAACTTTCTTAAGCTGCATCAATTCTGAGCGCAGGTCTTTTAGATTATCAAACTTTTCTGCCCTACACAGACCATTCTTAAACTTCTCCAACTCAGCAGCATTTATGTTATCGGTGACTACATCGTTGCTTAATTTATCCTTAATGCATTTCACATCCGCCGCTGCTGTGTCCAATTTGAGCTCTGGCAGTCGACACTGTTGAAGCGACTTCCTGGTACAAGATTTTTTCACTAATGCCACATATCTGCAATACATGTTGGCATATTCGTAGTAACGCTTTTGATAGGTTTTGTAAGCCTCTTCTATTGTCTGTGCTATTACTTTTTGGTTGTCCACTGATCTCTTTAGGGCATCCAAATACAGAAGCATGTTTATATCATCCATGGAATGGGTAGGTACTGTGGCCGGTACTTGGAGCTGATTAGACTTGACACTTGTTGGTGTTAATGTTTGGTCAGAAGACATGTTGAAATATCCGCTAGGAATAATTGACGATTTTACTGGCAAAAAGACTAGAAAATGATTTTAAAAATTACAGCGGGAGTCGTGTGGAAATATAAGGTGATTGCTATGAAAGCATTTCTTGGGAAGAAAGACAACGTTACCCATCTTAAAAAATAACTTTGATTGGGTTGCCACAGTCGAATAACTTAGCAGAGACAATGTTTTGTAAGTTATTTTCTTCCTTTATGAAGTGTCAAATAGTTTGCTGGGGAATTAAGTGATCTTTTGTATTTATTGATTTCAATGAAAATGCAAATTCTCGAGGTGACGCTGAAGGTCATGTATAATAATTTCATAAAATAGGAATTTCCCAAAATTTATTTGAGCACAATTGATTGCTGCTGATGGTCTCCTCTGTTGAGCGGATATAAGGCATTTGATGTATACTGTAAGACGAACAGAACGATTGTACATCTGTTAATATATGGAAAATGTGCCAGTCAACTAATACTACTTATAACTACTCTGTAGTTCGGTCAGAAAACATGCCATGCAGACATCTGCCATTTATTGATTGACGTGCGTTCACATACATATAACCAAAATTGGATCAAGCTTCCAATAACAGAAATAGTATTTTTTCGCAAAAGCGAATTAGTTTGAAAATTTAGAAATATATGGAGAATCATCGCCGTTTTGTTGAACCCTATGTAATTGTGGGTCTCGCATAAAGTACCAAGTAATTATGATTTTGAACTGGAAAAATAATTATCAAAATTAATATTTTTGACTTTTTTCTTGAAGCTCAACACCATTCATGCTATTTGCAAAACTAGAAAGGAAGTTTTACCAAATTTATATTCCCATAACGTCAAGTCGAATATACATCTATTTGGGATGTCAGCTACAAATCCGCCTATATCAAATTGGACTGGGAACGTCGAAATATGTGTCAACTCAGCGTAGTTATATCGCTCAGGCAAATTTTTCCAAGCTTGGAACTGGCGAAACTGTTATAACAACAGCAACTCAATAAATACGAACGTCTCATTAGTTGCATAGATTCAAAAAAGACGTAAGCGTTCATTTATGGAAAATAGTGGTCTCGAGGCGAATAAAAATTAAAGAATGAACAAAGTTCTATTACACAGACCGAACAAAACAACCAAATGAATGTTATCCGAAGTTTTAGTTTCAATAAAAAACTTAGAAATAGGTAATTAGCCAGGGAATAGGTAACTATAGGATCGATTAATCAAACTTTGCGATTAATCCATATTTCGGTTAATCAAGTAATTGTAAGTACTAATTATTCAGATGTATAATTAATCAAATAATTTAAATTTTAATTAATTAAATTTGAACACTTTATTCAAAATTCAAATATTTTGTATATGGTAACAATAAGAAACACTCACAAAAAATGTGATAAAACTTTCTGAATAGCACACACTATAAAATGTGAAATAAATTTAGCTATTCAAGTTTCGACTATTCAGTTGTTCGATTAATTATGAGTTTTAAATCAATTAATTGATTAATCCGGATTTTGGTTAATTGGATTGACTGATTAATCAATTAATCGCAGGTTGCATATTCATATTGGAAAGAATTAATTGAAATGCATTGCAGCGAATTTAACTAAAATCTCGGTCAAAATTTGAGCATAATCTAAAACAAAGTAATGTAGTTGGATTGCTGTCTAATGCAACATTAAATAGCATTCTATTTGCCAACCAGGGTACATTTGAAGCTGTTTTTGTTTAGGCCCTGCTAATAGAAGGAAACAAATTTTGAAGCAATGCTATAGTGTGCTTACGATATCATTTGAAAACAAACAAAAAGATCAAACAGGAAAACCCATTACTGATAGTCTGCCGTCCTACAAAACACCAGTGTCTGGTTTACTTTTCTCTTGAAAGCTCGCATATACATAGCAAAATCTTCTCAGTTGATTACAATATTATTTATTGGATGATAAATGAAATAAACGCAAGATACTAGAAATAATTGAATTCGTTTCAGTAAGGGAATGGTATGTATAATAAATATTTAAAGACATCAATAATACTAAACTAGTAGATATACACATGTACACATCGACAAAGCCAAAGACAATTAAAGAAAATCATAATACTCCAATTTGACGCTCGATGCGGCATCATCTGAGTTATCTTCTAGAACGTACATAGTGGGAAAGAACTTGGGATTGTTGAAATCCATAATATCCTCACTATCTGACTTATCAAGATCGATCTCAAAATTCGGCACCTCAACAGTCTCTTCATCATCGCCCAAGCGGCAACCCGTTATGATTTTTTCTAGTAAAGAATCGTCGAATACATTCATGTCGCACCAAATTTGATGATCACCTATACATAGGATAAACAATTTACTTTCTTGTTTACAGATAAAACCTCAATAGTCACTTTTATATGGTTGCCGGCAGCATTTTCTCTCAATATCAATATAATCTAGCAACTCAATCCCCTCTTCTTCTTCTGTTTTAACGGGAGCACATTTCTTTGCTGGCTTTGAACTGAACGCAGTCCCCGACCGTGGCTCGCAATTCTGGGTTTGCATTAACCCGTGCGGTTGACGGCCATCGCCAATGCAGTGTTTTTTGGATCCTTCATCAGTTTTCAAGCCTTTTTCTAAGCTTTGGTTGTGGATAACATTTTTGAGTTCGCCAAATGCCTGTTTTTTTACCATGCGCTTCCTGGCACTTTCATTCACCGCCTTCGCAGGCAGTAGGACAGCTGAAATTGATGAATGAGTTAAAACGCAATCTCTTTACTTGTTGGGCACATACATTGTCCTTCGTTTTCATTGTTGATGTGAAAATCGGTCTTCAGGTGAGCCATATTTGAGTCAACTTGATTCAAATTTTGTTACAATTCCAGCGACTTCGCAAAAGCTTTGACAAAACTCCCACCAATTTGAAGATTGCGCCCGACTATTGAAATAAATGTGTGGCACTTGTGTTTTCAAAAGTTGGCTGCTCTTCCTTAGGGATGAGATTTCACACCATTGTGGATTGTAATCAATAAGTACCAAATTCCCTCCATCGTGCCACTGTACTAAATAGTAACTGATTGATAAGCTGGCCTGACACAATAACATTTGTAAAACATTAAATATTTAGCATGTAAATGCAATCAAATTATTTACAAACAGCGATACATTTGTGAATTCGGTCTGTCGATGTGTCATCTATTAGATTTATTTCAATTTTAATGGGATAACATACAATATGAAAAAACTGGCAAATATTTAGTACGAACATTTAATTTGTTAGATGTGTTTTTGAGGAGTTTTGAGTTTTTGGCAAAAGCTGTCAGATTTTCGCCATAGGAACGGGTTCTAATATTTGCAACAAAAGAACGATTTTGATCCCTGCCTCAATAGTAACAAATTGCGAAATCATTGTCATCACTTAACAATGTTATTACGCATCGATGCTGAATAGGTATAAAAAATAAATTGAAAAAGAAAATTCCAGCATGAAAAGCTGAATACAAACAAAGTTAAAACTTTTACATGTTTGGCAGCAGACCAATTATTTGAGCAACGATGGTGAGTAGAACTATCAGATTTGTAGTAAACCGAATAGAAATCTAATAGAAAAAACGTTCTACATCGTTTTCTGTATAAAGCCTAATGCGTAGTTAAAAACGAATTTATGTTGCTTTTTGTTCATATATACACGACAAAATTATTTTCGTTGACGTTTCTAAAGAAATCGATTTTTTATATTTTAAACATCTGCAACACTTAATTTGAAAACATTTCAATAAGTTGTACGCATTAAAAAAATGAATGCATTAGGATATAAAGGTGTGACTGCAGTAGTGTTCTTGAATGAAATTTGAAAAGTGGCTGGAAATTTAGTTGCTGAAATTTTCAGTAATATCATAAATGTGTTTATAAGAAATGAAAATTTAGGTATTAGTCTTAAATAAGTAATTTTTTCACATTATTTCACACACTCTCAAAGACACTTTGGAGTAGGCCTACGTGGCAGCTAAACTCCAAGTTGACTGATGAAATTTCGTCTGTAGGCAGAAGAAAGTTTTGAATTTTATATTTTGAATCAGTCAAAGATTTCTGGCCAATTTGTTTGAATTCAACAAAGAAAATGCTTTAAAATAACACAGTGAACGACACAAATGAAATTCGGCTCACTGCCCACACATAAAATTTGATACCAGTCAATAATTTGAAGCTGGCGCAAATAATATAATTGTCAAATTGAATGAAATAAAATTTCGTAAACAGCAAAATAGGAAGACGAATACAGAAAAAATATGAATCCAGGGATACCCAATGATTAGAAACTGCTGAAGCAACTACGGTAGTATCGTATTTATGAATTCATATGCTCTAGGAAAGACAGAAATGTCTCCATATATTTTGAGCACATGGTGTTTGTGAACGAAGAAGATGTGTTAAGGTGATGACATACTACTATGACACACTATAACCCTATTATTGATAAATTTGCTTAAATTCCAAGCAGTTGTAGTAGCTTTGAAAAACTTATGTAGCAAAACTCCCCATTGAAGACATGATTTTAGTACCAGTACTATAAGTACAACGACCCTGCTAACCCAGCTCATAGTTCCATAACTGTTTTTATGCTAACGAGATATATGCAAAAGCTTTTAACTAGGTAATTGTTTGGTGGTGAATACTCATAGGGATAAGAAGAAGAGTTTGTCGTTTGACGTTTTCTTTTCGCAATTTCTATTGATTTTGCTTAACTCGTGGCGTAAAAGAATAGTGAATTTTCGTATTAAATACAATAAAAATTAAAGGTTTGTTGTTTTTTGCGTCTGCATATCGTTAAGTCATTGATGAGGCGTCGAATTTTTACAATCCAAACAGATGCCTGCTGCTGATATAAAATCCTCCTGGGCCGATGAAGTGGAGTTGGACTACGGCGGTCTGCCCGCACCCACTGAAGTGATTGAGAATGGCTTCAAGTACGTCACAGAGTACAAATACAACAAAGACGACAAGAAGACGAAAGTTGTGCGCACATATAAAATCACCAAAGAGATAGTGCCCAAAGCCGTTGCCTTGCGCCGCACCTGGGCTAAATTCGGTGAATCCAAAAATGACTCGCCCGGCCCCAACTCACAAACCACCATGGTTTCCGAAGAGATCTTCATGCAGATTCTCAATACCAAAGAGGAGGAGAAAATCGCCGATCCTCTGCTGGATCCGAGCAAGAATATAGCCAAGTGCCGTATCTGTAACGGCGAGCATTGGTCCGTCAACTGTCCATACAAAGGCACCGCCATGGATACCAATCTCATGGAGAAGAAGGCCACAGCTGCAGCGGCCGCTGTCGCAGAAGCTCCCAAATCCGGCAAGTATGTACCTCCATTCCTTAAAGACAGCCAAAAGAGCGGTATGGGAATGCGTGGCCGCGACGATACGGCTGCCATTCGTATCTCAAACTTGTCCGAGTCTATGACCGAACAGGATTTGGAGGAACTCATTAAACGTATTGGACAACACACCAAAATGTACTTGGCCCGTGACAAGAACACCGGTCTGTGCAAAGGTTTCGCTTATGTTCATTTCCGCCATCGCAAAGATGCCGCTGCGGCCATTGAGATCCTCAATGGTCATGGATACGATCACTTGATCCTTAGTGCTGAATGGTCGAAGCCTCAAAACAACTGATACATTGTGAGAGATTCCAGTAACGTTTACAGTAAATAATAAAAAAAAAAACGAAATGAGTTTTTATGCACCTGCAATGAATATTGCCGATTAGATGGGAGCAAATTTGAATATGGAAATATAGAAATAAGCCTACAAATATAAATTAAACGAGAATACACATTTATTAATTTGATGATGAAATTACAATAAAAGGTAGTTCTAAACAAAGGAAGAAAGTGTATTCTTTTCCCCCTTTATTTTGTGCAAAGAGTTGATTTCATCCGCAGAAAATGAGTTCAGACATTGCTATATTTGAAAGCTTATAAATATTTCGCCAACTTTTTTCGATTTCGAATACATTAGGTTTTATGGTTTATCGCATTCATTGACGTAGCTCTTATGGAAATGGTATATGTTTTTTGCTGTTTCTCTAAAAAAGAACTGCTAATAAAAAAAAAAAAAACGATTCGAATAGACAATCGCCATTTCAGCCCAGATTTTCTGTCCCTATTATAAGTAAAAGTACATACATTTCTTTCAAGGTTTTAGTATTGCTGAAAAACTTAAAAAATAAGTAAATTGGAAACAAAATGTTCTACATAAGGCTTCGAAGTTTAGTGGCACTATCAAAAGTTTTCCAAATAACTTTACACGGCGGAGTAAAATAAACTGTTACTAAATTTTCTCCGACAATTTCTACTTTAATGATACGTCTGCATAGATTTATTAATCATAGCATTAATTCTAGAGAGCGTTCTTGAACTTACAAAAATGGATGGCTATTGTGGACCGAATGGTATTAAAGAATATTCGAATGATCTTTTTATTAAGAAAATCTATGGCACATATCCTTCAACAACAGCAAAGCTTACAACTTATTTTTGGTTGTTTACTGATTCTTTATAAATCGTTTGAAATAAAAAAAAAACATCCAAACACCATTTCATTAGTAAAAAAATTCGGTCGGGCCGAAACTTATGTATCCGTACTTACGCATTGCAATCGATATTGTCGCGTTCTGTTCGTAGCAATATAAGTCGGCAGTGAAAACGTAAATTTTAATGTATAATATTTTGGTTTAGCACATTTTTCCAACGAAATTTATAATGAAATAAATTTTATTTTCTATTTTTCAATACCGACGACCGCATCTAGCGTACCTACTAGGTACCTACCTATATCTGTCAATAACCACCATGCATTGTTTTCAAATAACGGACAAATTGTAACAATATTCGAAAATTACGAAAAAATTATTTTCCAAAAGTGTATTTAACCATCGTTCTTTGCTACTTTCTCAATTAGAATTAGTCTCACTTGTAACATCGTGGACTATGCACGGACTCAGAAGCGCACATTCATAATAAAGGCTCGTTTTGCTCGTTTTTCCAGTATAAATCTGTATTTTTTAGCACTTTTCAGTAACCATGTTCGCAATAAAAAGTATTTCAGATGGCTTCGTTTTTTTCTCCATATTTTTCACTTATAACCATATACAGTGATCGAAAACAGTACTGAAATACTTAAAAATCTAAATTCTTTTAAAGCTGGGTTTAGTATAGCCAATGTTTTCTGCTGCTGGACGGATTTTGCACACTTTCGACACCAGCCGTCTATAGAGTACTGGTCCATAGCCAGACAACTAAGAATGTCGGAAACGTGCACATGAACTCTACGCCTTCGTCCAGTGGAAGTAGACATTTTTCGCCTCGCCCATAGTTAAGCCGGCTTTAGGCAAGTTATTATATATAGGTAACTGGGTAATTTCTTTAAAGTATATTATATATATAAATATAAAATTTTTGAAAACAATAATTTTGAAAAATGTTAATTTGGTTTCATTTCTTGCGCGGCCAAGAATTTTCACTCAATTTCAAACTTATCCAGACTTTGTCCACTCAACCTATCGGCAGACAAGTGGACGAAATATATACTCGTATGTGGACTTCTAGATAAGTTTTTAGTTACAAGTGAATTTCAATTGTTACAAACCAAATGGCGAACATAGTATAATTTCCCTCATCGAAATCGACTCATACAAGAATTGAATGCAGCTCTGGAATAAAGGGAATTTTCAGGTCTAGTTGGAAATAACTTGCTCATACAAAAAAACTGAAAAATATCACTTTCCCCCAACATTTCTAAAATTTCCTAATAATAATAATTTGTTTGTCTGTGAATTAAAATTATCAAAAACAAATTTCATTTTTGGAAAACTTTACAATCTTTATGCAATTTTATTTAGCTTTGAACATAATATATATTTTGACACACACAAGAATTTACTCTGATGAAGTAGCTTTTTAATTGCATTACCTCAATATATGTTCCATAGGATTCCCAAGTATGTATATGGCTCACAATGTCAAAAGTAATTTCTAGGCTGTTCTCTCCAAAGTTGTTTTGCGATTGAGACGATAGAGGAATAGTAATTTTCGGTATAAATCTGCAAAATTGTTCTCTGATGATCGCCACAATCCTATTTTTTCTCTTTTCGTATGTTTGATAAGTATGTTGGCAAAATGTGTGATGCGGTTTTAAAGGTGGGGGATTGTTTTTGTTGTACGATGAATTGTGATGCTATCAATTGACAGTTCATAAATGGACATATGTAAATGAATGAATATTTTCTCCATGTATTCATTATTTAAATGCAATGACCGACCGGTATTACGAGATATATGCGGAAAGAAAGCATTCCAATTTGTATATATTTGTAAGGGAAGGACTTTGTAGTGGGCGCGGATATTGAAAAACACTAAAAATACGATTTTCCACTTGAAAAATAAGTCGATATACTATGTTTAAGAAGAAGTTTTCTTTGAAAAACAAGAAGTCTTCTTTGTGAAGAAATTCCTAAGAATGCAAATGCAAATTCTTCTCTGGAAAGCATTGATTTTTGATATTTTTCTAAACTTTATTCCTTAAATATTAATATAGAGTGAGACAAGATGTAATGCGGAATGTAATAAATAAACTAAATAATACCAATTAATGGAACTTTTTAATGATACTGCTATTATTGAGAAATATTTCCGTTAATACGTCAACAACCTATGTCGATATATTATGAACGAGAACAGGAATGTCCACCAAATCCACTTATCCTGGATCAATGCTCATTTATTCTGCCTACAAATCGTCCATGCGCCACAATAAGAAGTGGTTGATAGAAAGGACTCCTCCGGGCTGAATGTTTGCCGTCTGACCATTTCTTCTACATAAACTCTTCTAATACTTAAGAGGAAAAATATTTTTAACGCAAGTTCACGGAGAAAACTCTTTCAGGAAAACCTGCAGCAGTGTGTGTTCATTAAGCATTTTTAGGTGCAAAATATAGAACAAAATAAACATTTTTTGACGCAAAAACTGTTGGAAAAAAAATAAATTTTTCTTACAAAGGATGATTCATACACAGACAACTTTTATCAAAACTAAAGAAAAGTTACAATTTCAATTTTATCAGGCATTTATTTCAGACATTTATTACTTATTGCCATACAAACGTAATATTCTTCACATTATTTTTGCAGATTACTTTTGTCAAATTTCGATGTCCATTTCGAGATTCCAATTTGTTAAGCCGTGTGTACGAGCATTCTGAGTAGCGGCTTATCCATGTAGACTTTAGACTTTATATAGTCCAGTAGCCGTCTTGCTGAAATCAAACGTTGTCGAGATAACGTCCTTCAGACGGTCTGAGCCTTTCCATGTTTAAATGTCAAACAATAGTGAACAAAAACACCAAAGCAATTTGACCCTTTGATCTTTCATAAGATCAAGATCCTCGAAATAAATCACCCTATACAAAACTCAACCGGTTCGTGCTCAAAACATAACGTTCGTGGTGGGAGATGTACAGCAGAATAGAATTTGCTCCAAAATGTATATTCATGTATCATACTTTCATTACGTTTAACCTGGCCAACTAGATGCAGCAACACCACCTCATTGGTAACTGTAAATTAAATTATGTTAATTATGTTAATTAATTAATTATTATATTAATTAATAAATTATGTTAAATGTTAAATTTAATTGGAAAACAATATAGGTATTTTTCACTTCTTGGCATAACATGTGTCGGAACATGTATGGGAAAAAAACAAAAAAATAAGTGCCAAAACATAAGAGATCATAAATGCGCCTCCAAATACAGAAATGAAGATATCACTTGCGGGACTCACACTAATTTCAAATAATTGTCACATTTTGAACTACCGGCACAAGATTGTACACAAGTAGAGAAACTTTAGAATACTCAACAGTTTTTCCACTTAGGCAGTCAATATTATCCCGTATCTTAACGGGCTTTTTAGGAATTGATTAATCAAACATACCAAAGTTACTCAATAATTAAATGCCAAATATAAATGTGTTTGTGTATTTAATGATGGTCCATCAGCGAGAATTTTTGGCTATAACATTTTACAATTTTGAGTCCGTACTGACCAGTTTGTGCTTCCCATCACTTTTCAGTATTGAGTCAGTAAGGAGACTATGCTAATATTGCTCTCTTTGTTTAACCTTTCCTTGGTTCTACAGTTTTTAGTTAATACATATTATAGTAATTTAATTATTAATGTATGAAAATAATTCCTGCTAATGTTGAAAAAATCCAAACAATCAAAATTTTACAATGTGAAAATGTGCTTGCTTAGCTTTTTTTTTTGTAGTAGCTGGATAGTTTACGTATGTACCTTTGAAATTAAATTGCTGTAATGCGGAAAAATATTAGCTTGTATCTGCAGAACTGTGGTCTAAATTTCGCCATTTTTCGTTTCTGTTTGTTTGGTTTTTGTTAACCAACAAACGTTAACCAAAAACATTTTATCTCGACATTTCATTAGACGGAAAACCGAACTTAACTGTGAAATCAAATATCTATCATCAAACATCCCTGTCGTCTATTTTACGATGCGTCATATTTGTTCATACTTATTAATTTCAGTGTATTTGTGTACAGTCTATTTGCCGTTAATCAATTTTTACGGTTTCTGAATACAGTGTTTCTCCCCATTGCTTCTACTTAAAACCACATTTTAATAAGCGCCTTAAAAAAAACGCTACATTGCTAACTTTGAATGGCAAACTGTAAACGAAACATATGGCCATTCGTTCAGTCCGTTTTTGCACTTCGTTCGTGTAGGTTGTGTTTTCCGCTGAGAATAGTCGACAAACGGTTACTAAACAATTTGTTCAACAAAGATTGTGTACAAACCAAATGATAGTAGTACAACAATTATTGTTGGTGTCTATTTAAACAATAATTGCTGTGAACGAAATAAATAAGTGTCTTCAATGGACTTGCAATAACAAACAACAGAAATACGAGTGACCATTGATACGTTTTTCATTCTACAGTTTTTAGTTGTGTTGTGGGAATTTGAATTTACGGAAAAAGTCAAGAAGAAGAAACAAAAGTAAAATATTCAAATTGCAAACACAAATTTATGCGGACGTTTTCCACTGGCTCTCTCTCGCTCTCCGTCAGTAGGTCTGTTTAGTGCGTTCATGTGTGTTAGTGGTGCATCAGAATTTTCTCTGTGCAGAAGAGTGAGTGTGTTGGTGTTATCTGTGCATTTGTGTATCCAAAGAATTTTGTCGACCGAGACGACTTAGAGTATGTGTTTGCGTATGTGAGTGCCGCGAATGAGCGAGTGGATGTCACCAAATATAAAAAAAAACACAAAAGTTATCAATGAAAAAAGTGAAGAATCGAAAAAGTGCATGAGACACAACAAAAACCATTAGCGGAACGGAGTGTAACGGCCGCTCTGCACACTGAATGTTGAGAAGTGATAGATCAAAGAGATGGAAATATAAAGACGGCGGCGGCAGCGACTGCAGTGAATGAAAACAAATCAAGCAGCTGATCAGATTCATAGTGCATACGTAATGAGATGAATTGTACTGACAAATATCGAGAAGAATGGGAGGTAGGAAACCAACCAGAATTAGCGTTAAAAAACGTGCATGAATTGAATCAAGACATTATAGAAGTCTTGCAGGTAATTTAGATGCAGTTGATCTAAAAGGTACAACAAATCTGAATATAAATAATACAAGGATTGCTTATCAATTGGTGGAAACGGCATACAAAGGTTCTGTTGGCATTTCAGTCAGTTGAGTCTGAAAGATCAAGAAGGGGTTTTCACACAGAGTGACGTTAATTTCCCTTTAAGTCGATTTTGAGGAATGAGGAGAAGCACTCCTAGTATAGTCTTTTTTTGAAGACACAGTACAATTTTTAAAAATAGTAGTAAAATTGTGGGAATTGCAAAATTGAAAGTGAATTTGTTTGCTTTATATTTATATTTCTTTAGCGTCAGGTTTTAAATGGTTAGTGTTAAGCTATTTGAAATATTTACCGAATGCCAAGCAGCCTCGCAGGATATTCAATACATCTATCAATCCAAATTTGAAAATCCAACAAGGTCATTTTAGATAGATGTTAAATATGCTGCCGAAATTTTTAAATTAGTACAAATTTCTATAGAATTTGTATAGCTTTTGACAAATGCTTTGAAGTTTTCATATCACTTGGGTATAAAAAGTACAAATCTGCAAATCTATTATCAATTTGCTGTAATTGGACTCGCGGTTGGATGGTGTTGTGTGGAACTTAATGTCCTTTTTAGCATACGAAAGGCTATAGCGCGTATGATCGTGATCAATACTCCCAATATGGTAGTGTTGCGGTTAGGGTATTGAAATTCGGAATAGAAAACCGTCAAAGCGGTTAATCGGTCGGAAAGAAGTTCGGAAATAAGTTTTAAATTACCGGTTTAAATTTTTTTTTCTTTCAATTCGACTGGTGGCTCACGAAAATTTGCAGAAATGAGTTAATGATGACTTTACATTCAAGAAATTGTATTTGTTACTGTTGAATTTACTGGGAGAATTATTCTTAACCGATCTGTGAAATGGATCTGATGATGATATCGACCGCGCGTGCATAGGTGTTGTTCATTTGGTGATTCCAATTCTTGCTGAACAGCAATGAAATATGCATGACATATAAGGAAACTGATTCGATAGCAGTAGTCAGTCGATACTGCAATACCTGTTCTGCTTCGAAAATATCTTCTGATCTAACATCTAAATTGGCGTGTACCATATGAGGTGCTATTACATGCAAAATTTATTTTTTAGTTTCAATAAAGTGTTGTATCAACATTCTTATTTCGAATACATTTGTTACCTGCACTTTTGTTTCGATGGCTGCTTTATTTCATTGCTTTGGCGGGGTCGACACTTTCGAAACGGGTAATTAAAAAACTACAGTATGGATGCTGTTCTGATTGGCATTTTTTGAAATTGCTTCCACATCATTCCTCCAGTATTTACAAGAGGATAAACTTTTTTTTTTTTTAATCTGATCAACAGCATAGGATATGAGGTATGGATTTTTGGCTTATCAACTTTCAAATATTCTGCAAATTGCTTTCTTAAGATCTGCAGAACTAGTTTTGAGTTATTTTTCTTGAATAACGGAATAACCCTTTATAGGACTGTTTGGTGTATTTTTTTTTGCCAACGGAAAAGCGGTTTGGGAAAGAAATGTAAAAGGTTAAAGTCACTTTCACTGACATAAATCAGGACATGTTGTACATACCAAAACCAACAAAAATATGCCGGTGACCAGACAATACCAAAACCAAATGTTAATTTGTATGATGTATATTTTGCATACGTTCAAAAATATACCTCTAGTTCGTCAAAACAAAGTTCTATTCGTATTACAAAAGCGAACACAAATAATTATTCGTTTGTTTGACGAATGTATTGAGCGATTCGTTTTCGGAAACGGGTCGTTCCGTTCCCATTCTCTTTGTAAAGCAACGTTTATATATATATACTCATATACCAAATGAGAATGTTGATTTTTAAAAAAATGTCGTTCTAAAATGATTACTTTCAGATTACTTATTTCAGAGGAAGTAGACGGACTATAGGCGATAGTGGTATGAGAATAGCAACAAGAAGTGTTTGGGATGTTGGAATTCTTCCAACGATATATAATAACTAACACAACTATTTTATTTAAACTTTTTGAGACATATATGTATATATCACTGTTTGATTCGTTTTCTCATTTTGACTAATGACACATTCGTTATTACCATTACCGTTATTTGGTGACCTAACTAAGCTACTCAAACTGGTATTGGGTAGCAATATTTCTGTGGTCACAACCCGTAACAGCCTAACTCGAGTTAGGACACAATTGAGTTATTAGCACCATCGTATTCAGCGTATCTAAATTTATTTGCTCTAAATTTTTCATGTTTGTATCTCTTCTAAGAAGGCAATTAATCCTAAAAAACCTAATAACTTAAGTTATTTTTCTAAATGACTGTTTTGGCATAACTGCTTAAGTCAATTTAGGATTACAACAAATATAAACATTATTTTTTCATCATTGCCTAAATCAACTTAAGTCGTTAATCCAAAAAAACAATTTTATTTTCCTAACTTGAGTTAAACTCTTATTCCGAATTACAATTTCGTTTTTTGATAAACATAAATTGAGTTAAGGTCTTTCTCCAAACTTAAAGTTTTTTATTTAATCTGGAATAATAGCCTAACTCAACTTGGACTTTTTGACTTTCTTTCGTTCAACAATTCATAAGAGCCCAAGTGTCTTTTTCGATAATATCTTTTGACTGCGAGAATAAACTAAGTAAAGAAATTCGTTTTCTTGCAATCTGTAGCAAAGTTTTCCAAAAAACACCTTCTCCTGATTTTCAGTGAAGATTCAAAACTTCAAACTCCTGTACTGAAAATATTGAAAAACAGACTTAGGCTGTTATGGGTTGTGATCACAGATTTTACAACTGTAGTACAAAATGATGTATATTTGGGAGCAACATTGCCTTTTATTACAGCCCGAAGAGTACTACATTTTTTACGTTCTAAATGTTGCATAAATGTTCGGCATACCTAAATCTCAATATGCCGTCTAGGAATTACTTATCAAAAAACTTCCATCAGCTTGCTATCGCCAGATAAACAAACCTGATTGAATGATCGAAAAAACACCACTTCCAATAAAATTATCAACGTCACGGCAGGCGGAGGTTAATATTTGTACTATAATAAAGGGGCTGTTGTGTTAATTTCTGTCGTGTTTGTATTGCGAATCCCTAGTCGAAGTGTTCTTAGATATTATTACTAATTAAGGGACGATATGATTCAATATCGTCTCACTAACAGCTACCTAAATTTGATCATTTAGTTTAGTTATTACAATTTTGACTATTTCTCCGCTAAAAAAAAATTGCTCAACGGAAAACTATTTATAATAGTCCGTTATTGTTTTGTTTAGTCTTATCTACAATACAGTGACTTCAGCCCTATTTCCTAATCTAATTGCAGATCTTCAGCAAGCTGTTGTAACAACCAGACGGCAAGATTCGCTAATATTGTTATCGACAAAAAATACTAACGATCTAAAAGCCTTGCCAGAGGTAAATCTCTTATCCGTTCATATAAATCCCTCAAATCTCAATTACCTGAAATAATCTCATACTCTACAATACACTTGACACTTGACGTGGTCAAAGATCCAATATTGATAAAATTTATGATCCTATGGGAGACACACTGATGTCGATTTAGATCTTATGTTATTTCCTATTTTATTACGGTTCGTTGTTGTTGTCTTATATTTTATAGCACGACCGATGATGCTATCGGTCTGTTCTAAGGTTATGGTTAGGGTTTCCGAAACAATGTTCTGGAGCTGTGTGACAAATCATTTATTTCGGGAACCAGGTTTTCGATTATTCGGTCAATAATAGGACAGATTTTTCTTTTTTTTTGTTGTTTTGTTTTTTTTTTTTTTAATGGAAGAAAATTAATGTTTTTATGTAGAAAGTGCACGCTTTTTATATTCGCATTTAATATATTCTAAGTTTCTACTGCTAAAAATAGCGAATTTATGCAAATTTTGACATTTGAAAAAATGTATGCCATGAGCCTAAAATGCGTCCAATGTGGTATGTTCCATGTAATTACGAAAATATAGCGGTTTAATGTTGCGTAAGATTTGCAAAATATCAAAAATAACAACTATGAAAGGGAAAAGTATTTGCTCGATATCTATTATGCACATTTTTTTCGGAAGCAGATCATATTTTTAATATACACTCTATGTTATTCTGTAGGGTGAGTTAATCTATTGGTGAACTCGATTTAATTCAATGGCAATCAAAATAACACATTTTTTGTGAAAATTTCCCTGAAGTTGGAAGGAGGTCTCCACTGTCCAGCCTTTGCAACGCATTTAGTTCAAATTGCTTATTTGAAATGAAAAAAAAAACAAATAAATACTTCTAGTACGGTTTTATTATTGTTTTATAACGATTTGTTATTGTACAAAAAAGAAAAAAAAAACAATTTATCAAAGTGAAAAACAAATTGAAACTGGAATACGAAATAAACGAAATCACAAACTATCAAATATGTTAAAACATAAAAGCAAAGACAAATACTCGTATAGTAACTACATTTAGTCAGTGTCAGTCAACTCTGTTTCCAAACTATTTAATACTTCCTCAAAAAGAAGACTTCAATTATCCTCTGCAGATTCAGAACCAAAATGAGATATTTTCCAAACATGAATTTAAATACCAAATTTTACCCTACTCCAAGTTTGAAAAACAACAGCCCAGCGATACTTGTATTATCAAAATTGAGCTTAGCGTAGTCTTCGTTCCTTGTTGTTCTCAATAGCTTCTCTGTCCGATTTTGCTTTACTGTTACGCAGTTACGTGTTAACATATATTTCCAACTATCTCTATGAAATTACTTGTAGATTTCGTAAACTACTGCTATTACACTACTATAACTTTTGGATTATCTTTGTTTTGTCTTTTGCTGTAGGGAATATAACTAAGATTTCTTCAAAATCATTTTGATATCATCATTTTTGTTTTTGATAGAGCAAAAAATATTTGCTCTCTGATTACAGTGACTGAAAGCTTGGATATTGTTATGATATTAAATTGATGCTAAATATTTATTTAAAAAAATTTAATTGCATTTTTGCAAGTAAATAAAATTATCCAAATTGTCTCCGAGTCCTATCCTAAAGGAAAGGAATAACTATTAAGCTGTTTTAACAAAAACTTCTTTGCAACAACATAAATTTCATAAAGTATTAGAACTATTACATAAAATAAAAAAAACTAAAATTTTCCCAAGTTTGACGCTTAATATTTCCAGTACAATGGCAGATAGAATTTTGAATTGAAGCACTAATTATTTATGAATAAAGTGCACCTTTTAAATTTTCTTTTCTAAGCCCATTTGTGATCGAAGTTACGATTCGAAATGTAATTGAAAATTATGATCAATACGGATTTTAAGCAATGTGTCCGATGGTTAAATTTTGGAAGCGTACTATTTTCATGGCGGCATTTTGAAGCTCTGTCGGTTGGTCAAATTTTTATGCACAAAAGAAGTAAAAAACTTTGCAGAAATGTGATATGTTATCCAAATTTTCAGCAAATGCATTAAGACTTCAAAACATTTCTTTTAAATATCATTTACTTTCATGTAAAAGAAAAGTCAAAGATTTTATTATATGGTAAGGGTTCAAAGAAACCTTGCGAAACAGCTTAATATTTCCGCAAAAATACTTGTATATGCAACTTTCGAGATCCAGTCCTGTTAGAAACTATATAACAAGGGGCTTTTAACTGCACCCTAATGTGCCAGTATTGAAAAATTCAGTTTTTTGGATGGTTTAGAAATAGAATGGGGTGGACTTATTCGTGGATGGATTAACAAATGTTTAAATTATTGGGCAGAGCAACAAAACTATTATGCTCGAAAGTTTTGTTCAGAACATTTCGGAAATGGCTTTCGGGACATTTTTCCTTTCAGACATATTTCACACTCGTCACCACAGCTGCATTTGGACAGACGTACCCCATCAAATAATGATTTATTAATTCATGATTTGATTGCGTTGACGTGCCGATGCCCAAAGCGTTTATGCCAAGTATGTATAAAATCTTCACTTTCATATGAAGTCTTTCTTGCCGAGTTTCCGCAGTTCAATTATTATTAAATAAGTTATTTCTTAAACTCGCTGTTTTTTATATTTTTCCACCTGAAAATATGACCCACTGGTGGCCTTTAAAGTTTAACGTGAATCCTTCCAACGACAGCTTCGTTACGTCTCCTAACGGAATTTAGTTACTTTTGAATTTTAAATGTCCTTTGCCAATTCCTTTCGCTTTTATCAAGGTACCGTCAGATACACATTTTCTTTGCTAGATTCACCTACATTGTCAAAGAATTTGATATCACAGGACATGTGACATGTAGCGGTAGAGTCCACAAACCAATCATGTTTTGTATTACCAGGCAACAACCCAAAACAAACATAGCTTGAATCGCTATCGACGTATTTGATGGAGTTATTTTTATTTTTTTTGTTCATGAAACAATTTTTTTTCTTTTAAGATGGGTGTTCTTTCTTTTAATTTCCGTTTTTGGTACCAGTTCCTGCGTATTGTTACACATTCTCCTTCTATTTTCTTGCAGTATTTTGTCCTTCACAATGTCCAATGTAAAATCCGCTTCAGGTCTTACCTCAAGAGCAGACACAAGGACATTGTAGCTTCCGGGTAATCTTCCCAATGTAAACGCCACTTTCGTGTGGTCTGAAAATTCTTCACCCACATCTTGTAAACGATCGTCCATTGATTGACCTTCTTGAACCTTCTTGGTAGATAGCTGCCTTAATTGACTTACCTTGTTGCTTAGATTTGCCTTTTTATAATTTTTCTTGAGAATTTCTTAGTAATTCTTGGTGTACTTAAGTTTCTTCACGTGTACCTTTATATTTTTCTCCAGTGACAACCATATCACTGCCCGAGCTTTGCCATACCGCATCAGCCGTTCAGGATTCGGCTGCGCTGCAACTTCCGATACAACGACATCCCACAGTTCACGCAACAAAAACATTTCCACATTAAACTTTCAATCGTGGTACTTATTATTGTTGAGTTTCGGAAACGCGGCCTTAATATCCTTTGTTTTTCAAGCTATTTATTCGCGTATCTATTCCGTGGAACTATCTGGGCCCATAACCTCTTGGATGGATTAACAAATATTTAAATTATTGGGCAGAGCAACAAAACTATTATGCTCAAAAGTTTTATTCAGAAGAACGAATACATTTTTCATTTTGACATATTAGAAATAAAATTCAAACGGAATACTCAACAAATTCAAAAACAAAGTGTTATTGGACAAAGTAGAAATTAAAGTAATTTATCAAATAATAAACTAACACCTATTAGTTTTCTTAAAATCTCATGTAAGCAGGCAACGATGCTAAATCCTGACTGTAATTTTGTAATACGTCTCCATACTGTGTGTACAGAGTAACCTCTTGCAACTAAAATTTGTAAATTTCTGAAAAGCGTCAGATTTCGCTTCCAAAATATCTAATTATCAAATACAACTCGATGGAACAATTTTGAGGACTCGTTTGTTTTACAGCCTGCTGCGATATTATTTTCCGTGAAAGGTTCTATTTAAAGATGCTAACGTTGATTTCGGATCAAGTATCACAATTTTTCTGTATCGTCCATATAGCGAAGTAAAAAGATCTTTACATCCATATGATGCGGTTTAACTTTTTCCGCTTTTAGTTAAATTCAACACAAAATGATTCCATGTATTTTTTGTTGTAGTTTTCGAGATATCTGGTAAATGGAACTGTATTTTGGATGCATATTAAACAGTAGCAGACATTCTACTATTATTCACAAAAGCCTTCTTAACACATTGACGTAGTTTCTCAAAAACTGGTTAAATGAATTCTAAATGAATTTAGAAACCTTGGCTAAACGAAAATGAATTTAAGAAAAACGGGCACGACGTTTTGAACGAAAAAACCGATTTGTCGGTTTTCGGTTTTGACTTTCAATGCTATAGTAAAGGCGTACATATAGATTTGTTTTCGCAGACTTCTCTTTCCTTCACCCTGCCCTTCCACTTCCAGTCTTTGCGCCCACCTCTTAATGATCCCCTTTAACTGCTCTCATCAAAGCAATAAATTTCAATTCTAATGGTATTTTATTGTGTTGAATTTTTTTATTTGAATGCCAATGCCAATTTAAATTTGTTCCTAATGCTGTTGTACTTTGTGCTGTTGCTGCCGCTGTTGTTCCACAACAAATGCTCCATATGCCGTTACCCCCTCTCAGTTTTCTTCCACGGCTTTGCTTTTATTGACTTTGATGAAAAAAATCTCTTCTTCGGGGATTTGGGCAGAGATTTTCAATGACCGCTAATAGTTTTTTTTTGTTTTGTATTTAATTCCTATCGTCGCAGCTCCCTAAATGGATTTTTCCCTGGCAAGTGTGAATAAAGTGAATATTGTGTGGAACTATTACGAGTAGAATGAAGGAAGTGAAAGAAAACGACAGATGCAAAAACAAAAAAAAAAACGTGAATATATGTGAATTTGGTGAAATGAAAAAGCGACTAGACATCGTTTGAAGTTGAGTACGTGAAAATTTCAAAAAATTTCAAGTCCAAATAATTTTGGAGGTTGAGTGTCGGTATTGATATCTTCTATACACAAAGCAACAACAACGACAACAATAAACCAAATCTGTGACGAACATTCAAGGCAAAAAGTTCTATTAGCAACTGTGAAAAACGCTACTAATGGTCTCTGAAAGGAAATTACCGAACAAACTTAAATCAAAGCGAACATGTTTGAACGGTGGTAAGTTTGATTTATTAAATACAATTTATTTAAACAGAAGATAAGTACGACCGTGGGACAAAGTCCAGAAGTCAAAACGTTATACAAGTGATCGCAGATATTTATTGCACTAGTAAAACGAATGATGATGATGATTTCGGAATTTAAAATGCACCCTCTAAAATGTCAGTTGTGAATCCCGTGGCAAAATCATGAATGGAATTCGTAGAGATTGCTTGAAAACAATAGATTAAGTGGTCTGAAATAGGATCGCTATCTATAGCTATAGTTAACGAGCACTTTTGTTTTAGAATTTGAACCTCGATCCATGTCTGGTTGAATATGCATACGATATCTTGGCCGAAACCACAGTTGCTGTAGAGAGGATAACTAACAGAGGATAGCTAATACAAACACACAAGTCATCTCAATTTGCTGCTTTTTTAATGAAAATTTTCGCCATCCTGGGAAAACATCACGACGAAAAATTGTGGCAAAGCAGAACGGTAAAGTGACTGCCACCGATGTATTAGGCTTCCGTTTTTGATTTATAATTTTCTTTACTATTTTTTAAGGATTTGTTAAATTTAGAGAGAGGCAGGTAGGGGGAGAGAGAGGGAAGGAGAAGGACAGAGCGAGGGAGGGAGAAAGAGTGAGTGAGAGAGAGGGTGAGCGGGAGAGAGGGAGGTAGAGAGAAGTAGAAAGATAGAAAGAGGGGCGGAAAGAGACGGGGAGAGATTGAGAAAAGAGGGAAGAGATGTAAGAGATATACGAGTGAGATATAACAGCGGCAGTAAAGATGGCATCCATTTGGAAACCACTTATCTGTCGTTCAAATACGTATGCAAAATTGTGAATACACGCCTTTTGACATCATACAAATAATTTTTTGTATTTTTCGATGATTTCTGGTGTAATCACTTCTTTTGGGACGCCTGCACGATCATGTTTAAGTTCAACAAACCGTCGAAAAATGGTAGCGCTTTCCGAGCGCTACGCTGGGTTTCCCTATTGTAAACACTAAAGCGAAAATGGGCTCACTCAAATACAAATGATCGGAATGATATGATTCGAAACAGGAGCCTCTTAAGATTGGCACTTTCTAAAAAGGTTACCGATTTTTTGATATTTGTACGTTTGTTTAGAAGTCTGCTTATTCTCTTCTCAAATCTGAGTGGATTCTTATTGAACGTTAAATTTGACATTGCAGTATTTAATGGAAACGTTGTTGTATGCATTGTAATCATTACACTGAAGCGATACATCACTACAGAAGTGATTTTTCACGTGTACGATGAGACGTCTCAAGATCTGAATAAGTGAATATCTTGGTGAGCCGGGATAAAATATTTCACATATAATACGAAATTAGGCTAGAACTACATCACTGGCCTATAAAAGTCGTTTTTCATCGATTCAGGTGAAGAGACGTGGCAACTTCATCAGTTGGCGCTGGTGTGGGTGGGACAATTTTGTGATTCGTGCAAATCATTGTTTTTCATTTAAACTTTCAATTAGATCAATATTTATGTAGTTCTTAAGATATAGAAAAAACACATTTGTTCTCTTGTGTATTTATTTGTTAAGACATTCAGATGTTATTGACTTAGCTTTTTTACACCTGTCTGCTCTTTCCTAATCTTATCACAATTATTAGGCTAGAGCAGAGTTGTGTTTGAGTTGACTAGAGTCCCAAGTAGTGTCAAGTAGAGAGTTATTACATTTTTTTTGTTCTTGTTTTCGCGTGTTTTCGGGCCGACTTTTGGTGTTGCTGCTGCTGTTGTTGCTTTCTATTTGGCGCACTTGAGAGACAAGTGTGTAATGTATACAGTATGAAATAAATTAAAATAACTTTGAATAACACAACATTTCGGTGTGATAAGAAGCAGCGGATGGACGGACAGGCTTACAAATATACACGTTCTTTTTGTTCTTTTTGGTTGGAAAATTATGTACAAGATTATTGGTTGACTGGCTGGGTGGATGGCAACAGTGGGTGAGTGAGTAGACATGCGTAACAGTAATTTGACATGCTAGCTTTATATGTATTGGCTTTATATGTTTATAAATGCAGTACATATTTACTTATGTATAAATGTGTATTAACACGGATCGCATAAATAAATTTTTGCGTCTACTATCGAAAAATGCAATCTGTATCTTTTATGGATAATTCACAAAATATTTCGCCTGTGAATTAAATCGTTCACAATGTAAACATTTTCGTTAAATCCCTTAAAAATCATGTTTATTCGGTAAAACTTTTTGATATCGCATTTTTGTATAACTTTTTCTTTCGTGTAAAAAGCTTTTCGAGAATTTATAGGATTTTTTAGCGTTTCTTCAAGCAATTTCCAATAACACTTATTAAACTCCGACATTCTTGGTCGCATCGTTCCTTGTAAGAAATGCATTTGAAGATTTTAAAGCTGCGACCTTGGACACAGTTTATGCGAGGTGTGTTCAAAAAATAATTTTAATTTTTCTCAAAAAATATTTATTTATTAATCAATTTCTATTTTATCTCCTTCAATGCAGTCCCCCTTAGATATAAAACACTTGTGCTTGTGCGTTTTTTCCAATCGTCGAAGCAGTACTGATATGCACTTTTTGGTATGTCCTTAAGCTCTTTCAGCGATTCGTTTTTTATCTCCTCAAAACGTCGTCCTTTCATGGGTCTCTTCATTCTTGGGAACAGGAAATAGTCGCAGGGGGCCAAATCTGGTGAATACGGTGGCTGAGGCATGATAACGGTGTTGTTTTTGGCCAAATAATCTCTCACAAGTAAAGATGAGTGAGCAGGTGCATTATCATGATGCAAAAGCCATGAATTTTTTTTCCACAATTCCGGGCGTTTTTTTCGTATTGCTTCACGCAAACGGCGCATAACTTCAAGGTAATACTGCTTATTTACCGTACGACCTTGTGGTAAGAACTTCTGATGCACTACGCCATGGTAATTGAATAAGACAGTGAGCAAAACCTTGTTATTTGATCGAACTTGGTGTGTTTTTTTTGGTCTTGGCCCTTCTGGATTCTTCCATTGGGACGATTGGGCTTCGGTTTCGATGTCATAACCATATATCCATGATTCGTCACCAGTTATGACCCTTTTAAGCAAATCTGGATTGGATTCGACTGACGTCATTCAACAATTCCTGAGCGATGCTCATGCGACGTTATTTTTGGTCAAAATTTAGCAACTTTGGAACGAATTTCGCTGCCATACGCTTCATGCTCTAAATTTCCGAAAAGATTGCATGTCGTAAACCAATTGATATGCCGACATCCTCATCAACTTCTCTAATTGTGATTTGACGATTCTCCATGACAATTTTCTTCACTTTTTCAACATTTTCATCGGTTGTTGATGTGCTGGGGCGTACAGAGCGAGCGTAATCATTTACATCTCTTCGACCTTCTGTGAAAAGCTTGTACCATCGCCGTATGCCATTGTCAACATTTCAAGAGTTTTTGAACACTTATTTCCATTTTTTACACAAAATTTGATACAACTTTTTTGATTCATTTTTTTCCGATAGCAGAAAATCGCCAAGCACGGAAAACACTTGCCTCTCACAAACAAACTAAACTTGTTATATGGATAAAACCGTCAACATACCTTTGAGACGAGTGTAACACATAAAAACAAAAAAAAAAAAAAAAATAATCGAAAGTCGAATGTACGTAGCCCGCGAAATTTGAAAACTCATCTTATTTTTTGAACACACCTTGTATAAAACAGTATTTTTTGGTCAAATTTAGTCAACTTTAAAGTCAAAAATGCATCTAAAATCGTATTGGATTGGAAATGAAATATCATTTGGGATTTGAGAAATGAAATATCATTTGGCAGATTTTGAAATCTCGATCGATGGTTGGATAAATAATGATGGAGATCCAATAATTTTATTGGACATCCCATGAAAATCACAAAAAATTCCGTAACAGTTAATAGGATGCATAACGAAATAAAAAATACGTGGAATTTTAGACCTCTCCAAGATTGATGCAAACAGGTAAAATTTGGCAAAGGAAAAACGAACATAGAACATGACCCCTCAAACTCATGATTCCAGGAATGCTTTTGAAAACGTCTAGCTCATAAATTACTTAATCAAGAAATAAAATATTTCCATCAAAATCATAAAACATAAAATAAATCATATATATGTATAGTATTATATTCCAAATTTTATTTACAGGCGTTAACTGGAAATGTATTTTTCTCTGTGGAACGTGAGCCTTCTTAAGATTTATATAGAAGATATGGGCAGGTACGAAGGCTGCATAATAACTACCACGAGCTAAAGCGAGACGTATTTTGGGCCATCGAATCTTTCAGTTTAATAAAATTACTATAATTTTTATTTTATGCATTCAAATGGGGCCGCCCATTCGTTTTTGTGGAACGGACGCAGATATAATAATTTATCTCGGCGATGAATGTACGTACCAAACAAAATACGATTTTTTGCGTTGGTTAACATTTTGAATAACAGAAAAGAAGCTAATAAAAGGAACTTCTTAGAAACACATTTGTGTTTCGCTAAAGCAACTTGTCATCGAGATATTAGGAAAACGAAGGTACAAAATTTAAAAATTGTGTCATATTTGTGAGGCTAAGCTTAAAGTGCTAAAGGGAAACCTAAAGATATCTACAGAAAACCCGAAATTTATGTTTACAATAACTTAAACAAAATGAATATAATCTGTGCACTAGTTTTCATTCCGAAAGTATAATTGCAAATATAGCCTTCCAAAATGCGTAAAAGCAGGATACCTCGAAAACTGTAGACAATTTAGAAAAACACTGTTAAATGACCACCATTATTGAGCTATACAAAATGCTATCTATATTCACTGACAGCAATCCATATCTCTTTTACCAAAGGAAAATATTAAAAATATATGTATTTAGAATATGATTTTGCATCGACGCCAAATTAGGACTTTATCGTATGACCCTTATCGTGACTAAAGGGCGAACATACTCATTCTTGGTATCGGGAAGATCGGAAAATCCACGAAGCTTTTTTTTTTGCGGACGCTAACAAAATATTTCGAATATCCATTTAAAGGATGCGCATCTCATACATTAACAAGAGTCCTAACGATTCTAAATCCACTCTTTTTGTTTTTGCGGACGTCACAGAAAACTTGTGCGTTGAGTTTCTACAATGTTCTTTGATTCGTGTGAATTCTTGTCCGACATTCATTTGGTTTCTGTGTGATTGGCTAACGATTTGTAAGATGATATGGAAGGGTAGCATAAAGAAAATTAATGGATAATTGATAAAAAAAATAAATGAAATATAATCATAGCACAATAAATAATGACATAATAATACGAAAAGTTAATAATGGTAGTATAATATTCTGATAATAGAATAATTTACGAATGTAATAACAAAATTTCCTAACATAATAACTTGACAATTAAATAATGCAATGGTATGGATTTCATAATCCCCCGTTAAATTTAAAAAACAAATTGTCCTTGTGGCATCCCAATTAAAGTGCATATTCACGTCAAAGTAAATACAAGTATTTGAGCGATGCCTTTCAAATAGCGAGAACAAAAATGAAACAAATCAAAAAATGTTTACAATTAATATATATCTGTTATTACAAGGAGAAGATAAAGAGATAGATAATGAAAGGGTGAGTAAACAAAATAGTATTACACGATACCTACGGAAAGGTACATGCTTTTCCAATGTAACTTTTTGTTTGTTTTATTATTTGTTGAGTTGTTTAAGAAAATGAGTATTTTGTATTAAAGAAAGCATTTTTATTTAAAAAAAAAAAACAGTGTTGCCCACACTCCTTAATTAAATGCCGGGTGTGCTCTTGTTTCAAAATGTGTCTGAACACCAACAGAGAGATTTTCAAAAAAAAAAAATTGTTTGGGTTTGACTGTATGCTTCTGAACAGTTACTGTTTGTTTACTGCTATTTTTCAACGATTTTTGCTCATATTTTTGTTTTCTGGCAAACATTTTTTGCAGTTATTATACGTCCCTTGTTCAGTTGCAAGTCAAATAAAAATGACTTGCAAACGAAAGTTTATTGGCCAAGGTTTCTTTTCATTAATGATCCCAACTAATGCCTCTAACAACAAAGTAATTTATGGCCAATCGTTTTACACTTTAAACCATTTATTTGTTGGTGTTAAAGTGCATCCATCTCCCCAATTTGCTAGCGGTCACATTCAGAGATGACAATAACGAACCGAGCCACCAGAAAGCAGCAATCACTCCGACGAGAACAAATGTGTCTTATTACATTTGCTATTAAGTTGTTGCTATGTTTTTGTTTTAATCACATGTTTACACTTACTGTTCTCACTTCAATGACAGTGAGGTAGTGAGCGAATGAGTGAGTCAGTCTGTCAGTGAGTGAATGACGAGGGCTCCTCTGCCGCTTTTGTTGTTGCTCTTTCATATAGATGTTTTATTGTTGTTTGTTAAACGAGTCTCATTTGATAATATAATTAAATATTCGTCGTATTCCTCGTTCTCGTAGTATCTACGATAATACAAACAATAACAAAAAACGCATTACAAACCCACCAACACACATTCAGCGCTAAATTCCTACGGAGAAGACAACGCCAAACACCAACACAAATCCAATCCATACATTAAATACAATATATTTCAAAACAAATGTGTGATATCAAAAGTAAAAACAAAACAAACGACAACAGACCAGCAGCGGTAGCAGCAACAATAATTCAGAAAAATACACATGTCGTTCTCACGAACGACGACGACGATGTTTCGTATTTTAACAACAGAGCGGCAGCGAATCATCACACAGCGAATCATGTCACATTGTTGCCAGTGATCACACATTCAATGGTGTGGTGATTATTACATGGTGGGTATGGCACTCTCTCACTCCTTTGTGGTTTTTGTACTCAAGTGGAGGAGCGTTTCACCGACTGTCAAAGTGTTGCCAGTTTTGTTGAAACTTAAAGGCCACCTTGCGTCGCTAAAATGTGTCAAAATGGATCCACAATTAAATCTAAAAAAACGTCATGTTACCATGGTCGAGGATATTCTCATCATTCCTTTAAAAATTTCACTTAATGGCAGTTAAGTTAAATTGAATATACTCGTAGTGTGAGAGTGAACTGTTATTTAAAAATACTAACAACTATTCATAGGGTATGACAAAACTTATATTAAAGATGCGCGAATCAGCAGAGCTGCGATAGCCAGAATCACTGAAGAGTTGAATCACAGAGATTCTTCTGATTCCAGCATTCCACAAAATGTGTACTATGCTGAAGACAAATGATAAAAGGCACTGTTGTCGGTTGGGTATATTTATTATTTTGTGATGTGTACAGCTTTTTGCAATATCATTCAAATATCGGAAAGTTGGTGATTTCTTTGGTTGCTGGATGTTCGAGTTATAACCTTTAAATCTTTTGAAAATGCGAAAGATAGGTTTATTTCATATCCCATGAACACATTTGTTTGTAACGAAGTTTTTCTTTTAGAGATTAAAAAAATTGGTGCCTTTTGCGAAAGAGTTGGCAAAAGGCTCTCTTTCGGAGTCCAATTTTGATTATTTTTCGCAAGGCATATAGATGTATAGACATATATGTACCTATATATATTAATTATTTATTTCGTTCGCGACTTTGAATATTTCTTCTCTGTGCGATTGAACCGGGAATTAATTGTTTTAAGTTATTAACCGTTTTTCAAAAATATTGCTATTATGGAAACCTGTTGTAACTTTTGAAATATGGAATTTTTGAATTGTGGAATTTTTAAATCGCTTAGATGACAAAATGTCTCCTATGGACATAAACAATACTGATGATGAACATATCGCGGTATGCATCAATATTTGGAGATATTATGTTTTCAAAAATTGCTGTTTTGAAGAGCGGCTATGTCTGGTAAACTAAAGTGAATTTGGGCATGCGGGTTAGACGTGGATATACGTGCACATAAGAAAAACAGAAATAACGAATAAACTAGACTTTGTCTTACTCCACTTAAGTAATTTTTTTGCGACTACAGACTTTTTTACACGATACTCTTAACTCTTTAGATTGGACGGTCCATTTTTGCTTGGTTGCTTTTTCAATGCTTACTTTTCCCGAACCCTCTATTTATATTTTAGCGATTTTTTTTATCTCAGCGGTTTAAAACAAATGATACTATGCTAAAGGCGATTGGTAAAACGTGCACCTTTGGGACCAAAATTTTTGAATTTTCGTGAGTGGATGCTCTATTTCCGATATGTAAGCATATTTATATTTTAGCGTTTTATGTTTTTTTTTTTTTATTTATAATATGTACATCACTTCATTAAAAAAATTCAAAACTCGGACATTTTAGTAATCCGGCACTCCTTTTCCGGGTTAAAGACATTTTGCATTTTACAAATTTTTTAATTTATCGACTTTTTGAACCGTTTTTAATGCCATTTGATTGGTTCCACTGCTTCCAGTTGCTTTTTTTAGTATAGGTAAATTAGTACTTCTTAGTTTGGATACCGGTTGTAGACCTCTGCTCGGCACACCGCAGGACTACGATGTCTTTACACATTACATTTGAGGCATGCTTCCTAGTACTTTGGAGTGTTTTTCAAACGACAAATGCTTAACAAAACTGGAAATCGAAAGCAAAATATTTTCAAATTTTAAAAACTCCCTTACAAATACAGTCAGTCACCTTATTGAACACTCATTTTCAAAGATTATTTTTGGGGCTATTATCAGGCAAAATGTGACTATTGTAGAATGTACGATGCCTTTGCCCCATTAAGTCTCCTGTTTGTATTCGCTATCTCAATGTTTTAGTCCAAACTGAAATGATCACTGATGTATGTTATATAAAATTGAATATCTTTCAAATGAATTTCAGTCCACTTAAGTGCTTCTTAATAAACCTTATACGACACTCTACGGTAAGTGGAATTTTGTCTCCCACTGTGTTTTGTGTATTTCCTTATATTATGTCTAGTCAAATGCTCAGAGAAATTAATATCAGTTTGACAAAAATGACATGATTAACATTTAATTCACTTACTTCATTTGGGTTCACCACTGGGGGGAAAATGTTAGAACAAATTTAGTACGCAAAGAGGCAAAAAGATTATGATTAAATTGTTCTGAGATGCTGCTTACCATCTTAGACTATTAGTTAAGATTTTTGGTGCTCCTTGTAGTAGTTGCCACACAAAGAGGGTGCTACAGATTCAAAGTTACAACGAAAAGGAGGAAAGGGAGAGGGGCTGTACCGATGAGTTCATGTATGTGGCGCATACGAGCTTATCAATAGATTTATGTAATTATTAGTAGTAGGTAGAATTGTGTTTCTGGAATCTCTTAAAGATCCACTTCGAAATTTCACAGTAGCGATAAGACTGACGTCTGTCAACTGAATGTCGTTTCAGCGGAAACGTATTCAGTTACGGCTTCAATGGCACTGGTTAACTTCGGTCCTCAGTTCAGATACTTGAAGTAGTACTAATAGAATTTTATGATGAAATTCTACAAACGTGTTTGAATAGTGAATTTAAATCTTTGTGGTGCCTGTTGTTGCAAGCTTGGGTGTCTGTGCTACTATTGTTGTCATTATTGCTATTGTCGGCGTTGTTGCTGTGGTAGTTTCTCCATTAAATTGATCTCATGTTGCATTCTGCGTGTACATCCGGTCGTTAATTTAAATTATGCCTCCATGTTATGTTATGTGAATATGTGAATCCATCCATAACACATATATTTGTTGTATTCACTCGCATTACTCCAGCGTGCGACGAGCAAATCGTGTAGATTATTGAAAATGAAGATATCTACACACACAAACAGATGTAAGAGTTCATCTGAGCAAATATTTACACGGTACATTGTGGTAACTACGATGGGTTACAATAGCTGACAAAAGTGTTTATCGAGTGGCTTTCAATGGCATTGTTTATGTAGAAAATTCGTACATTAATTGTACAATAACAATAATAGTACATTAATTGCTACAGTCACATAATGTATGATTTGCACCGTGTCCGAAAAAAGGAGCTTTTAATGCAGAAGAAGACTTATACTGAAATGTACCTATCTGACATATAATTCTAAAGATGATGGTGCACTGGACAATGTTTACGAACTACAGCTTATTTTGTTCCTACTTCATGTTTCGCCAATGACCCATTTTGCGGGTCTCGTCTCTTCGAATTGACCCTTTATCTTACTCCTGGGTCTTTTTTTGAAGAGCCAACAAGCACAGTTCTAGGAGCGTCTACGAGAATTGAGATAGCATTTCTGTGCTGCTGAGAATAAGCTGTCCAAACGGAGGCACTGTAAGATCGACTCATGAGCGAGCAAACGCGAACATTGACCTTTTGGAAAGAATTTTTCTCATGCAACCACTGTAACTCAAACGGAAACGACAGGTATTGGAAGAATTTTTGATATGCGCCGTTTCAAAGGCGCCACTTTCTATGAACAATATTGTTTTTTTTTTTCCTAGAGGTGATGTGGAGGAAAGTTGCAGCAAATACGACTGGTACCCTTTTCTGCAAAAACTGCAATACACGTTTCCTGTTGAAGACTTTATAATGATAAAGACATCGCTGATCTTAAATTGCGAAATGTTACTGTAGCCTTCTCAAACACTGAGGAGGAATCAGAAAGAGGGGGTCCTACGGTCAAAGGTAGCAAAACCAAGTTGTATACTTCGACGAGCAAAGAGCGATTAAAATGAATAGTATTGCTTGTAAGCATCCGCGGCATGGCGGGTAGGATATGCGAACATAATGCATATGATCGGGAGTGCGAGACTTGGGGCAACCATCTATCATTATTTGAGCGGTGACCGCCTCGATGTGCTTGACTACTACTTCCAGTAGCAGAGTAATCGGCAGGAGATTTAATGACAAAGATCATCCACGATAAAAAAATGTCACATGTTCAAAACACCTTCCCTACTTGCCCTGTTAGTTATTCAAAAAATATTAAATTATCCTATTTTGCGACAGTTATCCTGGAAGTGGTAACGCTGGTTATACGAGTATGTGTATATATTGCTCAAAATGGCTAGGGTAGGTGCAGAGAGTATAAGAGTACCGCATGGTAAAAACGAACGAGCGAGGAAACATATCAGAGTTAGAAAATAAAGTAGTAGAAGTACAATTGTATGAGTTAGGAGGGAAATGAGCATAAGGCGTTTATCCTTTTTTCCTGTACTCAATTTGTCATATCCATCATAAAGTAATGGGAATCCCAACTTGAATTCCCTTGATTTCAATAAACATCATGTGTCTTGTTGAAAGGTGATTGACGAGTAATTAAAATGATTTGTCTTAAGTGAAATTGAAAAATCGAATTATCCATAACTAAAACCACGAAATTTCCCTCATATAGCTAAGCTTCATGAAACTCTCCAGTCTGCAATTATTTTTCTGTTTTCTGGAAATCCTCTTTTCAAAATTCCTTAAATATTTTGCTTAAATGTAGAGATATTCAAATTCCACCACCTTCGCCAGGAATTTAAAGCTTTGTACCGTTATAATTAACTGCTGCTCATCGCACTGCTCACATGAAATGGAACGAAAAGTGGGCGTAGCCAATCGTCCACTGCGAACTGGGTGTCAGCGTACAATTTCGCGTAACAGATCATTAAGCGAACAAAAGAGGAAATCAACAAAAGGCTTCTCTAAAGTGCATTTCGTTGGAAAATTGGAAAATAACGAAGATTTTGAAATAAAAAGCGTACTCAGTAACAAATAGGAATAACACATCTGCACGAACGTCGTCATTATTTCGTGTGTCCTCCATATGCGTCGTCGAGTATGTACAATTGCTTGAACATTTATGTACGCAATTTAAATGTCTGTCCGTCCATCTGTTTGTGCATCATGCGCTTTTTTTCCCTCTCCCGTCTAATTGGAAATAATAAACCAGCGTCATCTAGATAGACATCGTTGTTACTCTAGTAGGCGAATGTTGTACACGTTTTAATAACATCATGTTTATAGATGTTAATTATTAGATAATTAATGGGGAGGGAGCGCTCGGTGCGGCAGCGTGAGTGTCTGGGTGCATTTCAGTTGAGGCCTTCCCAGCCTCAGAATTACTATTGGATTAGGCTGGGAAGTTGTGAGCGCGTCAGATAAAATGGAAAACGACAACTTTGGGTGCTTTGAAGCGCGAGTAGTCTGAGGTTATTGCGACAACATGTATCGCAGCGTTTCTCTTCCTCTTCCTCCTCCTCCTCGCTGTCTTTTGGCGTTTTATTGTTTAACAACAATTGTCAATTACATGGCAAACAGAAAACATCATGGGTAAGTTGGACATTTCGCTGGGTCGTCCGTCGGCCTACAGCTTAAATGTATGTATGTATGTATGGTTATGGGATTTTCCGCCTTGCTCTCGTTCTTGCCTTTTTTCGTCCATCTTCCCTCTACGTGTGTGCTGCGTGTAATTTCATTAGTGTGCGTGCATGTAAGAGAGGAAAATGACTTGATTTTCCTTAGCTCCGGCATGTGGTGACTTGATTTTGCACATTTTTCTGCTCAGTTTGACCACTGCCTTACATTAAAGATTAATGACCAGCACTTATGGAGAGTTGCCTGCGACGATGATGACGGCAGCAACAGCACTCGCTCCATGTTGCCTGCATGCCGAGTCCCACCATCGTCGCCAACAGCTACCAGCCACCAACCACCCATCACCTACACTTGAAACTCTTGGTTTGAGTACGCGGCGGGTAGTCAGTCGTTGTCGTTGCGGCTGTCGTGTTTGGGTTCCATGTTTCTTTTATAATGTTTGCTTTACTTAAGCCAGTGGATGTAATCGTTCGTCTTGGTCTTTTCTTGCGTCCGTCCCCATCGTCACTTTATACTCCATTGCAAGTAGTATTATCTCGACGTATGTCTAAAGACTACATTCCTTATGAAGCTACAAAACACCAGCACGACTCTCCAGATGAGCGAATGAGTTTGGTCAACGAACGATCTTGACCTCAGACTTGAAGCTGGCTTGAAGGGATTCTCAAACACCTTGGCGCAGCAGGGGGATGGATGTGATCTTGGTTGGACCAGTTTCTTTGCAAACATTAATAGTGCCACAGCGAACAACAAGCGGCGAACATGGCAAGGTTTGGCTTTCAGAGGAGTGGAGCAAGAAAAGAAGTGGCTCAGGAATCCCGTCACAATTTGTTTCCTATAGCCAAAGATCGAGCATTGCACTTGCTTTACCACTTAAGAGGCAGCAGTAACAAACTGGTTGAATGGTTAGTTCGTTGCTTGCAGAATTGGTTTATGCTTTCGTTCGTACGAATGAAGAGATCGTTCAAAAACGTCTTTAAACATTGAACACAACGTTAATGGTACTGGTGTTAGAGCTCTATGTTCTAAGGACTTCTTAACCTTCTCCCATTTCCACCAAATGGCTTCTAAGGTCGTCTGGCAAACGGAATTAAGAGAAACTGGATAAAAACAATTCGATGTGGTTTTGTTCTAACAAGAGGTATGAGTTTGGCAACACCCTGAATGGTTCATAGTTTTACAATAGAAATTATTTGACTACTTGGTGACGTTACGTTCTAATATCGATGTTGTGCGGGAACTGACACTGCAAGATCGTTAGTAGTTCCACTTTTATAATATTAATATTTCATACCGCATAGTTTGGCAATCGCTTGCAAAAGGCTTCGTGACAGTTGGTGCAAAGAAATGTTTAACAATGTAGGATGGTTGTGTTTTAAAAGACGCTTATGAGATGCTGACGGACAATGAATCATGGATTTACATATGGTCTGAAATCGCGCTTGTTTGCACTCGATCGAAAGAAATGGAAAAGCACAAATATGAAGGCTGCCTGCAGGTAGAGTAAAAGAGTACAGTCGGACAAGTGCGCCCCAATTCAACAGAGCGAAAAATATTTTGGTTCAAAATTCCGTTTCAGACTTTTCTGTAAACAAGAAAAGAGATTTTATGGATGCATAAGTGTTGCTGGACAGTGTTGTGATAAAGCAAACCTTTGTTTTAAAAAAAATTTTAGAGTTCTACAAAAATAAGAAGAAAATATTGGTCACAGAAATACAAAAATGCAACAAATTCTATGACTCCAATTGTCATTCTTAAGGTTGATTTCTAATTTTGGTGACAATGTTTCCTTTATATTGTTCATGAATATGAAACGCTCAATACCTTTAAAATAGTTTGGCAGTAGGTTATGACGCAAGCGGATGAATCAGTACTGGCGGTTTTTGCGAGGAAAATACTCCGCAAAATATATGGACCCGTCATCGTTAACGAAGAGTATCGGCGTCGCATGAACAATGAGCTGTATGAGCTATATGCCGACATCGACGTGGTCAAACGCATTAGTATACAGCGATTGCGTTGGCTGGATCATGTTGTGCGGATGGAACCAAATGCTCTGGCACGGAAAGTTTTCAACAACGAACTCGATGGACGGCGCAGAAAAGGGCGACCAAAACTCAGTTGGAAGGATCAGGCTTTTGAAATACTATCGAAACTTGGTGTGACGAATTGGAGGAGAAGTGCAGAAGATTGAAGTGCTTGGAATTATTTTCTGCGAGCGGCGTATAATAAATAAGGATGTCTATTCCAGTCGCCACCGAAGAAGAAGAAGTATTTTAGATCATGCACTTTGAAAAAACTCATTGCATTTTAATTTTTTTGTGCGCACACGGAAGCATTTTCAATTCTTAATCGACTAGGCGGGTCTTTAAAGGCATCAAAAAGACAAATTCAACAAAAGTTGTGCGCGCATGGAGCGCGTAGGCACAAACAATTGCCTGTTTCTTCAAAGCTCAAAAAACCAAAATACAACCACATTTGTTTACCAGAAGTCTTCGGAGAATTAAGAAAATACTAGTTGAACTCGGTTCACTTTCCATTACAACAATACGGGCTCAAGCGATTGGCCTTTTGAGCACTCAAAACATGAAGTTGATGGATCATCCGCAGTACAATCCTCATATAGCAGCCGATGATTTTTTCATTCCCTCAAAATTCAAAAATTCAAATATAAATGATGTATTTATTCAACACCTAGTTCGCACTAGAATAGTGCTTCGGAAAAAAGTACGTTAATTTTAATGGAGAACTATAAAGCCATGTGCGATGAAAAGTATTTGTTCCTATTTGTTTATTTCAAAAAAATGGGAGACAACCATCGTATCAAACTTCAATGAAGGTACTTTTAACAATTTACTTGATTTTTTTACTTGAATCGAGCAACGTTAGCTATTGAAGGAAATTCTTTGCACAACAACAAATACTGCACAGTTCCTCAAATGAAATGGAAATGATATCCTGTCATAACCCCTGCATATGTTTCTCGCACATACCAATCCATTCGATTTTTAATCCTGCGACTGCAGCCGAACCACCGCCAGCAATTGATAATACATCGATAAAACCAACAAAATTCCTACACAACGCTAAAGAATTTTTAAAAGCAGAATGAAAATAAAATGAAATGGAAAGAAAGGAAAAATGCAGGCAATCAAGTACAAATTCTTTTACTCCTGCAGCAACGTACAAAGCATAGGTACATTCGTGTGTACAGGCGGTTATTAAGGTGGCTCGCGGTGTGAACAAAGAAAAAAAAACAACACATTTCCAGTCATCAACTAAATGATATTCAGTTGAATTGAATTTTTCTAAAGCAAAAGACAAAAGGAAGTCTTAAAATCATTGAAAGTGCAAATCTTACAAGGAATGATCTGATGAATAATGTCGGGGTCTAATCAATCCGATTGGAAATTCCTTGAGAACACACAATACAAATTACAATAAAACCCCATAAAGGTGATTATAAGTATGGTTGATTAAATAGGTGAAACTTAAGAGTTCCTGAAGAACTACCCAACTAACAATCTGCTCCCAATTCGGTCAGGTGTAGGGTAGGGACGTTCAATTCAGATTTCAATTTCAGATCCAATTTGGTCTAAAAGATATGCGGATGGTTTGTTTGTTTTCGATTCAGACTCTAATTTCGGATCACATTTGTTCCAAAAGATATGTGGATGGTTGATAAAAATTCGGGACAGGCATGTTGAACAGAATTCGGTCGGAAGTGCGAGAGAAATTCTTCAAAATATAGATGAATCATTTTCCAATTGTCTGAAAATTATTTTTATTATCTATATTGATAACCACAGTAACGACGATTTTCAGATCAACAGCTAGTTTTGTTGAAACGAATATTGCTGCTGACTTTGACTTCTGGCTTCTTTTAGGTAAAATTTTAGTTAGTTGGAAATAATCTTCGATTGAAAGAAGAAAATAAATACTTCCCGTATATGACAATTATTTGGCGCAAAATCATACATATTCATACAACCAAAAGAATATGACGTCAAAAGAAAATCACTATTGTGTCGGGATGGTATGTTTACCATTTGCTTAAGCTCATGACGTTTAGGTTATTGCAGAATCGACTAGTAGTTGCAGCCATCTATTACCAAATAGCGGGAACTTATTTGCGCACGTAATATAATTCTCTAATGAGAAATAATAATAATAATAAAAAAAACTACTCAGATCAATGTGGTGGCTAAATCGTGTGATTTGGCAATGAAACTTCAAAGAATGCGTGGACTAAGCTGAGAGTGTGCACAGAAATTCCTTTCAATATCTGAAGACAATTGTGACATTTCCGATGTCCGAATCAACAGAGTAAATTCTTATAAAACTGACAGCCAATAAGCACGCTCTTCACAGGGTTTATCTCATGAATTCCTTAATGTAGGGACGAAATATTTTATAAATCATCATATAATTTTCTTTTGTGTGATAAAAACAGCAATTTAGTTTCGTGACCCACCTTAATGTATATAAGTTTGGACTTGAGTCCGCATGTCTTTACGTTATGGCGATGGTATCAGAAAACGAGTTGAGCACGCGCTATGCTTTTCCTTTAACTGCAGCTACCAGAGTGGTGATTTAACGCGTTGCAAGCAAATATGTAATTTTTGCGTACAACAACAACTTGTATAATTACACACTACACTGGCAAAGTGAGTAGAAACTCTGGACTTTGGACCACACATACGAAAGCAGATCGATTGAGTGCTGCTTCATTATTTAGCCTCATGTGAAAAATAGCCGGTTTGGTTATGGTTACTCGCCAAGTTTGGTCGGAAATGTAAATAATAGTTTTTTTTTTTTAACAAACTAGAAATTACTTTGTTACTGTTATCAGACGTTTAAATTGCAACTCTTTTGTATATGTGCTTCAAATCACATGTTTGCCACTTACCTACATGATTGATGGTATCACACTACCAAGTGTCAAACATCTGGTTGACTGTAGCCGTTAATTAAGTGCTTCGATTTTCACTAAATGTCAAGGCCATTGGTTTACAGTATCATATAAAGTAGTAGTCTTCCGCGGCTAATTAGTCGCTAAGATCGAAGTTGGCAATTATTAATTACAAACTCATACTGTCGCCTCTTTGTCGATACTAATTGATAAATTTTCTTATATAAGTCTTCCTATTGAAAAAAGGCTTCTATGAGTTGTTCATTCAAACACTTTATTAATGGAAATTAGTTGTTTTTTAATGGCTGAAATATAGGATTATCCATTTAGTGATTTCAAATCTACCAGTCTGGCAAGACTGTCAGCTGTTAAATACTTGCCATCTGAAGTGTTATGTATTTAGTGAAAGGTTTGCCATTTACGAATATAGACCGTTTAATAACCGAAGAACGTGTAAAAAATAGTTAAAACGTACTACAAAAGTGATGATTCAAATGTGAGCTTTCAATTGAACAAAATTTTGAAGCTCATTTCCCGCTCGGTGGTTACGCCAAGCAAGCAATATTGTCGCATATGGGGTTTGAATAACCCAGAAGTGGTTGTGGGCAACCCATTGCATCCGGAAGAAGTGACTGTTTGGTATGCATTACCAACTCAAAAGGATCTGCTGCTGCAAGCAATCAAGAGGCGGACATTGTATGTCGTACAAGATCCAAGCATTATAATGAAATACAAGTCTCGTTGAAATCATAACTTTATGTGTGTTTTATTTAACTTTACATTTGAAATCGAAATTAGATAACCCTATATTTCTCTAGGTTTTAAACATATTCGATTGAACGGTAATGTCCTTTGTAGCACAATTTTTGCTCCAATATATTTCTCTACACTTAGTTAGATGACACGCAAAAAAACAAAAATTCCAATCTCATCGACCACATTTCATAACACATGGTCCTGCGCTGTGCAGCAGGAAATGTGATTCTAGAGACAGTTACAAGGACATTTTTATTCGTCTAGCAAAACCTTTGTCATTTAACCGCTTGCTAAACACCCACAGTATCGCTTGATTGCCATCAATAGACTTTCTCTTATACTTATTCTAACAGTGAAATTTTTGCTCGTTTAGTAAAGGCTTTGTCATTTAAAGGCTTGCTAAGCGCCCACTGTATCGCTTGATTGCCATCAAAAGACTTTCCCTTATCCCCACTCTAATAATATTGGTTTTATTGACGGCCGAGCTGAGGTAGATAAAAAAAAACATTCATCATGCCATAGTTTTAGATGTTCATGTGGCATAAAAAAATTGGAGACTCTTTTTTTCGTTTTAATGAATAACTTATATTTGTCCTCGTTCGATTCCTATCCAAAAATTTGGCAAGACCACTGTAACAATTTGAGTTTTTCGACCAATGATGTCTATATTTTTAGCGCACGTAAGCAAGGTATGACTTTCACTTTTACTTTCCTCATAATCATCTCTAAAAGTATGCTGAGAAGGCCACACATTAAGCTGCCTTAGATATCTGTATGAATTTTGCCTATCAATATTGAAAATTTCGTGTGTAGCAGCGTCATCCTGCAAAGACGGACGTAATACGCTAGAATCTACTTACGCTCATGCCAGGAAACTGCGGATGTATTAATTTCTTTCGCCTGCAGTTACTTTTGCCCTTCATCATTTGTAGAAAAGTATAGTTTTACTTGTATTCTAACCGTATATATGAGTGTATGCAAACACAAAACTATTTTGTGTAGAGTTAAAAAGTTTGATCGTGTTTTTCTTTTTTTCCATTGCTTGCAGTCCCAGGATGGAACATTTTGTATTTCAATTTATTATTTCGATTCTGCAAGTGTTTGTATAGTCGGATTTGCAAACATTGGACAAACAAATGAAGAAAAAATCGAGTAAAAGAACGACAAAAGTGGGGAAGAATCTACAGATAAGCATACGTTTAGACCACTGTTTCTCAAAGCGGGCGATATCGCCCCCTTGGGGGCGATGGCGGCCTAGAGAGGGGCGATAATGAACTTAGAGAAAATTGCGGGAGTTTGAAACTTGAAACTATTTTGAAACTTCTTCAATAACTACACAAAACCAACGCAGCAACGCAAATGCGCACAAACAAACAAGAATTCGTCATATAGAGGAATGGTGAAGAAGGAAGAGGAAAAGTCAAGCCAAAAATCTCAAAAAACTTCTCCATGCAAAAGCACGTTCCAACGACATAAAGAAGTTGTTGCCTTAAATACGACTTCAATGTTTTAATACATGGTGCACTGGGTTCACAAATATGTATGACAATGAAATAAGTTCCTGTTAATCAACAAGTCATAGGAAATCCAAGGCAAAAATTCGGCACGACCACAACAACACTTCTTATCAAATGTTCGAAATATGTTTCTCTGAAGTCAGCGTTTGGGTTCATTTTACCTACACATTTTTGTCTACGATTATCAACATTTTTGGTGACCAGGACATGAAAGTGCGCGACAACCTCGTCACATCAAAGACGACCTTTATAAATTGACAGACCTTTATAAATTGTTTAATGATGTAAATCTCCAACTTCAAGGTGACGACTTGAATTTAATAAAAACAAAAAACGTTGTTGGTGCTTTCGTAGCCAAAGTGCTTCTACACAAGAAACATATCGACACACGTAAGTTCCACAATTTTCCTAATTTATCAGTATCCTACAACAACGACGACTTGTTTGACTATTAGCAACATTTGGAAAACCTCCACAGTGATTTGATAGAACGATTCCAGGATAATTTGAAATTGGAAGTACCAGACTGGGTGTTGGATCCTTTTTCAAATGTCAACACAGCAATGTCGTCCATGATGGAAGAAAGCTTATAGAACGAACGAGGAAATAAAAACGAGGAAATAAAAATCAAGTTCAAAAATGTATACCAAGAATTTTGGCTACAAAAGCCAATCCCGCAATTGTTCCCTGGATTGTGGTCGATCGTTCAACGATTTTTGATATCATTCCCATCGTCATATTTGTGTGAACGTGGGTTTAGTGCTGTGTCAACGTTGCTTACCAAAAAGAGAAACCGTTTCCATGTTACCGAACGCGGCGACTTGCGGCTGTTTTTAAGTAAATTCGAACCTGATATAAACAAACTTATTAAAAATCATCAGATTCATCCATCACATTAGATTACTTTCATTTCATTTATTCAAAAATGATACTCTCAATACAATAAATTCGCCTTTTAAATGCTATCAAGTCTAGTTTAGAGTGTAAGACTTACATTGTAAGTTAAAGCTCCGGACCAGACTAATATAGCTTGCTGTGATAAAATTAATTTAAGTAATGTATGTGTTTCTGGTATTTAAGATTTAGTAAGTAAACCAATTTGGGGGGCGACGAAAAATAATTGATTTTCGAAGTGGGCGGTAGACGAAATAAGTTTGAGAACCTCTGGTTTAGACCCATAAACACTAGTATTTTGCTACTCCGGTACTTAAACACTAAGCGTCAATAAAATTATGGATGGCATGTACAGAGACATTAGACTATTTGCCATTAGGCTTGAAAATAATCGTCACATCAATTGTGTAGATGCCAGTACAAAGCATGGTCTGGACCCAATTAATATTTAAACATGAGATTCGCTTTGGGTGAAATATCTTCACACGAAATATTTCTAAGAGGATTTTATTTGTGGAAACCTGGGTGGTGGAATTGCGCAATTCACTTTCTGACAAAATGAGATTTAAATACAAAAGATGTATTATATCTAAATATTTTTGACCCAAACTTGGAGCAAGTAGTACGGCCTTCATTCTTTGCAGAAAAATTTACTAGACTCCAAGTAGTTTTGTTAATGCGTTCGTTTGCACCTAATCTTTTCTTTTGGGCCATTCTTTTATGATTTGCGCACAAATAGTAATCGCGTGTATCAGGTCTGTAGAATTCAATGGATGGGACGGGAATTTCAACTTTAGTTTAATTTTGCTATCGCAGCTATCGACTTCGGACACGGTGGCAAGACAAAGGCCTTAGTTTTTCTTCGCCATTTCGATAACTTATTTATTGATTTCGCTGTTTGAGAAACCTAAATGTGCCATAAAATATTCGCTATTTTGGTCAATTGCATTCATTACAGTATCATCAGTGCCCGTACGACCTCGTTTAGAATCAACAAACTACCGAAAAATGCTTGTTCTTGACGAAAAATGATCGCCATAAGACTTTTGAAGCTATTGAATTTGAATTTTATTTTTTTTTTTTTGGAGAAGCAGTGTTTTATCAATAAAAGAAATTCGCTATTTCACATTGAATAAAAAAAGCTAAAGTATCGTCATTTAAGGCAGAATGGCTGAGATATAACATCCTAAACACGGGCGATTAACATATTCTCCGACAGTTAAGTTGCTATCGAATCCCTGGATTCTGTCTTCCTGAACTCAACACCAGCCCTGAAATGCCGCAGATCTCAGCATTTCAACATTCACAATATGTGGGTGCCGGGCTACAGGGACATACCAGGGAACTGTAGAGTGAACGAGACTGGCAAGAATTGGAGTCCGTGGGCATGCCTCTAGCCATTTGCAAGCTCCTACTGCGAGATAGAGCATATTTAACGGCAAATGGTAGGTGGGCGCCTGTCCGGTTCTGCAATCAATCCAGACTGATGTGGCCTCGCCTAGATCTGAAGCGTTCAAATAAACTCGAAGCGTTTAAAGACCCGACGTCTCGTTATTTGTATCCGTCATGACGGGACACTGTCTGATTGGAAGACATGCAGTGAGATTAAGTTGCGACTGGTGGCTTCTGCAGGAGCTGTGGGGTGAAGAGGAGGAGCAGTCTACAGAACATTTTCTCTGGAATTGCCCCGCACTGGCGAACAGCCGGGAATCAAGCACAAGGTTCTTATTTTCTAGGAAGCTAGGAGATCTGGACGATATAGGTATTGTCCGACTTAAGAGCTTCTTGATGAGGCGTTCAGGATGATTTAACGGGGGAGACTAGAAACATCCATATCTCTAGTTTCCGTGGTATCACAATGGACTATAGTCTAAGTGAGTCTGTATATTCAGACTGCCACACTGACTTAACCTAACCTATCGTTACTTAAAGCTCCGTTACTCAAACATGAGGTGAAATTTTTGCTGCAGTCGTTTGAAGGTTACTACCTTCTGAAAAGAATGTAGGTTTTCGCTAAAGCGAAGTGTCTTTTTTAGGTAATGCCACTTTTTGGCATATGGAAGGATTTACGTCAATGTTTCGCAGCGGAAAATATAGAAACGACGTTTTTTGATAAGTATTGATAAGTTGCAGGTTTTTAATTAGTTATAAGCAGAAACCTTTTGGACATTTTGAATTGCTTGTATGTTTTCCCAAAGCATTTATTTTAATGGAAAAATAGTACACCGAATTATTTAGAATTCGGCGTGATTGTGTAAACACTGCTGTACATTTGAGTTGAAATATCGCTCTATCTGTCTGTCTTTAAAATACGTTTGGTGAGAGATACCCATCCACATTTCGTTGAAAATGTATAAGGTAACATATGTCACAGACTTTTGCCGACCACTGTGTTTGTGTGCAGGTTTCATTCATTGCTCCTAAATAACTAAATCAACCCGAGTATCTGTCTCCTAGAGGAAAAAGCCGAAATTATTCATTACTTAGTTTGTACAGATTTATTAATTCGCCTGAGCGGGGAAGGATGTACGAAAGTAAACTTGGTTGGGGACATCATTAAAGCTGATGCTAATGGTGCGGGTGCTGTTGACAGAGATACGATCAGACAGGCAGACATACTCACGGTATGTCATATCTAAAATCATGTGAGCTATGAGAATACTTGTGCATAAGTGTATGCAAACATTAGTACTTGTTGTCAATTATTCAATTTGGATAATTTTTTCTATTTCATACAAGAATATAAAATCCTAGCATACAGCGAAGCGACCGACCTTAATGGGACTGGAGAAGCTGTGGCAGAATAATGGGGTAGTTGCACACCATACCCACGCATCAAACCTCGAGGCTTGATTGTGAGGCATACATAGATATGTGTAGAGTATACCATAAGATGTATTTGTATGGAAAACATCAAAAATTACTTAAAAAATTTAATTTTTGTAAAATGGTTTGTGTTGAAATTCATACTTATGTTGCGTTATCCTAGATTTATACATAGAGAGGATACATTTTTCTCTTCAATATTCAAAATTCATTGAATAATGCATTGATGTACAGAATTTCCCAAATAGACCGGGCTAATATTGAAATGGAATACAATGTGAGATATTAAAGAAAGTCCGCTTTGGCTTCGCACGGTGTCATAGATCCGAGAGGTTCAAATTTCAATGACTGTGCTGCATACTCGGCTGAATTTGATTTTACATGAAAAAGTTAAATCCCACGATCTTGGTGACCAATTCACGTCACCTCCACAAGAGATAACCATACCGTTATTTTCTTCATGAAGAATGTCCACCATGGTGTTTGCTGTGTGCCACATAGTGTCGTCGTTCTTGGAAGAACATGTCCATGTCCATATCGTTTAATTTATCTCAAAAGAAGTGTTTGAATCATTTACAGTAATGGCCTCAGTAGGGACCAATGATGTCGCCGGCTCACTATCTACGCCAAACAATAACCTTTTGTGCATGAACTACTACTGGGCGAACCCTGTGTGGTTTGGCGTCGTACCATATGCGGCAATTTTGTTTTTTAATATGCCTTTTCATGTTATAATACGCCTCGTCGCTGAAGTTGAATTTTCACCGCTTAAGATGATTCCAAGCGAACAAACAGCGTTTCCTACCGTACTTAAATTTGAGCTCCTGGATCAGTTCGGAGGCAGTCCGGCAAGTCTGCGAATCGACTGGGTCGTTTTCTTCTGCAGACTTTCACGGCCGATCTGGCATTCCGAGTATCGGTATTGGATGATTATTTGCCGAATCGGCCGTGCAGACTTCAAAAGCTTTAAGAGCGTCTCAGAATTTTAAGTGCGTTATTATAAGTAGTATCGATTGATTGGGAAAAAATTTTCAAATGCTTCGGCTTTCTTTGCTTGTGCAACAGTTAGGGAAATAGCTGATATAATCAAAAAATGAGTCTCAACCGTTCACGAGGTCATGAAAGAACTCGGATTTGTGAGCAACTCCGATGTGTGGATACCTCACTCTCTCACCGAAGTCTCACACTGGCTTGCGGACCCCTCAGAAACTGTCAGAGCTTGAATGGGATGTTTTACCACACCCACCGTACTTGCCAGACCTTGCCCCGTCCAACTATCACCTATTTCGCAGTCTGAGCAACGACTTGAAGGATTTGAATTTCCATAACGACGAGTAACTGAAAAATCGAATTGGACGTTTTTTTCAGAAAAACCACGTGAGTTTTATGAAAGAGGAATATAAAAGTTTCCAGAGAGATGTGAATAAGTTATTAAAAAAGGGGGAGATTATATAATAGATTAAAATAATTGTTTTCTTGTATGTAAATTTGTAAATCAATTTCTTTTAAAAACCGAAAGAACTTTCCGAACAATCCAATACATAGCCCTTCGTATTCTTTGTCGAAGTATTTGATGGCCATGGAATTTATGGAGGAGTAGTGGGTGGGTCTTTGTTCACCCAGAAAGGGGTTATCCATTAAACTGCTTGCTTAGCAAGTGTGAGCAATAACCTTCCGCTAGTTTTCAGGTGACCTTTTTCCAATTACAGGCAATGCTTCAGTAGTACCTCCCAGTTGTCTTCCAATAATGTCTGTATTGTACTTGCAAGTAGTTGAATATGGTACCAGTCATCTCCAAAAGTGCATTGAAGAGATGCTGTCGCCGTGTTAAAAGCCTCGTTTGCCACAAAGGGGCCAGAGGTATTTTCGTCTATTTTTACTGAATACTTCATGTCAGTTAGTATCTTCCTATGAATACCTGTAAACTTCACAGGAATACCAGAATAGGCTGTGGCTTCATACAATTTTTTTCCGTACCGGATTGTCAACAGCAGCTTTGTGATCGTTTGATTTTTTTAGTTTTCCTTGGTTAATGAGAAATCACAAAATGTAAATTTAAAAGTGATATATTTCAGTCTAATTCTCGAAAATATTCTCATCAAAAATGAAATTGATGCTGAATGTCAGCACTATCATATTGAATTTGCAGGGAATGGGGGTCACAAGGAAGTCTCGCGTTTGACTTTTGTGAATTCAAATTTTGTGTTGATAAATACGGACACTACAAGAAATCTTTTATTGTTTTACAACATAAACAGTAGAAGACTGCTTTGTTATTCATAATTCTGATTTACCTAAAATCTAGTGGCAGACTTTGACTTCTGCATTAATTTTGGGAAGATCAATAAATTGTTTAGGGTTATATCGTTTATGGTGATACCTAAATATGATTAACGCTGCGGCCAAAGTTGAAAGTTTTGAAACTGGCATTGCGGAAGAGGTATAGAAACGTATATAGTTTGATTTAACGTTGCAACGGGCACACTAGTGCGTTTTTACATAGCACCGTTATGAGTTTTCCATTCTTGATATTTCGTAAAGTAAAGGAGTTTCAGAAAATCGATCACTTTATGAATTTTCAGTTCGTATCCGAATCTATACAAATAGGCTCCAACTGTCATTTAAAAATGTGACGTGACGGAGAAGTTCGGATTGTAGAACACAAACTCTATGCATTTCATACAGTTTGATGCCGAAGAGCGTTAGTCAACGGTTAGTTGCTTTCCAGTGCTATTAGTGGCTAAGTTCATAGAGTTGAATTCAGTCTTTGGAATATGCCACGAATTCCGTCACGGTAAAACTGTTCATCTCTTGAGGCTATCCACGAATCTAGCCATTCCTCGATGTCGTCATGTGAGTGGAACTGTTGGTCAGCCAGACCGTGCGTCATCGAACGGAACAAGTGATTATCGGACGGCGCAATATCTGGAGAATATGCCAGATGGGGTAAGACTTTCCATTTCAGCGTTTCCAGGTAGGTTTTAACGGACTTGGCCACGTGGGGCTGAGCGTTGCCATTCTGAAGAATGTTTCTCGCGTAGAATTCGGCTCGATCGCATTAATTGAAGTCGATGTCGATCCCCAGTGGTAGTTTCGCTTGGTTTTTCAACAGTTCGTAATAAATAACACTGATCTGATTCCACCAACTACAGACCATAATCTTCTGAGCGTGAATATTCGGCCGAGCCGACGACGTAGAAGTATGACAGGGCAGCTCACACGACTTTCTTTTCTTTGGATTGTTGTAATGAATCCATTTTTCACCACCCGTTACAATACAGTGAAAAACGCCTTCCTTTTTGTCGTTGAAACAGTTGTTCACAGGCGAAAAAAACGACCCTCAACGTTTCTAGGCTTTAATTCATAAGGAACCCAAGTTCCTTGTTTTTGAATCATTTCCAACGCATGCAATCGCTTGGAAATGGCTTGGCGGGTAACTCCAAATAGTGAAGTAAGCTTTACCTGCGTTTAATACGGATCCCCATCAAGCAATGCCAACAGCCAGTGTCTTCGAAAGTTTTTCATCTTCCTTCACTCGAACGGTCGTCAACATCAAAATCACCGTCTTTAAAGCGACGGAACCAATCTGAACAATTTGTTTCACTTAAAGCCGCATCTTCGTAAAAGTTTTAAAGCTCTCGATGAGCTTCAGCCGTCTTTTTCTTCGATTGAAGGAAGAAAATCAAAACTTCCCGCATATGAGGATTATTTGGCACAAAATCATACATATTCACACAACCAAAAGAATATGACTTCAAAACAAAATCGCCATTGTGTCGAGGCTGTGATTGGCTCATGACGTTAAGGTTATGGCAGAATCGACTAGCACTTACAGCTGGCGCCATCTAATTTGATGATTTGTTGCCAACTGGGACAAAACAATAATAATAATTTTTACAAAATTTTGAATAAAATTTAGTTACTTTTGTCATTTTAAGGTTTATCGCCAATTGAGATAAAATTTCTTCAATTCAATAGAATTTAATTGATATCCTTGGGACTCCCTTCAGCACATCTATATCAATTTAAATTGGCCTTTTGTGCCCCTATATTTTCAAGTTTATTTTCAATTGAATGTTCTTCCACCCCATCGCCTGGCACCCTCTCACACTAAAAAAAATAAATAAATTCCTATTTACGGGGTTGACATCACTGCTCAACAATTTCGTGTTTTCCATTTTAACCAACGATTTTTTTCTCGCAAATAAAATTAATTGTGTGCCGATATAGTACAAATCTACCATTGCAGATAAGTTATTGAGTATTTGGTATTCATTAATCATTTATCGCGCGTACGTATGTGTGTGTATGTGTTTGGGTATGTAGTGCGTGTGTAATTTTTCAAGTTTTATGACCATCATTTAGAGTGACACTTATATGCCAGCAAAAAAAAAAAACCGTTACTATTATGCTTTGATTTCATTTAATCTTTTCTACTTTAAACACTTCAATCGTACAACAAATCTAACACTGAAATTACGAGTATTTTGAATTAACAAATAGCGAATAGCCGGCTCTTAAAATCGTCGTCGCCTCTTCATTGATATTAATGAAAACCGCCACCGCCACCGCCACCACCACCAGCAGTAACAACAACGGTTGCCGTCATACTTGGTATTGTTAGATGGAGTCGTTTAGTATTACCGTCTTGACGATTGTGAGCCGCGATGCGAGCGGTCTACCAATATTGATTATGCGCCTGACTTGCATTAATAGGTTTATCTTATTAGTGGCAGCTAAAAGTGTGTGACGAGCATAAGATGAAGTAGGTTATTGCTACCCTGTATGAGGAAGGGAGATGACTCATATGTGCACACGGGATTCGATGCAGTGCCACCATTAAACTGAAGTAATTGCATAATTGTATCAATAGTCTAAAAAAGAACCGCTATCGTTTCGTTTTCGAATATAATCTGATTCGATCGAAATTTTAGTATTACAATTTTGTGAAATGCGACACATCATCTATATGTATAGTAGAAAAAAATGTCCAATTTTTTCCAAGACCTATGCCGTTCAGCACTAGTGCTCCACCGCATTTTCTGATCAAAATTTAGGCAGCCTATGTTTATGTTTATGTTTAATAGTCCGTTGGTTCAGTTTCATCAAATTAACTGTTGTACTATGTAAATATGCAAAAAATCGCCTATCTCTCACAGTTCATGAGACATGATCGCTAAAAACTGTTTGTTGTGGGTGGAGCTATGCTTTTTTTTATATTATACCTTATACGGTACATTGATAGTTAGGCACCAGTAAACTTTAATGATGATCGGCCCAGTATTTTGAATACTTTAACGTTTTGTACAAAAAGACATGGCGCGATGTGCTTAGGATCTATTTGCTTTCTACAACAAAGTAATATCTATTAAAACTCATCTTCATATCTCTAACAGTTCATGAGATATTGCTATTGCGGTGTCTCGACCGTTTATTATGTAATAACATAACATATTAATTTGTTGCAACTGACAGCAACAAAATGTTAAAATTGTATGGCATTCCGTTTGCCACATTGTCGCACTTTTTCTTTTTTAAATGGCCTTGGTAAGGACAACTATTGCTCGATAATATTTCATTCTGTGCAGATAGCAAATGTGCCAAATCTCATTTATATGTCCTTATAGTTCTCAAAATATGGCCGTTCAAACGTGTGAAATAGGTGAGCGGTGTCAGGTCTAATATAGCCTAGCCACTGGAGTAGAAAACAATACCTATTATGCGCCTCAGCGTTTCCATGTTTCTACGCTTCTTCTCCAATTCATTATATCAAGTTCTGATAGTGTTTCAGAAACCTGATTCCTCCAATGGAGTTTTGTTCGTCTTTTTCTGCATTGTCTACAGAGTTCATCGTCTATGAATTTTTGGTCTCTAAGCAGCGCAAATGCTGCATTTGATCACGTCAATGTCTGTATATTCTCACATCATCGAATTATTTGAGAGACTAGAAGAGTTTGATAAAAGCATAATCCAGACATCATTTCAAACTAACAGTTTCTTTGTTCGGTGAAGCAAAAATCTTGATTTTATCCCCGTTTACATAAAATCAAATTTGCCGTATCTTTCTCAAAGCTTGAGAAGGCTGCAGAAGGCAGTTTTCGGCCAATGATGTTTATGTCATCAGAGTGAGTGATAGAACCATTTGGATTTTGTTAAAAATTGTACCGCAGTGCACGCAGTGTCTAAAGTTTCGTTTGGAGAAAAAGAACTTAATAAGAACTTTCCCTATATTGTCTCCACAGAAATCTCAGTGTCAGTGCCACAAAGGTGAGGAGGCCAAACTCAGCCATTGCTTCAAATAATTCATGCTGTCACGGGCAGCTTTATAGTTGCCGATCTGTTTTCCTTGGATATTATGGATTTCTAATGGTGTGAATGTCTGCTCATTCGTATATTTGTTAGCTCTAAAGGTCCAACCATGTCGAATAGAAGCAGTTCCCCTCTTTCACATGACGCACTCGTTAGGACTTTATATGCGATGCGTAAAAGGCAGATCTCACCGGAGTTTAGATCTATATAATGGGTTAATTCATTATAAACTTTATTATGCTATATTTTTTTTTTGTTTCCATGATATTAGCTGCGCTTTATCTGAAAAACTTGGACGGAGGTCATTTGTTTTAGTAAAACGTATATTTCTCAAGGACTTTTGCATCCAGCAGCCTCATAAATATACTCCTTTTCCTTCTCCTCGTTGTATCCCTTCCACCAACACCCTATTTTAATATCCCTTAATGTATAACAGTTGCTAAAAGTTTCAACCATCGCGGGCAGAAGCGACAGGATGCCTCCTTCTGTGCTCTCGAAACTCGCATTACTATAAAAAAGTTCAGTTGTGTAAAGGAGAAAGGTAGCAAAACGATGAAACAGAACTTTCACACTCGCATATATATCGTACCTGTCTGCTTGGTCCCATTCGATGCCAGGACATGAGGCCCGGTCCTCCTGCTGCTGTTGTTGTCATTTAGTTGCAACTTTGTTGTAGTTACTGCTGGAGTTTTTGCAACATTCGTTTAAATTTTTGTTTGCTGTTTTATGGCTTTAGTAGATTTTTTATTACCGTCGTTTTTTATCCCCCAGTTCACAATTATCCAGCATTCCTAAATGTATGGGAAATTTCCGCATTTAATCCTACAATGAATTGTAGTGGTAGGGTCACAGAAAGATGCCATTCCTAGCTGGAGCTGTTGGTGGTTGGCGGTGGCATTGGCGATGGCGTTGGCGTTGGCATTGCACAATGTTGATTTTATAGCTTTTGTTGTTGTTTGTACCTGGCGTACAGGGTCCAGTGGTGTTTATACGAAGTGCAAAGTTTTAAGGAGCCAACAAGAGACAGACAAGGAGACATTCCTGGCCATATTGTTGCAACAAGTTGGTTAATATTGTTGTTTATTTCCTTTGTTTTCAATTATGCTGTACGAGTCAGGGCCATAATTCTGGCAAAGGTGACAAAAGCATGGAAATAACTTTACCTTCAGCAGTTAGGATTGGAATTTGCTTTGCTGCTGCAGGCAGGAATCGCGAAATGTTGTAAAGTTTTCCATGCGAAATGTGGTTGTGAAACTCTAAGGGAAAACTGCACATATACAAGCCGAATCCTTTCTGTGTCATGAAACTCTTTAACTGTCTTGTAAGGCATCATTTTACAGAACTAAAGTTTTTGATCTTCTACTGTCTATATTGCTATCTAACTGATTTTTCTAACACCTGTAGGAGACTTATTCTGCAAGGACACTCTCATAACAAAACCGAAACGAACAACTCATTAAATCCTTGCGCACTGTTTAAATGACTGTAATTCGTAAATATGTCCATTTATATTTAAAAATGTTTAAGTTTTCAAATAAAATGAACATAAAAAGACTAAAAACAGGAACAACAGTTTTATTTTTTGTCATTTATCTCTTTTTCATTCCAATTTATTGTCTTCGTTCAAACTTTTTTTAATGTTTTTTTCTCTCGCGGCAGCGTAAATTTTATTAATTCAAATCAAAACAGATTTAGTTCAATGTTGTATGTTCGAGTGTGTATCTGCAAGGGTCCAAGGTAGTCACCAGCTATTTTTATATATGGGTATATCACGTTTGTCTTTCCGTTTGTAACAACAAAAAATACTCATCTAAAATATCCGTTTAGCCAAAAGAATATTTCATATTTAGAGAGTGCTAAGTTTGAAATTGACAAAATTGGCTGATTAGAAAAAAAATCACGTCCATACAAAGACTGAACCTTCCAGACAAATTGTTAATTTTCAAGATTATATTTGAATTTAACTTATTTTGTAACTAAACGGTAGTTGTTTGAAAGAAGCTTTGCTGTTAATTATCTTTTTAAGGTACAGCCTCAATTGTGGGCGTGGTCAATATGATATGTTTGTTAAAAGCTTCTCATTTTCACTGGAAAATCGGTCTAAATTGGTAAATCATATATGAAAATAGGACGCCTCTCAAATACCCACTTATCTGGTTACAATTCGATACATCGCCCTTTACTCTGACGACCGTAGGTACCATTTCTGGGCATAGTTGATTCAGTAAGAAAAAACCTGTTTATACAATTATTTTTCTGATTTTTTTTTTATTTATTTACTAACTTTTATTGATTCATTAACCAATACGAAGTGTCAGTCCAGTCCTTCCAGCTGATATAATTTTTAAGGAATCACCCTACTTGTGGATGTGGTTATTGATGAATAATAAAAACACTCAATTTTATTGGAAAATCACACTAAGTCGGCATACTCGTATTATGTTGGTGAGAGAGAACGTGGTTAACTACCACCCACTACTTTCACAATGAAGTCATGTTAGTTCATTAGGAAAGAACTTGCTCATATATACACTATATGAACTTTTTGAAAAATGCTATGTCTGTTTAATATTTAAATTTTCTGAAATTTTTATCGTTTATTTGTAAACAGATAGTAATGGACATCGGCAGTCGATAGGTAGGGGAATCAACCATTCTAATTTATAAACATTTGTAAGCGGCTGTCCTGGCTCTAAGCGTAATCACAAAAAAATGTAGTTCAGTTTTTTTTTTCCATTGGAAAAATGAGTTAAGCCGATAAATTGTGTAGTTATTGTTATTGCATTATTTAGTGTAGCTGTGTAAAAATTGTTTTATTGATAATGATGCTATTTTTGTTGAATTCACACCTTTTACTATGCCTGTTAAACTAAACACATTTAATCACGTTTCAGTTCAAATATGCAAAATTGAATTATGACTGATGAAGCTGCAGATTGTTTTAATTTAATGCTCAATTCGTAAGTCGCGTTTTTTGATGCTGATTTTTCGTGGCTCCATATTTTTAGCTGAAACAGCTGCTTCAGCTACTTTTTGCTTTCAAACTATCCTTTTTTAAAGACTGGTATTTAATCATTTTTTCATTAAAAATGTTTGTCCAACCGTGTTTCGATTCAGCTGTCATTTTATTAAATTGTTTTTGCCAAATATGCAAAGTTATTACAAACTTTCGTTGAACTCTTCTTCTATTTAGTCATTAAAAATTGAGTTTATCTTACGACCCTCATCTATTTGTTTAAAAAAACATTACAATCAACGGAAATAATTCCAAATGACGTAAAATACCGCACAACGTCATTTGCTATCGCCAGATTAACGGTGGCCACAACTCGCTCACTCGTATTCGTTTTAATAGCAAGAAAACCATCAGTCCGTCAGTTAGTCGGTCGTCCATGATTAATCACATGGCGTTTAACTATTTTATTTCAAATATATCCATTTCTAGTGACAACATTTTACGACTAATGGCAAAAAGTAACCAAAAAAGTAACAACAACAGCAACGGCAGCAACAACAACACTGTATGCTTGTACTTTAAGCAATTAATTTTATTCTCAACACCGCCGATAATCAACAGGTTTTCACATACGGACTGACGTGTGAGTGACATTTATCGCAAATCGCCAGACGGACGTTAAGTCGCAAGGACGGACAGATAATTGAGTAAACGTTTAGTATTTAATGGGGGTACTAGCGGCGATATTTGATCGATATCATCAACTCATATCATGTACTATTGATCCTTACATGTGTCGCCTTATCAATGCGCACGTTTCCCCTTGATCTATGCAAACTAAATAGCTAAGAGTGTATTTATCGAGCGCAAAATTGAGGTCGTATTTGGGATAAATCAACGCTAATGCGAAGGCTTTACTTTAATCCGCATTTTTGGTTTTCCAATTGTGACAGTACTAACAACTTGCTGTAAGATATGATCTTCCATTGTTGGCATTAAGCAGAAGGTTTCCCTATTCGATTGATGAGATTAATTAATTGACTCACAAAAAGCTATCTGAGCTAATCTAAAAGAGGCACATAAAATATCGGGAAAGATGTTGGCTTCAAAGGCAATCAATCGTCTTTATTTTGAAATTTGAAACTTCAAAGATGTACTTGGTGGAAATATTTTCGAATCAAAAGATATAAAGTAATGCTGCCGAAAATCTATTTTAAAATTATCTACGACATCTGAAAAAAGTTTTTTTTTTTTTTTTTGAAATTGCGTTACTTTTAATCGATTCCAAAGAGAGAATAGCGGTGAACATGACGGTGAACATGAGATAATTTATTTACTAAAATCGAAAATGCCCTTCAAAAGCAAGGAGCAAATTATTCTCCAAGAATATAACTTGCCTAATTTTAAGGCGGCTATATGAGCGATCCAAGTGTTTGTAAAAACTATCGCGATATCAGTCTTTTATCCACTACTTATAGGGTCCTGTCAAGTGTGATATGTGAAAGACTAAAGCCGATTCTAACCGACCTGATTGGACCTTATAAGTGTGGCTTTAGACCTGGTAAGTCAACAACTGACCAGATATTCACACTACGACAAATTCTGGAGAAGACCCAAGAAAAACAGATTGACACGTACCACCTTTTCGTCGATTAGAAAGCTGCCTCCGATAGACCTATATAGCAAAAACTGTATGGGGCCTTGTCCGAGTTTGGAATTCCCATGAATTCCAAACTACGTCTTTGTATTGTTTGCTAACAGATGTTACTATAGGCTAAGCAAGCGATTTAATGATAAAGCCCTCTCTCGACAAACAAAAATCCGACTATCAGACGTTGGTTCTACCTGTCTTGTAATGGCGCAGAATCCTTGGTTATGATGCAAGCGGAGAAATCAGTACTGGTAGTTTTCGAGAGGAAAATACTCCGGAGACTATCGGTGTCGCATGAAAAATGAGCTATATGAGCTATATGCCGACATCGACGTAGTCAAACACATTAAAATGTAGCGATTGCGTTGACCGGGTAATGTTATGCGGATGGACCCAAATGCTCTGGCACGGAAAGTTTTCGACAACGAACTCGTTGGAAGTACCAAGTTTTTGAAATACTATCGAAATTTGGTATGACGAATTGGAGGAGAAGCGCGAAAGATCGAGGAAATTGGACTTATTTTCTACGGGCGGCGTGTAATAGATAAGGATGTCTATTCCAGTTGCCATCTAAGAAGAAGAAAAATATGAGCACATTTTCCCCTTCATAGGAAGCTCTTTTTTTTTTTAACAACAAACATATAATAACATTCTAACATTTTTTTTTGTCATAGATTTATCACAGGTTGAGATCTAGTGAAAATGCGCTTAGATTGGGGCAAAAATAACATAATCTCTCCCATGTGAATATCATTGATGAATATCCAAATTTTCTTTATTTCTGGATAATGAATTTGGCATCTTTAAACCCCATTTTTTGTGTGATTTTTGATGTAGTACAATTACTTTCCAATTCGTGTGCTTAAATTATGAACGCTTTGCTTCTAATATTAGTGATATGATCAGAGATTAACTGATGAAAATTGTGAAGTCAGATTGTCGCCACAAAGCTTCCACACCCTTAACAATGTATGTATGTTCCACTGCCCAGTGCAATCCTTTACAGAACTCGATGAACGGGGAAAGTACAGTCAATTGTTTCCGCTGCAAAAGTGCTGTAGAAATGCACAGAAAGCTGTAATTTTGGAGGATACATATCCCAGAGTTTCATGAAGTGCTGGCAAATGCGATTGTGTAGCTGACAACACCATCGTTTATTTTGACTAAAAAAGTCTCGGAAGGTTCTAAAAAATTACCTATTTTGGCAAAAATTTTAAAAATTAAATGATAATGTTAAAATTGATTGAAACACGTTAAAATCATTTTATGTTTCTGTCAAACAATCCACAAAATTGTAAAATATTAGCATAGAAATGGGCTTCATACCTTACGTTAAATTTTGGTATTATTTCTTTGCGTATTCTTCAACTATCATCATATTTTGTTTTTAAATAACGAACAACACTTCCTTGCACTGCAAGAATTGGTCACTCCACCACAGCCACTTCTTTACAGTCTAAAGTTGGTCTTTTGCGTCGGGCACGAGTGCATCTTTTAGTACATTTAACAACATTTTATAGGTGAAGTATCTCTATTGGACAAAAAAAAAAAATAATTTTCATCCATGAAGACTATGAAACTATGCGTAGACTACGAAACTGTGCATAGTTTTCATGGATGAAATTTTTTTTCACCTGTAAAATATTGTTAAATGGTCCAACAGATCGGCCATTGTTCGATTGCTTCAAAGGAATCGATAATCGATATGAATTATAATGCGTGTATCGCCAAAACCAGTGCCTTTTACAGAGCTAGCTTACCTCGTGCAATTCATTATCTTGATTATAGTACTTTCGTCTCTTATATGTAGCTTTGAATTTGGGGTTTTGTTCAAAGTAAAGAGTCACAACAGAAATTCAGTTGGGTTACATTGAGAAGTATTCAAACATTGTTTTGAAACAGTCACAACCGTCACGTGTCGATGCGGCCATACTATCTGCATATTTCGGTCTACATTATTCAAAGACGATATGAATACAGAATGAGGTTCTTGAGACGAAACGCCTGAAGTAATCTGTTGCTATGAAATAGTTATGTAAGTGTTTAATTGCATAAGCAATTTATTATCCAAATAGTTTTAAATAGGCGAAGATCTAAAAAGTCCTTTTTGCTACTGTTTTATCAAAGGCATTTAAGAAACCCTCTTTTAAAATACTTCTTGATACTATTTTATGCAAGGCATTAACCACGCTCTGCGTTCTCGTGGGCAGTAGGCAAGACCAAATATTTAATCGAAATGGAGGGCGTCTGATTTCCATTATACTCGTACGTCTACGAACCATAGGCAAGTTATGTCAATTGGTTTTGACCAGGGAGCTGCAATTAGATAAACTACGGTTCTTTTTGCTTAATCGTGGTCTAACTGCTAGTTTGCTTTGTCCAATTGTAGTTTCTTGGTCTGTTGTCATTTAATGCTATTGGCAACTTTTGAATCTTCATTGAAAATTTACCTTTTAAATGTTTAAGGAAAAATTGACAAGTTTTCAATGCACTCAACTTATTAAATGTAACAAAATTAAGACACGAACGAAGCTTTTAATGTAATTACATTAACATCATGTAGATGAGCCAAATTAATAAATCCATGCAATGGCTCTTAGGTTTAGGTTCTTATTTAACCAATTTATCTTCTTTCAAGTTTGTGACCATCTCGAAAGCCTTAAAGGGGGAATGCTTTCTAATGGACACAACAAATAGCAGAACAGAAATGCCTGGATAAGAGAAATTAAAGAAAATAGAAAAGTCCAAAACATATGTTTCGTAATTGACTTATCCTAACCTTTCAAAGTGCCCTGTCATGTTTTACTTGCTTCGTCCTTAATCTGGCATTTAACTCCAATTACTTTGTTTCAAAAACACACTTGTTGCTTCAATCCTTTACGCTAAATGCTGCTATTTAAGTTATCGCCTTCCTCTTCTTCTCTTTTAAGCAGTTTCTCTCTCAAAATAATCCCATAACCAAAGGTTAAATGGCCGAAAAGTGGAAACACACGCCTTGCTTTATCTCATTAATGAGAACGAAAGTCGCATGATCCCCAAAATTCGTGGGGTGACTCGTCACTGATAAGTCATTACGATTGCATGTTTGCAAATATTTTCCACGCCAGTCCGTTCGACTCAGACTTATTGTGTGATTTTGTCATTAATTTTACTGACAGCCATTCAATCTCATCCCTGCTGCAGGATATTTGAACAAAGTACTTGGCCACGCAATTGAAACGTTATGGGAAAGGCTGAAAGAGGCGGCAACAAGAGGAATGCCCCTCCTATACCAGAGGAGGCAGCATCAAGCGACTGTGATAGGCAAAGGGCGGCCTGTTTGCTTTACCAGCGAAAACTATATGCATGAGCTAAAAAGACAAAGCGTCTTTGTTCCGATTTAATTGCGCGGAAATTAAGTTCTCAAGCATCATCGACATTACGAAGACGACTCTGCAGTGACACAGAAAGCCCTGCTGCTGCCACACAATGAGTCCTTTAACTTTTACTGTAAGACAGTAAAAAGTATCATTATCGCTTTCTTCGTTTGCATATTTGTCTGCGGCATGAATATTACAATTATTATGTTTCTCGCTGGCATTTGCCTACTGCGTTCCCCATAAAAGTCCGTTGTAATCTTCAGCTGGGATTTCTCAGTTCTATTTCATCGTCGTCGATGCTCCAGCTTCCATCCATCCATCCATCCCCTTTCTGTTGTTCTTTTGGGACGAGAGTTTATCATGTTGGGTTTGTTTGTTGCCGTCTGCCGTCTGTCAATTGAGGACAATACAAATGTCAATAAAATTGCTGGAAAAATACAATGGAATATGTTAACAACCTGTACTCAGGCAAGCCAGTTGGCGAAGGATCTGCATGATGAATGACAATGTTAATATAAATAATAATAATGATGACGATGGTGAGGCGGAGGATGATTGTGCGTAGGTGGAGGGACGAAGCAGCCAAAGGATAATATTGTTGGGAACAATGATGCGGGTTAAAGATTTACATTTCTGATTCCTGTAAATGAAACTTGTACATTGAATGGCAAATCAATGATACTTGCATATGCTTACTGAAAATGATACTTTTCCTTTGTCCTTCATTCTCTGTGTCTCCAAATTGCACAGGTCATCATTTTGTTGATTATCATCATTAATTTTGATATTTACAAATTGCAGAAGGAGAGAGAATGGAGATTAATAGACAAGTGTGGATGAAGAACTTCAAATTCAGCAAAATATTAATGAAGAGAATATGTGAATTTGTGTGCAAAGGAACAAAACAATTTATAGATGATAAATCATAGTTGAGATACGAAGACCTGATGGTAGTTGATAAATTATCGGTAAACAAATCGTGTGAGAAATTGTTGGGGGAGAAGGCTTACTGAACGATAATTTTTCTCGCCATTCCGCCATAATAATACTAGCTATTCGCTGTTCTCTTTTTTTAAGCTCAACGATGAATGGAACACTATGAGCATCTCGAAATGCGGAGGCTACAACTAGGTCCTTTCCATGCAGCGGGCTTCTGATTCGTTTCAGGAGTGTACTAGTAGGTCCAAGCTCATGTTCATTGTCACACTACGCAAGAAATTTTTTTATAGTGTTTAAACTGCTCGAAGCAGTGTTTCGCATCTGTAACACATTGATGTTTCTGTTCCACTGTTGGCAAACGCGGCACCCATTTGGGAAAAATAGTGATGGTGGAAAATAGTGAATGCAATATTTTTTAAAATATTTTTAGGAGGTGAGTTATATCTTGCAACATAACTTTACGTTATGAAATCACCTCATTTGTACGTCCATTGCTTTCTGCAGCATCAATGCTCGTATGACCTCGTTAAAAATCAGCATATCGTTGATAACTGATTGTTTTCGAGGATGTTTCAAGACATACCTTTCCTATCAGAAAGAAATAAAGGAAACAAATTTTAAATTTTAAAAATAATGCCAATTTTTCACATCACATTTTGCAAAAAAAAAAATTCACCCTTTGTTCATTGAAATCCGAGAGTAGCTAAAAATATGGGCTGATCATGTAAAAATTTAAATTGTATTATATTTATGTGGCATTTACATTTAAGTTTTCTCTCTCTCTCTCTCTCATCACACGTATGATTATTATTAATACCTTTTCGGTTGTTATGGAAATTATGAAATACCCTCTTTACATTATCACAATAGGCCTTTAAATTTAACCCCAAAAATCCAGATTGTTGTAAAAGCAAATATTAAGCAGAAGTAAAAGTGCGAGAAGTAAGAGTAATATTTGACATTCATGTTTCTACGCCCATCTGTTGTGCACAGGCATTATTAATACATATACAGGATGTGTGGAATTGTTTGACGATTATATTGTATGTTCCATATGTTCAGTTGCTTGAGAATACCTTTTAATAAGATAATAGAAAAGAGGGGAGAGTAATTTGGCATCTGTGTCAATGTTGATACGTCCTGCCGTTCGGTGGCGACAGTGCCACCGTGAAGCAATGCATAATTTTCTTACAGCTCTTATGGGTATTACAAATAACTTCGATGAACAACGGCAAGTAGGAGTTATGCTTAATGGAACTGTCGTGTTGTGTGGATCAATAAATACACTTTAAACTTAAAGGATTTATAAAATCTTAAAAATAACAGAGAATATGTATTTGAAGCGCTAAAACAAACATAAGATGAGGTACTTACGAACATACTTAACATATACAACGGGTAATAGAAAATAAGGCAAATGTTTAATAATTTTATTAAATCATTTAAATCGTTTTGCTCCCGTTTTAGAATTACTTGCGTATACGTATTATTGTTTATGTATAACTTCAGTGGGCATGAGTATTATAATTCCATATTCAAAATGTATTGGTCATACGTTTCGCTTTTCGCAGTCATTCCAAAGACAATTAGCTTATTCGTATTACAAGGATTTAATATCGTCCTTATTTACCCGCATCTATCGCTTACAACTTTTATGTATAAATCTTCCAATTTGTCAAATATAAAGCAAATGATAAAAGCAATTGGTGTGATCGATGATTGGATTTAAAGTCTGAAACAAAAGGTCATGAGAATTGGGAATCAACCATGGCAATCAATTAAGGGAATGGTCCAGAATTTGTGCACAGGTCTGTACGTTTTCCATTAACCTTAGATCCTGCGGCTTAGATACTGAGCTATTGCCCATAAGGGAATTTCTCCCAGATATGTCATTGGGTAACAGTAATCTAGGAAGTACCGGATAATTTTGTTATCCCAACCGTGGCTAAATTTATACAAAGGTAGTAAAATGTGTTTTAAAGTCATTACCGTGTACAGCATAATAATAAGTTGCGCCAGCGGAGCAGTGTGAAAAATAAATGGCGAAAACATAAATACAAAAGTGAAAACATAAAACACTGGTAGATGTTATTCCGCTCCTTGCTGTTTTGCTTGATGTAGAAATCCCTAAAGGCCACCGAAACTTTATCATACTGTCACCCATAACAGCTCACACTGTGGCGAAGGAGAGAGTCCTTAAATTACTTGGCCACCAACGTAAATGAACGGACAGTAATTCTGCAGAAAGCCAAAGTATAAACGGGCAGAATGTTCAAAGTTTTAGAATCTTTACCAGGCAAAGGAAAATACGCTGCGCCATCGTCGCTGTTTTAAAGGACGACGCGCCTGGAAAGAGGATATTTACCATTATCATTATAAGCACTTATATGCAAATAAATGCTTTTGTTAAAGCCTTAAAATATGCTTCATTGTTCGTTGTTATTATTATGATGTTAGCGTTCATTATACCAACATATAAGGAATATGTATGTGTAAATTGATGTACAAGAGCTGTATGAAAGTAGGCAACAGCGTATGAGTTTGTTTGTGCGATTTGTTTGAATTTTCTCCCACACTTTCTTGCGCTTTGGCACTCGCGCGCTTTCTCTTTCGTTTCCTGTCATATGCCCCTTACGTGTATGCTCTACGCACACAAAAGGACAGACATTTGTCGAGCATTGAATTTTGACGTTACTGTCGAAAACAATATGCTCTTGTTGCCGTTTATTTAAAATTGTACGCCTGTGAGTGACTGTAATTTTATTTAAGTGTGAGTGCGGTGGATTGAGTGTATGGATGTTATTTATTCTTGAGCATTGGACATTTAAACGATTTATAAAGCAAAAGGTGGCGTCGACGATGACGATGACGACGACGACCAAGGAAAATAATAAAGTTTACAAATACAATTATTAAGGGGCCGTTATTGAAGTTTATTAGATCACGCTGTTTATATTACTTGCAGCAGCCAAGAAGCTGGAGGGTTTGCAACGCAAAAGGTAGAAAACAATTTTTTTATTAAAGGCAAAGTAAGAGCAAAAAACTGTTCAGTACAAGTTCAATGTAACCTAATAAACTGTTTCATTTGCAGCAAGAGCCTATAAAAATTGCAAGCAAATGAACATAAAATGTATAATTTAATTCAGTATTTTATTTTACAAAAAAAAAAAAAAATAATAATTTTCATCCATCCTCTTCCTCTTCCCAAAAAATGTGTAAAAATAAATAATCGGAATGCAAAACTTGTTGAAACAAAACCTGATACCCGTTTTGTTTACCCATTAAAAACCTCAACTTGTGCTCCCAAAGAATATTATTGATAGGTACTTCCTTGTGTTACTCCTACGAGCAGTACTTCTTCCCACGAATGTAACACCATCATCGTACACACTATGCCGAGCATATTTTGTAATAAACTCTTCCAATTAGTTTATATTTTATGGAAAGTGAGTAAAGAAAGGAACTATAAGAAACGGTGAAACATATAGAGTGAGAGAATTTAGCGAGGAGAGGGAGAGATATTTGGACAAAAGCGCAATGTAAGAGCATGAACAAATAAATGAGTGGAGCATAACACAAGGATAACAAGGGCTTTGATGTGCTCAACAAAATTGTAGAAGCAAAAGCTTTAAAGGTGAACCGACAATACAAATGAGTTGCCAAAGGCTGAAATTATGGCAGAATGAAACTAAGGGAACTAAGAAACTGGCAATTAAAAAATAATCGAATTTCAGAGAAGTGATATGGGCCAAAGATATTTGTTAAAGGACGCAATTATTGCTAGTTTATGTAATATAACCTTTTCTAAGGAAAACGTTGGAAATCTTTCTATATTATATTATTCAAAATTCTTATTTTGCCTTATTCAAACTGAATTGGAGACATGACACGTATGATTATTATTAATACAAATATGCGGGCGGCGTATGAGTGATATTTGTAAAGTGGTATTCATATTTCCAATTGAAAATATACGATACTTAAATGGAACTTTTTGAATTAACCAGCATTAATCCCACATCATTAACTTCCGTAATACTGTTGATATAAACTTCGCATTTAAATGGAAATTGTGAGCGTATGGGGTTTGCTGATTACCAGAAAGAGAAATTTCATACGAGAAATTTAGTTCCATTAGTATTTATTTTATGCATTTTGTATTTTGATTTTAAAATACAAGACTGTTCAATAAATGAAATGAAATGGAATGAAATGAATACAATTATTCCATATAAATAACGGAGCACTCTTTGTATATTTATATTTGTATTAATGTAGAGAATATTCGGAATGTTTGTTGGTCGAAATGGGTTCAAAGAATTCTTTAATAAAATTCTGGAAATTCCATCCTAAATGCCGAAAAACAAAGTCATACAATTCGATAATGAAACGTAATAATTTTTTTTTGGTGTGAGTAATTGGCTCATTTTTTATTTGGCTGGTTAATATTTAAGAAAATTTGGATAGTACTGCGGCACCATGCTTTGCAATCTCTTGTTTCTGTCCAAAGGGGATTTAGGCAAGAGTTTTACGGAACTCTCCCGAGTGGATGGACCATCATGAAGAGGGTAAACATATCTACCGAATCTGGAGGCATCGAACGAAGACCGTACTCGAGATCCCTATGTTCGGGTCCAAGACATAATCGCGACTGTAGACTCTGAATTTGCCTATTCGACTGGACTATTGTCAAAAAACGATTGAAATGGTCGATAAGGCTCATTTTGATCTAAACTGCAATGTAAAGAAGCAAAATTACCGTAAACGAGTTACTGTGTGGGGCCATACTTCTTTAAAGAAAACAGTGTAATGGGAAGGAGTGTTTTTTTACCCAGAAATATGAAGCAACTGCACGCATAGTCTGACCGGTTACGGCGGAGCTCTGACGAAAATTCCTAAACAAATTAATATCCAGAAGCTCAATTTTCCGTTGGCTTCCAAAGTCACCTGACCTGACTCCAGCAGACTTTCTATATGGGGTTATGTCAAGCAAAATGTGTACAAAACGAAACCAAGGAATTTGACTGAATTGAAGCAGTCCATTAAAACAATATTTGAGGCGATCCCGCAATGAATAAATTTCTGATCAGATGTCGTATATGCGTGAATGAGCATGGAGGTCATTTGCGGTCTATCATAAATAGAATTGAATTTTCTATACTATAAATAATAATAAATGAAATATTTTTATTAAAAACCTTAATTGAATTTCTTATTGCAGCACAATTGTTGCGCTGCTCTGTATAAGAATGAATACGTTGACATTGTCGAAAAGATTTTTAAATCGAAATGGCCTTTGGGTTTTTAAACTGCAAGTATACAGTTCGAACGTATGATTGATATTAATCGAAAGGGGGTTGGAGGTAAATCTCCGTGCTCTAAATTGTATTTCTGCTATTGTCAATGATAAGCCTAAAATGTCGGTGGTGGCATGCGAGCCATTCACGTAACTTAAAAATTGATGCATGAACTGTGAAGTAAAAATCATATTATAGTTTTTATTCGCATTGTTGTTTTCTGTAGTCTGAAAACGCAGGTTGTGTGAGTATTATAATTAAGTGAAATATTATTATTGGAAATTATTATGGAAATGTTCACACATTTTAAACAATTTTGTTTTATTTTGAGTAGGTTGTTGGTTGTTGGTTTATTGGCCATCTAGACCATTTAAAAGCATTTCCGCAAAGATTTTTTTCTACCTAATTCATGTAATTTACGATATTTTCTTATTCACTTCCTCTTTCAGATGGTGGAGTTATATTGCAGCCATTCTTCACTACATTTATAGGTGGACGAGCTCCTCAATTGCGGATGACATAATAAGTGTCTGTAAATTAAGGTTAGTAATGACAATTTCCTTAAGTTTGGATTTTGAAATTATAAAGGAGTGTTTGCGCAAAATATTCGATGTGCTTGCACTGCAGATGTGACAATGAAGTTGTAATTGAATCCAATTTATTTAACTTATATTTATTTAACTTGTTACTCAATGAAATCTCAGAGCATTGATTACGGACTTTTTAGTACATTGTTACCTTAGGTGGCGAATATCTTGTAAGTATTATTAGTAAATGTCGACTTTGCTTTGGAATATTTTTTTACGGCATATAGGCCAATGACGTAATGGATATCTCTGGATGGATATGTCTTTTAAAATTAAAAAAAAAAAACGCATTATACGTAAATGCTGACCACAATTACTTTGTATGTAAGAGAAAAATACTAAAGCATTTTTCTGGATGCATTAGCAGCTCTTGTATTATCTTTGTATGCCAATTAAAATGCGAACATTTTACTCGTTACAACGCTGAAAAACTGATTGTGCTCAAATTTTCCTAATGCCACTCACCAAAAAGTCTACGCTGTTTCTGATACAGTACACATTTTGCTAGTAGAATTCAATAATTTTCAGGGGGTAGTCGGTGGGAAGTCTGTCAAAGGTGTGAACTGTCAAAAGTAAGCAAGCATAGTTGAGACATGCCTCGAATCACGGCAATTGGTAGCTTTGTTCTACACTGACAATTCACATAGCAATAAAATATAGAACTTCAGAAGTAAATTTTTGTAGTCAGCTGCTTATCAGCTATGTGTAGAATAAACAATAATTTTTGGTGCGAAAATATAAATGTTAGGGAATATAAAAGGGTTCAGGGGCGTATAATGAATAACTTATTACTATCAAATAAATTGGCGCCAAGTGCGTGTCATTAATATCTAATAAAATACCCATTATAAATGCTCTTTAATTAGAACAAGTTTGAGATAATTTTAATAATTCCTGGCTAAAAATGGGAATTTTCAATGAGAAACAGCAAATAAATGAAACAATTTGTAGCAATTATACGCCAGGTTTCCATATACATATTTATGTCCTTGTGATTTAAATAATTTTTAAAATGAGTCAAATTGCATGCAACATAATCATACGTCCCGTGCTATAAGAGAATTTCAATAAGCCAGTAATTTACAAGTTTCCGCTTTCGGATGTAATTGATATATGTAAGGGAAAAGTTTTGTATGTGTGTTTCATTTCATAAAGTTCCTCATAAATATAATTTCCTCTCTATTTGTCGCTGTCTCTCTCTCTCTCTCTCTCTCTCTGGAGCTCGTATTTTGTTTTAATAACTTGCACATCAAGGGAAAACAAATATGCTGCTGGTGCTCATTTGTTGAATGTGACCAAGTGGAAAGCTCATACATTTCCTTGTGTTGCATGGCTGGTTTTTCCCACGAAAGAGGGAAAAGCTCTAACCTAACATCTTTGTGGCCAGTATACGAGTTCCTTAAAGCTTTCCGTTCCCAACAGTTGGAATCCATCGACAGCTAAGCGTAGAACAAACTCAAAACTATCGTCGAGACAATAACGCGGCCGTAATTGAAGAAAAAAAAAAAAAATAAAAAATAAAAAATTGATGAAAAAAATCCATAATTAAACTACAATAATTTGGAAGGATCACAGTTAAATAGCTTTGCGACTATATTTGTGATGTCTGTTTGAAATTTCACTAGTTATACTAAAAATTGCATTGTGCAGCCTTCTTAAAAGGATTAAGATATTGGATTGTGAACGTGCGATACGATTTGTATGGTGAAAGTGCATTAGTTTAAGGAAACGTATCAACGTATCATATCAACGTATCTTGATTGCTTGATTAAAGCAAATATATAGGTTAAACCAACATTAAATATTGGCTGTCTGTCACACGTTCTGACTGGTCAGAAGCGCTGACAATAACCTAAATCGCGGTACTAACTAAGAACTCTAAGCAAAATCATAACACAAACGTCAGAGGACTGAACTGAATACAACAACTACTCGTCCTGAATATCGTCGTCGTCGTCATCATCGTCGCAAACGCCATCATTCTCGTTAAAACTACTACACAAAGCGTGTTGGTCTGGTCGTCCAGTGTTCGTGCTGAATTGAATTGTATATACATATACTATATGCATATATGTGAGTGTATGTGTGTGTAGAATTTTAAGCGCTAGACTTTTGCTTTAAATAAAAAAAGAAGCAGGAAAAGTTGCCCAGTAGAAAAGTATTGAACTTAGCAAAACGTTAGCGACGTCATCGGCGTAATTATACGGTCGGACGTTAGGTCGGTCTTTTGGCCGTTTGATGGTGCGACGGCGGTCGATAAATCTAGACAAACACCATTGAGCGTTTGGTGGGAATAATACGCTGCTTTTAACGTTACCAGTGCTGCTAACAGTTAACTAAACGCCTAAGGTTCGATACTCTCATCTTGTGCTCTGCTTGTTTTCCTTGCCCATTCTGTGCTATATTTACACAAAGTGTTGCTGGCCAGAGGACAAAAATAACAACAAAATCAAAAGGACTCTTGCTGCAGTTTAGCCTTGGGCTAAGCACTCATTTTATGTTCAAACGCTGCTGCAATTGAAGAAGCGCGTTAAAGGCCGGAGACATCAAAAAGTAAGAGATGTATATTGTTATTATTATTGTTAATATTGTTATTTAAAGGTTTTTTTTTTAATAGCTAGAAATTTAAACAAACCTATAAAGAGTAATGCTAGCACAAAGGCAAAAATGCAGTTAAAGTGTAAGGTGTTGTTGTGTTGGTTATACCAGTTAGGCGAAATGTAATGAACTTTTCAAATGTTTGCTTTAAAGAATGAGTATGAGTAATATTACGATTTATGTGATATCACGTATACGTAATGAATTTTATAAACTTTTAGAAGTTGTGTACATAATTTTTTCTTTTCAAAACAAGTAAAAACATGCAGATACAAGTGTTGTTGAGGTAATTTCTTATAAAATGTGTAAAGCGGCTTGTGGCGCATTTTACAGTATTTCACTTTATTAAAGAAATGGTTATGAAATTTGAAAGAACTTATAATTTATAATACAAATATAAAGACATTCGTGCAAATAGTGAGTTTTTTAATCTGCAAAGAGACTTTTTGTCGGTCGTCAAAGTCAAATGAATTGATTTAACTATTTGTTGTAACAAATCTTACTAATGTTTTACTGTTAAGACTGTATGTGTATTATTGTTATTAAAAAAACGATAATACATATACGTTGTGTATTTCACAAACAAACTTTCGCAAATTTGTGTACACAATTTTGAAGAATTTTTTTTTGATTAAAAATAAGAAAATGCAAACAAAGATCCAGTAATGAACTTTTGAAGTATTTGCTTGAAGGAATGAAAGTATGAGTATTATCAGTAGATGAGGTAACACGTATACGTAATGCATTTCGTAATCTTTTAAAAGTTGTGCACAAAATGTTGTGGAATTTTTGAATCGATAATTTTTATTAATTTAAACCAATACTGTTTGCAAAACCAATAAAATTTTGCTGGTGTAATAGTTAAACTAATTGTGGCGCACTCTTAAAGCATTTCACCTCAAACAAGACAGGCTACTTCAAATACAAAAGCAACGGTGTAAAAATTAAGCGAATTCTAATGATGTTTTCAAGTATTTGCTTTAAGGAAGGAATGTGAGTATTATTCACAGGAATGTGGGGTACACAATTTGTGAGATGCTGCATTTACGTAATTCTTTTGAAGGATGTTTTGAAATAATAAATAAATGCAGACAAAAAAAGCTGTAAAATTTAATAGAATTGTAAATAATTTTTAATGTCTACATTAAATAAAAATGAATTACGAATAAGCAGTTGTTGTAAAATAAAAAAAATTGAATTTAATTTAATTTTAAATATAATTGAAATTCAAGTTTCATTCAACAACGTATGAGTGTTGTGAATGATGATTGTTTGGAGGTTTCATGAAAATTTGTAATCTAAAATATAAAAGATAAAGGCGATGCAATTGAATGTGCAAACTGGATAGTTGCTGATAGTAAAATTCAAAGGAATTGCAGTATTTTGATTTGGAAGAACTTATTTGTACTCTAGAAACGAACGAATCAAACACTTCTGTTGGACTATACGTATACATTATATAGGTAAATAACGTGAAGTGCAGATAGTTGTGTAGCGAACTAAGTGTAAATAGGCGTAATGTAGGTAAATAATCGGATGTTGTCAGGTTCTTGCAAATCAAATTGTAGCAAATCCGAGTTAAATGCAAATACTATTTCCTACTATAAATGCATACTATAAATAGGCTGTCTAGTATAGATAGGTTGTTTGCTATAAATAGGTTCATAGTTGAAAATTAAATTGGAAGTAGCGACCATAATGGACAACTTTTTTTTCTTCTTTTTTTTGCAAAAATGTGAGGTTGGACACAGTTTTTACGCCAAGTTTTTAGCATGTTCTTAGAAGGTTGGTTGAAATGTTTGTCACACAATAGATCAGCATATTGATTTCTAAAAATATAAATTTTCTATGATGTGCATTATTATCAGAAACACTTTGCACCACTTTTGAGTCCAATATTTATAATACTTCGGCAACTTACTTATAAAAAATTTGGTTTTAAGGAATTTTGTATTGAAATACGTAACAAATTCATCACAGTGTGCAGCTGTAACGAACGTTTCACATCTTATAAAGTTTGGAATGCATTTCATAAACTTTTCCAGTTGTATACACGATTTGATTTAATTTTTTTAAGGAAGGTATAGAAAATTTTTAGGAAAATACTTATAAAACTATTAAAAGTTAGTTTTTGCAGAAATGTAAGTTGGTAGGAGAAGTTCATATTTATTTTTTTTATTTTATTTCATTTATTTAAGTCTATGAAACAAAATTTCTTTACAGACTAACAATGCCAAAACAGTAATATTTTATATTATATTTATTATTTATAAACGATTTCAAATAGAATTATTTAATCTTATAAATCTGTCAAGATATAATCGAAACAAATATTTAAATGAGCCAAACTCTACGAGTTGGTTGGAATCTTGATTCAAGGTGTATTCATTAATTTCATTGAGAATATAAAATATATGGAATACAATGCCAGATAAATGTCCGTCTTTGTTAGCCTCACAAATGCGAGGCCTTTTTAGCACATTTTTCATTGCATTCTCACACATTTCGCGTGGTATTTCATCAATTTCGCGACCGTGGGGCCCAATCAACATCACCATTGCTTGACATAACTTGTTGTGAAAAGAGATCTCGCAGTAATTCCATTGTAATCCTGGCTGTATGTGATGTGGCACCGTCTTGTTGATACCTCATGTTCATCAAGTCCAAAGCATGCAGTTGGGGCGTTAAAACGTTTTTAATCATATCGCTCCCCATTGAAAGTTACCGTTACGCCGTTTTCAGTTTCAAAAAAGTAAGGTCCAATGATTCCTCCTGACCAAATTGCACACCAGACTGTCATTTTTAATGGATGCAAAGGTGACTGTTGAATAATTTGAGGGGTTTCCATTGCTCAGAACCCACTATTCTGTTTATTCACATATTCATTCAAATAAAAATGTGCCTCGTCATTCATTGTGATTTTTTCACGAAAATCGGGGTTGTCATGGGCGAGCTGTAACGTCCTATTGGCATATGTTCGGCGGCGTAAATGGTTTTGTCGTTTTGTTTCCATGTTAGGACTACACTTCAAATCATTTCGGGACCGTTTTTCTTTTATTTATCAAACTAAGTTTTCTGGTAAACAAAATCATCAGCTGTGGTCTCTATCATTATTTGGGGAAGATATTTCCATGCACATTTAGGGTAAGTTTTTAAAAATAAACAAAATAAATGTGACTTCGGCTACAGGACACACGTAAAACATTTAGAGAGAGAAACCATTTTTTTTTTCTTCGTAATTGTGTTACATTTGTCAATACAGTCAGTCTATCCTTTAAAAATGATGCAATCAGTCTAAGTGGAAGAAATTGTTAAGGGCCTCGACAAGACGCCTCAGTTTCTTTACTGTCCATATTGTTTAATTAAAATCCTTTTCTCTGGCGATTTTTGTTTTTTTTTTTGATATGTCCAAAAAGATAATTGTCGTTGAATGTCAGATGTGGTAAATAACGTGGAAATGTGCAAAAATTATAGTTTCAATTGCGTTTGTTGCACGTTGCTTTGTGTTTGGGGGTTTTCCCAGATTTCGAAATTGCGATATGACAACCGCTATGTATTGCTCTTCCTTTTTCAAGGTAGTCTCTAAATATAATGTGGCTTCCACCAGGTTCCTTCCACTCAGTGAATTGCGAAATCGATTCATTAGTGGGTCTATATTTCGTCCATTGTCGCTTACTGACGCTTTTCTTCTTACTCACTTGGAAAGCATTTTTTCCTGCAAAATAGGATGCAGATATTTGGCAAAAATATGTTGACAGCATCGGATTTAGTTTTTTTTTTTGAAGATTTTTATATAACCACCCCTTTGGGACGCCCATTGCATTCAGCATTATCAACCTCTTTCAAATTTTACAAACAAACATCAAAAGGTTGTTCTCGACAGAGAAGATTCGTCATAATGTTTCGTTTCATCGTATACAAAAAAGAAAATAGTGTAATGCTCGAAAATAAATCGTCAAAATGAGATGACATTTTGACAGACGTCGTTACAAATTATTTTTATATACAAATATTTTTAAATTAAGTTGTTAAATCATTTTTATTCACAATTTTATGCAAATAATTTTTAGATATATTAAATGCTAATATAACAAATTCTTCTAGCTTCTACGTCTTTGGTATATCTACACCATATATCTCTCGTTCTCCATATTTGGAGTTTCCATAATCTCTAAGGTTAGGTTTATATTTGTTTGAAATATCCTTCTGTATATGAAGTATATGTTTCATTCCATATTTTGTATGTGTTCAAAACTTGTATATTATTTCATTTGCATTTCCAGCTTATTATACTTCAAGTTTTTTAATTGGTGAGAGAATTATATGTTAAAAGGACGGCATTCACTGCGCAATACGCTACCCGATCTTTATGAGAAAGTCTTTCCAGTTGCTTTCTTCGTCACTGCAGAAAAGTTATTCCACTTACATATGTAACGGTAACTGAAACTGTTCTATTTTATTTCATAGCTGAAAATGAGGCAGATTATATTAAATGATTTGTGAAGTGTTAATTAAATTAATCTCGTTTTAAATAATAAAATGCGTATGTAGTCAATGATAACGTATGAGTGTTGTTAATATTCAAGGGTAAATGGACGTATGAGTGATATTTATTAAACTAATTTCGTTCATATCGTATATAGCCGGAAAGTCCTCATTTCACTGTAGTCGATAATAATTTTTGATAATTACGATATCCACAATCACTAAAGCCACTTTTACGTTCACTTGATGTATGCTTTTTATTCGTGAACTACGTTTCAGTTCACATCTTCGAACGCCACAATCCGTTATTTTAAGTTATGAATCCTCAGTAGTCATGAATTAAGCGTTCTTTTGTACAAACAAAACAATTTGAATTCGTTCATAATTTTTTGCAACTCTCCTTTTACAGCTCCCCAAGGAACGTGTTGACTTGACTTATGCTGATTTTTCGGGGAGAAGAGAAAGGGAGAAAGTGAAAGAGAGACCTGAAGTAAAAACCATGAAACGCTTAAGCGATGTCTAAGTTATTATGACCACTGTTGTTGAGTTTTATGTGAGCTTTATTTATTATTTTACGAGTTTGGAAAAATCATGAGAATTGGCCAACTTCATGTACGTTTACGGTGATATGTAAGGGGCTATTTGACATTTCGTCACGCCGTGAGCTAAGATTTAACCAATTGAGACTGTATGGCAGTACATTAAAATGACGATGGCTCTAATCGTGATAATGAAGTTCGCTCCAATAATTGACAAATTGTTAAGGTCTAAGTTTTTATGGCTTTACCAAATACGTTTTTTGTTTGTTCTAGAACGACAAGTATGGAATAAGTTTACTTTTGCCATTTATCGTTCATATGCTGCTGGCATTTCGGTTTGCTTGGTTTTTGTAATACTATAAAACCCATAAGATAGGTGATTTACCATGGAATGTCTTTGGTATATGAGGTTTACCGTCAATAATTATGGTTAATAAACTCGGTTAATTTAATGTATTTGGTTAGGAAAGTGTTGTGTGCCAACAGGATTGCAAGGTGTCATATGAGACTGTGGCTTTTGTCCACGACATCTTAAGAGCTAAATTAACGATAAGATTGCCTTTTTATAATGGTTATTTCAGATTCTTCAAGTCTAGTTTATGTCTCATTAAAAAGTTTTGGTATGTTAATGAAAAAATTGGTGAAAGTGTGTATGTTATATTGAGACCGATTACTGGAACGTATAGACAATTTTAGTACGCGGTATTTTAGTAATATTAATTCTATTTGAGTAATATTTGCAAAACTCGCTGGGACGTATGAGTAGTACTTTGTGCATATACTCGTATGTTATATGACAAAATGTAGCTTGGGTTTTCGTTATACAAACTAACATATAAAGCATGGGTTTCAATGGTATTATTAAGATATTTTTCTGATTAGATTCTGCTTTTTTGTTCTGACAATTATATACTTAACATAGCGTTTCCATCAATACTAAGAAGCAAATGTATTAAAAAACATTAAAATAGTGTTCAAAATGTCAGGAAACTATCACTTAACTATTATTTCGTTATTTCGTCTTACCGTCCATTACTATTACACAATTTTATTATAAAGAAAAACGTTAAAATTTGTCGATTTATGTAAATCTGTGTAATGTAATTAGGTTTTTGTATAAGAAACTTTATTTATGTACGTATGATTATTTTTATTATTTTTGTTTGTAATTTCATTTAAGTTTCCCACCGTCAAAACCACTTTTCAAGTATTCATGTTCAAAATGTTTTTGGTCACAATGACAAAATGACGAAATTGTGTATTTGCTTCGGAATGCATAAATAAAGCCACAATTCGGTTAACCTTTCATATATTTTTATGTTTTCGTGTACTTTATTTTCCTAAATGGTTTCGAACTATCACAAACATAAAAATCCTTGGATGTGGGAGGATTAAATTGATAGTAACTTTCCCACATAGATTTTAGTTTGAATAATTAATATAATTTTTCCAATATTGAGATGCTGGTACTAATTTGTCCTAAATCAGATAAATTTGATAACATTGCTCCTAAAGTTCAGTTAGTATGAGTATTATTAATTGGCTTAGTAGCTAACTAGTATGAGTTATATTTGCGAATGCGTGTTGATAGCGTATGTTCTTTTAGCGTTTTCAATCAAGTCAATGTTTAAACCGAGTAAATTTAATTCCAATTTTATGTCACCTCAAATATATAAATGAATTTGTTAAAGAATTTCACATTATCTGCGTTTTCAAAGCTCACGAAGTTATCAACGACAATTTTGTATTAAAGTTCTTTTGTGTTATCGTAATGTTAACCCATTTTTTCTGTGCAAAATTATTTCGATATATAAAACGTTGTTGTTGTTAATTATCATAAAAGAGTAGAGTTGAATAACGACCAACAGTTTTGCAATTACAATTTATGTAATTGTGTCATTTACTGTTGGCAAATTGAGCGAGCTGTCCTCCAGAAAAAGTTATAATTTATACGTACCCCTATAGCGGGCAAAATACTGCGAGCCCACCATTTGAACACCATTCGAATACCAACACCACAGCCGCTCATCATCAGCACCGTGCACTTCTTCAAAGTCATGGAATGTAATGATAGCGCTGATGATGATGGTTCATCAGCACCTAATGACAGTCAACCCGAAGACAAAATAAATGGGTTTTGGGTTCGGGCTTAAAAATTTTCCAAAAAATTACCAAAAGCTTCAATACTGGCTGTTGTTTTTGAAAACAGAGCAATGCAAATTTATTTTATGGTTAATATCTTTTATACATTTTTATGTAAATGTTATTCGTTACACTTTTCGTACATTTGTAGCTGTCGCTTTGTCACTTTATTGCCTCCAACTCAAATAAATGTTAGGAAACTGGCAATCACACGGGAGGGGTGTGGTGGAAACTTCCCGCGGGCGGCAAGTTTCAGGCAGGCAGCCAGTTACTTGCAGGGTAAGAGGTGTTTGAGCGTATTTGTTCCATATGTGTGCGTTTCCCACTTTTGCTGTCAGCTTGGCAGTTCTTTTCTGTAAGCAATAATATTTAGATTTATTTGCATATACGTAGGCCATAGGCGGAGGCGAAGTTGGATAGGAGTGAAACAAAAAGGATTTTTTTTTATTACGGTACAGTGATTTTTATTTGGTTCGTTATTTATGAGCTCTCAGTAACAGTTATGGGCAAAAATGCGTGGCTAAGAAGTGTACGATAGGGGGTAGGAAAATGTAAGGTGAACTGAATGGCGTTATCAATTGTAATGTGTTGTAGCTGTGGGATAAATTAAAGGTCAAATAATTATTTTGAAATAAATCTTGTGAAAAACGTGCGTATGAGCATTATTAATGACATACAAACATAAGACGTATGAGCTATATTGATTTAAGAAAGATATGTATATCAAACTTGATCAAATCGAAGAAATTGATTTGTCTAATTTGGGTATTAGTGTTAACAATAAAAAGCGTGAGAATATACGAGTAATATTTGTATTTTATCAATACTACCTACTACTGGACCTTGTCTTACAATGTGGGATTCAGGCAGATAAGTTGAATTTAGGTGCACAAGATGCGTGCCAAATTCACCGAATTCGAACAAAAATTGTTTCTGTGGCCATACATTTATTAATTTTGTAACTAATTTTTGTTTTAGGGAAGCTTCGGATATAACGAAACTATCTTATTCACATATGATCGCTTTCATTACATGAGAATGCTTGAAGGAACTTGGCTATTATTCTTGGTCAATACCAGTTTCTGAGTTACAACGTGTGGACATTTTAAGTGAGATTCATTTGCTTAAATTACATGAGATACTTTTAAAAGTTATTGTTACATGTTGTGGTTTCTGATTTTAGATATATAGCGTGATTTTAATTTTCAAAAAAAAAAAAAAAAAAAAAAAACATTGAAATAATTACGAAATCACGAAATTGGTATTGGCGGCGATGAATGAGTTATTTACTTTTAAAAATTATTACATGCGGTTGAAATTACTTAGCAAGTAGTTTACACAATTAGTCCAATTTTAAAACACTTTTCGTCGCTGACCTAAGTTTGCCACTGTGTGCAGGATTATTTCTTACTTGGCTGCTAGCACTAGCGGTGGGAAAGCTTGAGCTGAAATATGGAATTTTCACTTCATTCGACAAATGCATATAGTCCAAACGTCTTAATTTTAGTGCACGCTATTTAAACTAAATGCAGGACAGTTGTTTTTGTTTCGTATAATATAATGTAATTTGCAATCGCTTCCTTAAAGAGCTCTATTGCTTTTAAATTCACGTTGGAATATGAGTATTATTAATGATAAGGAAAATATGGCAATATAAGTTATTTTTATAATACAATCTGTAGTACGAGATGTATTCCAAACTAGCTTCACCTGCTTATTTTGACTTTGAAAAGATGTTTTGAAGTGAAATTTAGTATGGGAGGATTTGACTCTCTTTCGACGACACTTTTATATCATTATAATGCTTGGACCTTGCCATTATGTCCAAAATACAACGTCATTTAAATGACCGCCTCTGAATTGCTGCCAGTGGTGGTTCCTCCAGCGTTATTTTCCAAGAAATTCGGCCCAATGACACTTTCAGACCATAAGGCGCACTAAACAGTCATTTTTTCCGGATGCAATGGCGTTTCCACAATGGGTATATGGGTTGCGACAATTTTGCTTGTTGACGTAACCACCGAGTGATAAATGAGCTTTATCATTGAAGAAAATTTTGTTCGATTGAAAGACCACCACGTTTGCAGTAAGTTTTAACTATTTTTACGCGTTCTTCGGTTGTTAAACGATCCATATTCGTAAATGGCAAACCTTTCACTAAATAAATAACACTTCAGATGACAGTTATTTACCAGCTGACAGCCTTATCAGACCGGAAGTTTTGAAATCACTGAATGAATATATATGTATATATGTACATATATATATTGATGTCATTCATACGCAGATTTGGTTCGAATAGAAACATTTGTCCACAGAAAATTATATGTTCGAAAAAACTAAAATTTGTGAGAATTATGTATTCATTATATAAAAAATAAATAGATAAATAGGTAAATAGTAAGCAAAATAAGCTTTGAATCTGTAGAATTTGTCTTTCTTCCGTTTCATAATTCTTTTAATGGTTTATTGAAAAATGCTAATACGACCCTACCCAAGGAGGCGGGTATATAAGTTTTGACCCCAACAAACTTAATGTTGTTTTTCTAGTTTTCAATGTTTTACCGGAAAGAGTTCATATGATTATTGTATAAACATTTCAAAATTCTATTTGTAACCAAAAGAAATATTCATCAGATTCGGATATATCTTTTACTCTGTACAGCGGATTGGAATTCATAGTGTAAGTTTTCTGCGTTCCATTACGTTCTTACTCTCTCAAAAATTCTTACGACAATTTCGGTTATTGTAATAAAATTTAACTAATTTGTTTATTTAAATGATGATATTTAATCTTTTCACATTCGCCCATTCAAGCATCCCCGAAATTTGGCAACATCACATAAACGTATGTTAAATTAATAGGCCTTTCGACTAATCTCTTTGCTGAATAATTAAGGACCTTCCATGCGTTTATAACAAGTCATGTGGTATGTTGGTTGGGTGATTATTTTTCCCCATTTAATCTACATATATAAGAGTTAGTTTTGCCTACCACTGTACCGCTTACCAGGTATACGAGTATGTACAGGAACCAGCTTGTTTATACACCGGTATAGGATTTTCGGTTTTGAGAAACTTTTCAAACTTTTTAATAAACTTTTGCCAACAATGATTCAGAGCCTAAATCTTAAATTCGTGTGTCACCCACACACAGGACCAATGTGATCGATGTCGTCGGTTCAACCTCAATCATTTTTGCATAGAAGAAGGAATTTGACAGAGCTTAAGGCATATCCTTGTATATTCCGAAAATGTAGAATTTGTTTCACAATCCCCTCACTTCGCACGAAGGTGCCTTATTGTTCAGCATATACGCATTAATTGCTGAGGTTGATAGAAAGGGAGGGGGAATTGTTGGTGTATTTTGTGTTAATTGCCCAAATATGTTTATATATTATTACTATGCTCATTTAACATTTGAGGGCGGAGGGGTTCAAGGACACAATTCCCATAGGATCATAGGAATTTCCTTGAAGTGTTTCTTCGTGCTGTTAAGAAAGTTGTTGGTTGTTGCTGATGTAGTTTTATTGTTAGCAGTTTCCTAATGGTAATTATAAACTGTTGGGCCAAGCAATCTCATTCAAATAAATGCTTTGGCATGACTACTTGCAGAAAAACACAATTTGAGCTGTGTTTATTGTTTTCGTCGACGTTTTGAGTTTAGGACGGATGGGAATGCGAAGTAATTTTCTCCGATTGTGTGTTGTGTATATTGACGTGTACAAGTTAATTGGTTATTGTTCTCCATTCAGGGTACGACTTTATAACACCACTTTTTGAGCTGAGACCGCATTCTCTTTGTCCGCTTTCTTAGTCCAGTCATTTCAAACATTTATAGATAATGAGTTATGGATAGTCCTATGTAGTTGCTCAACTTTTTTTTTGTTGAACTAACATTTATGTGATTTTAATACAACTTAATGAAACGAATATGAAAATGTTATTATCAGATATGACAAATGTGACACTGAGTGAATTTAGTCAATCAATCAATGTAAATTTGTTTGTACAGAATTTGTTTATTGAATATCAATACAAATATCGTTAGATTTACTTAAACATACTCAATTTTTACACGTCATGGCCAGGCGAAACCGTAAAACAGTGCAGGGTTCTTAATGAAATGGTACAGTAGTATGACAAGTTATTATTACCATCGCATTCAGAAAGACAGACAAGGAAACAAACGTGTAGCTGAACAATAATTTGGTTAATAATTTATGACTGTTATCTTATCGAATATTGTATAGTTATTGTAAATAATGATAGGTATCGAAAACGATGTCACTATAAATGAAGATTATGATATAGTTTAGGATAATTGGTAGTGATTTTGTTGTGGTATCATATTTTTAAGCAATTTTTCCCAAAAGTTATATCATATTAAATTAAGATATGGATATCTTACTATAATAGTTGTATCCCACTTCATACAAAATATCATAAATATCATGTAAGAATAGGAGAGTAAAAAATACTTCAAAAATTGCCAATTGTTTGTCATAAAACGTTATATAGCTTACTTGAAAAAATTGTTATCTATTATACACCGCACGTAGAAAAGAATTTCAAGTACTTTTTTCAGCGCTTCTTCTCCAAATTCACAACACTAAGTTTCGATAGTGTTTGAGAAGCATAGATTAGGCCGTTCTCTTCTGCATTGTCATCTACTCATAGCTTTAGCCAGTCAATGCAATCCCTGTATTTTTATGCGCTTGACCACATCAATCACAGTGTACAGTCCATTTTTCATATGATCCGAATCATTGTAAACGATGACACCATGTATTTTACCTAATATGGCCCCCTAAATTAATTTATTAGCTTGTGGAGTAACCTGAAATTCTGAGCTATATAACAGGGCAGGTATGATTAGTGTCTGGTGCTGTTGGATTTTTTCATCGAGAGAGGGCTTTGCCATTAAATTGCTTTTTAAGCTTGTAGTAGCACATATTTTCAGGAAATGCCCTTCTTCTAACCCCAGGCTAAGTTTGTTAATTTTATTGACAAGGTAGGTGACATCATCTGCCACTTCAAACCTATAGTTGTCAACTTTCTCTCGTCTTCCCAAACTGGGTCAATGTTGTCAATGTTTGAGAAGACTGTAGCAACACCTCATGATTTTCTGTCAATGATATGAACGTCCTCAGCGCACCCAATTAACATACCATTTTCGTTGGATATATTCGTCGAATATAAGGCAGGGTTTCTCATATCCTTCTTCTAAAATATGTCGAAGAGATTTCATGACACGTGTCGTACTCTCTAAAGCTTTTTTTGATGTAAAATGACTGCCTACGGTTTTTGTCTCTCTTTACTGAAAATGTACTGAAAGATATAAGTATAATCATTTCAGCAATACGAAACGTAGCCATGAAATTTCGCCATATCGATTAAACGAATGCAGCTTTAGAGTCGAGGGAAGTGTAATATCTGCCGATATGTCCTTCTTAGGGGTCTTTTTTTTAGTTTTGGCGTAAAGTGTTTATCTGGCGATCTGTAGATTTACCAGGCCTAAATCCACACTGATCTGGTCATACAGAACAGGCTATAGTCATTCACGGTCGAGAAAGTCTTACAGGCTATGAGTAAAAGGTCACATCACATAGTAGGCATACATTTTATCAACTTTTTGGAACATCAAATATGCAATTGTCGTATTTAGAAGCTGCTTATTAATTGTCTACTGTCTGGCCATCAGCATTCGCAGTCATTCAATTTTTTGATCTCGTTATAGCTACCTAATGAACAATCTATGCCATCGTCGATAATTCTCTCAGACGTTGACATTCTTAAAAGAGGATAATGAAGAAGAAATGCTAAATTCGTCGCCTGAAGCAGCGGAAGAAACAATTGAAAATGGCTCAAAATACGTTTGGATATGCTTCAACCATGGCATCGAACATTTGGCTGATTCACTTATTTGTCCACAAAAACATGTTATAGATTTTGAAATTTAATCAATAACTTTTACGCCACCGCAGAAGATCGTTCTTGTAAAAATAAAATTCTATTTTCTTCGTTCTTTACTTTAGCACCACCGCGTCTTACCACGTGAACAACTTTGTTTTTGTGTAATGATCAGTTAAGTTACAAGCCAACTTATTTTTATGTCGGAATCTGGTTCTTTTTTGTCCCGATTATTAAGACTGTTGGCTCGGAAGAGAGGTTAATATGTCTTCCACCCCTTTTTCGTATAATTTTACGTCTACTTTTATTATTCCGCTATACCCTCTTACACGGTGGTGTATAATGGGGCCATCCATATAACATACCTGTATAATTCTTTAAGTGGCCGTCCTAATTGTGGGTGTGGGCGTATTAAAAAATATACTTTTTTACTTGAATAATGGACTAAATCGATATATAACATACGATAAAAGGTCGTTTCTGTATATGCCAGTCTTCTACACTACGCACCGAAAGGGAAGTGGAATCGTTCCGAGGCGAAAAAGTTGCCCATACAAGGACTGAGCGTAGCTTTGTATTATGGACAATTTCAGGATTTCTCAACAATTGTACGATTTATTTATTTATTAATAATATATGGAGATGTGAAGGTTACTAAGTATTAGAAGGAAGGATAGACCATGAACCTTTTTAAATAATCGTCCTAATAAGTGAATGTGCGTTTTAGACATGCCCACCTATAAGGCGATTGATCGGAACGTGGTCTACTATGCTATGGGCCGCAATTGTAATGATTGAACAAATTGGAAAAGAAACTTGCTCATACAAAGACAAAATCCAATATTAATAACTATGATAAATATGAAAATTCTGGAAATATGAGAAAAGTCGATGTATTATATATGGAATGCCCGTTTTGAGAAGTTGCAGTCCATGGTGGTAGGTGTACAAGATTCGGTTTGAACGCACTTTGTAGTGGTTCCGAGTCGTAGTTCGTAGCCTGCTCTTTACTCGCCACAAATGCGGGACTCTTGAGTCGACAGCATGCATTACAACTCTTCCTAGGTAATGGAAGGCGAGGGAGTGTCGCCATTAATTTTCGGCACAAGCTTCTGCGCTACAGCTTGGAAGAAATGAAAGGACGAAAAAAGTAAAGTAAAAAAGTAAATCATCAATCCAGACTTTCAAACTTTCTATAGGAAATTATATAGGGATGCTTTTTTACATATAGTTAAGATTTTCTCAATGCATGATGTGGCATTTGGGCTAACGGAAAGAAATTAAAACTACCTAACTATACGTGGACCGTCCTGTCTAATTTCGTCTCACATAAAATCATCAATTCAGACATTAAAACTTTCTATAGGAAGTTATATAGGGATACTTTTTTATACATATATATAGTTAAGGTTTTCTCAATTTTACGAACATGCATTTGCATTACTTTTATTCTAAAATAATTCTTCGCACTACAACTTTGCACTTGGAAAGATTAACAAGAAGCTCAACATAAAACATAATGAATCCTTAATACAAAAGAATCTGTATTCTTCGTACCTAAACCGCAAACTAATCGATAAATATCAATCGCACACAATGGTAAAGTGTAAAATATTCTTAATGAAAATTTGTATACGAGTATAGGTGTTGGTTGACTGGCCGTTGTAGTATAAAGTGAACATTTTGCAGGACAACATTTCCTTCCCAAAAAAATTTGCATTCTGTACTAACAACTTGAGATGCCACTGTACTCATATTATTTTTCTACCATCCGTCCTTTGTAGTGATTATCGTGCATTTGTGTTAGTAAATGTAAGCGTTGTTACATCCGTCAAACACAGACTTGCCCAAACACGCACACTTACTTGCTGTAATATTTATTCATGTTCGTATATGCATGCGAATGTTTATTTAAACAGCCTAACGAGAGTGTATATGTGAGTGCGTGTAATGAGTCTGTATAAATGTTGCCAACCACAACATTATTTGTTGTTTTTTTTGCACGACCATCATCATAAACAATATTCTATTGTTTGGTGCGGCAAAAATGGAATTAAACGTAAATTTAATCAAATTTTATACAATCAAAGTACAACCGAGTGGTGTTTTATTCTTTTCAATTCATTTTGCAGTCCCCGCAACTTGTCCCTTTCGCACCTACACTGACACATGTATACATTTAACGCAGTAAATTACCGTTTACGTATGTGCTAAGCATTAGCATGTGTACTCGTGTATGTGTATGTGTATATGGATACAAATATGTACATAAAAGCGCGATCTTTTTTTGCATGTGGCTTTTAAAGTTAATGAAATTGAAAAGTTTTTAATTGTCTGTTAGCATAAATTCACGCCTTACCTTGCGGATTATGTACGTTTCACAACGAAAAGTGAGTCCGCACATAATAAACGACCCATATTTTAACATGACATACATCTATACCTATACAGGTGCATATAGGCATACACATACAATACTTTTATAAATACTCATAAATTAGCTAATTTTATAAGACTGGATAAAATTATACGCTGCTTTTGCATTGCGACATTGTAGAATACTTTTGTGACGATTGCCATTTTTCTGTTTACGTCTTCTCCCTCTGGCCCCGCCTGTCCCTTACTCTCCCGCACACTCTTTGTGTGTGGGTTGGTGGAAAAATGGTTTTCTTTATTTTTCGTCTTTACTGGACTCATTTGCATCTGATTTGAAAGATTTAATCTCAGACAATAAATCTGTCTAAGAAAGTTTTTCTTTCTTCTGTTTTGAAAGGAATTATCATCTAATAAATAAATTTAAGATGAGGAAAATATACTTTTCTTTGCTTTATTTAGAAAACAGAGTACAAAAATATTGCCTGTATTTGAAAAAGGTACAATTTTTTTTAAATATAACATAAAAGTAGAAGGTTTATTTGCTGTAGCATTAAATTTTCGTCAGAGAAAGCGACATTGTTTACTAAGCACTGGTATTGACTCTCAGACTACAATAAGGAGACAACCCTAATTTTATTTATAAGAAAAGTGATATATTTTTATGACAAAGACAAATTTGTTCTCACATAATGAGATCCGGTTGGACAGGTAAAAGGCACGGCATGATAATGTTGCAATTAAATATAGATTAAGAACCAATAAAACTGAGAAATGAGAACTGGTGTCAGGTCAATAAAGTGTCAGATGTTTATCGGTAAGGCAATTAATGGTAGTTGGAAGTCAGAAGGTGTGCAGTGAAACATTTTGTAATTAATTTTGCAAAATAGTGATATAAATTATTGCACATGGAAAGTCGGCAAAAGAAAACCAGCCAAAAAATTCAAAAGTACGTTTGCATTTCAGACAAAAATTGGTATCAGATACTTTCGATTACCGATACCATTCATACTATAACAACGGTTGTATTACTATTAACCACGTTCGCTTCACAACAAACTTTACTACAAAGCTAATAAATTTGAGTTTTTAATACAAAATCGTTTCTTATATTGCAGTAATATAATTATACATCATTACTGAATAAAAAAGTGCTCAGTATGCATTAGACATTGCCGAATTCTGTAAAAGAAGTTCCGATTGTCAAATATTGGCAAAATTAATATTCCTCATAAGCATTTAAGGTTTAGTTTTGATTTTAAGACTTTTCTGCCTTACGGTCACCAATATCAATGGAATGGTATAATAATTGCGCTCAATCGAAAAGAAATAATTGAGATTTCGCAGCTGACGAAGTAGCTCAAGTTTATGCTCCCATATTGATAATTATATAGCGGAGATAGAATATAATAAAACGTGATTAAATGACACAAGTTATTTGCTGCACAGTGAATCCCATAGGCCTCAAAAAGGTATTCTGTAAATTAAACATCCAAAGAATGCAGGAATTTGTATCGATCGCTGATCACTGATAGGAGCTTTAACTATGTACAGAAATTACATGCCAGACATTTCGGATAATTATCACTGCTACAGCGACTACATTTTTTAAATAATGTAACTCATTTGCTATCAACTTTAGCAGTATAATGAGGGCAAGTCCATATGCTGTTGAAAACATTTTTGTTTTTTTATTAAATCGCTTTTATTTCTTAATATAGTATTCTCCAGCTCTACGCATTTGGTACAACCGAGTGTCGTTTCCAAGCCGTCGGAATGATACGATTTGTCCAATATTTTACAATAAGTCTCTGTGTCCCCTAATAGTTACTCTGTTGCTGTAAATCCATTGCCTCCCAATCATCTCATTGGGTTCGAAAGTCAGTTTAGATGAGGAAATAACTTATTGACTCCTCAAAATTGAGTTAAATTTATGAAGTATTCTCTGAAATTAAAGAAAGTTTTGAAATTGGAAAAATCGTTGTTTTTAAGAATCTAGTATTCAATGTTTAGTTCCAAAGTATCTCATATATTCGATATTGCTTTGTTGCCCTTCTAAAAGCGTTTCTCTGGATTTCGTAACGTTATATGATGAAAAATTATTTCGAGTTAACAGGTTACTGCAAGTCGAATTCTATTACTACAATTGAGTAGGTAAAAAGTAGGGGAGTGTATATATTTGCTTGAATTCTTTCCTGAAAACAAGATTTTGATTCGAAATACTTTAGATAGATAAAAGAGTACATTATTCTTTTAATTTTTCTTTTTAGGGAAGACCCAAATGACATCGGTTCACCATTTTTTTGAAATGTGTTTTTTTTTTTGGTAACTCGATAATTGTTCTTCTGGCAATATCCGGCATTTGAGCATTTAAAACATTGGAGAATCAAATTTGTAGATTTGAACATTTTAAAATCTGAAAATTTTCATTTCTACATTTGGAGAATGCTTTACATTAATATAACTCATTCGCCAGATCGCCTAACAACAATTGGTATAAATATTATTTCTCATACGTAAAAAGGTACCGATGCGTATGAGACACTTTAACTTTATATCTCTAAAACTAATACGACAATTCTATAAATTATATACTCGTATTTATATAATCACATAAGCACTTCAAAACTGCAAACGTTTTTCGCTCTTGATTCCCATCGCTCTACATATTTGATGTTCTTTCTCCATAATTTTGATGAAATTCCCACACGTAAAACCATTTATTTAATCATAATCTAACAAATCGAAATATAAATTGAATTTCGCACGATTATCACAGTATTAATTCGCCGTGTAAACCACGTTATGCCTCTTACAGTATTTAATCTAGCCTATGGTTGCCCCTGGTAATTTGGCTGTGGGGGAAACGTAGATTACGGCGAAGAGAGACGCTATTAAATACAATCACAATAAACATTTTGTCTTATATTGCGTTGTATCTTTAATTTCCGTTGTTAAATGTTAATATGATAGTAATTATTTAAAACAAAAAGGTATTTAAGCCTACAAAGTGTGTACAATATACACACGAACATACACACGCACTCGCAGCACACACATACATATGTATGTATACTCTCATATGAGCCTATTGTAGCGATGGGTGTATTGTTGTGCGATAAAAGTTAATTGAATTTATTTAAACATGGCTACATGACTCTGTGTATTTATCGGTGTCTTTCTCTGAGAGGGAAAGAGAGAGACAGAAAGGAAGAAAAAGAGGACGTGTGTGTATGTGTGCGTATATGTATATACATATATTGTTACAAAATTGTTATTTACAACAGCCAAGACATTTCAAAGTACAAAACACTTTATAACGTATCGAAAATGTTTACTTTACGCCAAAAGTGGAAATAACTATGAACCTAAATTAAAAATGCTGATAATAGTTCTCCAGGCAATAAAGTGTTCGGACTGGCAATAATAATAATTTATCATCCAAAAGGGTCAACAATTTATTGTAATTCTAATGAATGTTGTGAACCTTTCATTGGGTTACATTCAGTCTTTCCTACCAAAAGGAAGCGAATAGTGCAATACGAGATACACTTAAATGAAGTGGGCAACCTGGAAAAAGAGATACAACAAACTCTGTGTGGAACGTATGAAAGATCAGAAAGTTGACCATTTTACAGAGGTTCTTTGTTAAAACTCTCGTTTCTTTTAATAAAGTTCTGGTAGTCACGCACCAAAATGCAACGGAAAACTTTACAATTATTTTTTGAGTTATACAAATGTAGAAAATATGCAACTGAATGATCTATATTGGTAACAATTTGACTCATTCATTTGAAACAACTTGCAATTAATATCACTCATACGTGCATGGAGACGAACAACTAAAATGATGTAATCGAAACATACAATTCTGGCAGATATACAAATCTAATACGAACGTAAGAAAAAAATGCTTTATACAACTTCTAACTAAAATTGAATAAATCACAGTACACATAAGTTAATTATTGGTGAATAAGATAAACTTAAAAAAAGTAGGGCACAGCAAAGAATGGCAAACGGGGCAGCTGTTTGTACAATAAGGTTAATATCATTTACACGCACGGAGAGGTCTATAACTTAACATAAGTCGCATGAACGAATAAATAGCCACGAAGCCGAACTAACAAAGAAAATACGAAAAAGTTGGGAATTTGTTTTTTTGTTTTCCAACATAATCTCTTTTTAGCTCGATACACTTTTTCCAGCGGTATTCAATAGCTTCTATACCCTGTTTACAGTTAGAACTGTTGAATTCCTTAAAATAACCATCAGCCGCAGACCCCATTTCTGCATTGTTGGCAAATCTTCTACCACCGAGCCAGTTTTTCAAGTTTGGAAATAGAAAATAGTCCGGGGAAGCTAAATCTGACGAACTTTAATTCATTAATTTTGGCCATCGCAGTAATTGTCTTGATGAAGCAATAATTCCCTTTTCGCCAAATGCAAAAATGTCCATAATTTCATCACCTAAACGCTGCAATAAATTACCATAATATTCGCCGTTGATGTTTTCCATTCTGAAGATAATCAATGAAAATAATCTCATGTGCATCCCAAAAAATAGACGCCACGACCTTGGCTGCAGATGAAACCGTCTTCGGTTTCTTTGGACACGATTCTCCCATTCCAGTCCACTGCTTTGACTATTCTTTTGTCTCAGGTGTGAAGTGGTGGAACCATCTCTCATCCATGGTTATAAATCGACGCAAAAATTCGTCTTTATTGCGGTGAAACATCGCCAAATGCTCTACTGAAACATCTTCATGACGCTATTTTTGCTCTATTGAAAGTAAACGCGGCAGCCATCTTGCGCACGGCTTTCTTGTCTTCAAATCATCGGTCAATATACGATGTATATCACTTTTTGAAATGCCTATCATTTCATGCAACGATCATCCAATATTATTTTGCGGAGCAGACTCCCCCATAGTAGAATTAAGATCGGCCTTAATATTGGTTGGACTGAGACCTATCAAATGGAAATATTAAATTACATAACGGTGACCAATTTCTTCCAAGTTTACAGATTCACTGAAATTGTTTATTTTTTATAGCTCAGATAAGAATACTAAACAACGTGGCGCTTTGAAACTTAAAACAAATGTTTTATATGGTTGCCACTTTTCACCAAAATAATTTTTTTTCAAACCGTCTACACGCTAGGCCGGCTAGTTTTGGGACCACATTCGTTAAAGGAATGGATATTGTAACAATATAAGATTTGTAGAAGACAATTCACAGGCAAAGGTAATTTAAACCGGACTAGTCTGACGTTAATGAATTGCCGATAATTACAAACAGAAACTTAGCAGAAAGTAAACTTAGCACCATAAAGATTCATATGTTACAAACTCTCGTATATATCGGTAAGAAAAGCGACCTCAACGTTCGATAATACGATCTCAATTAGAAGAAAGTTATGAAATTAATCAAGAAATCGCTAGAAACACTATTTTTGCGGCGGAATTCGGAAATATGCGTAAAAATATATGTTCGTTTTTAATAACAATCATACGTCCTAATGTGTATCCTCTATTCAATATCAATGATACTAGTATTAATGTACAAATGGTGTATGTAACATAAAAATACGATACTAAGAGTTTCTAAATCAAATAGAGTAAATTTCAGCTTACATAATTTAATAAATGGCTTCAGGGGAAAAGACGATTTCCTAATAATGATTATATAATCAATAACGAAAACTTAAAACAATTAAATTTTGTTGGCAACAAAATTTGGCAAGTTTTTCTAAGTGAAAGAGGAAGTATGACTGGCGGCAAGAAGCTAAATGTCTGTTATAAAAAATTGGAATTTATCTACCACTTGCATTAAAGAAACAAATTGCATTTATACTCAATACATAGGGCTGTCAATAACGTTTTAAATTTAATAGGCTTGTAGGGACTTTGATTTTAAAACTTATTGAATCTACTGTTCCAGTATCGCGAAATTTTGAATATTTGTACTGGGATTGAAACTATGCTCATGGTTAGTCGCTTACACCAACAATGTATTATGGCCGACGATGTCCATGTCCACAGAAAAATGTATGAAAATAGCATCCATGCACAACTTGACTGGCCTCATCCAAATATTGGTCCGACGAAAGATGAAGAGGATATAAAGGAAAAAGTTAATAGATCTTAATACTTCTTCAGCATTCGGCAGATGTTTATGAGAAAACTTGCGAACGTTTTTGATATTGATCATACGTACCCATACGTATTTTCAATTCAACATCAATCATACGTAAGGATGTGCTTTAAATTCAGCAATCATAGAAAAATTCGCAAGATTCTCTTATATAAATATGGCCTGAGCTAAAATATGTTGTGTTGGCCAAATGTACGTTCTCTGAAAGAAAATTATAATACGGAATTATTCCTTGAGAATAGATGGAAATGAAAAGATCTGATGAAATGCCGTTTCAGTTCTCTATATGAAAAAAGAAGAAAATAAAAAATTCCTTGCATCTCAAGAATGGGACGTGAGGAAACTTCTCACATTTAGCCTATTTTTTTGACACATGTTTTATTCTATTTATGATCTTCTATTCAACGCTAGTATGAGAAGCCTCTACTAGATTTTTTGATTGCTCGACGATTTGAAATGTTCGCCAACACATCAAAAAAAAAAAAAATACCGAGATATTTAACTTGTCTAGAGGTGGATTATGTGGCTATTTCCAATTTAAATTTGTCTCTATGTTATGGTTAATGATTATATCCGTCGGATGTAATTGTGGAAAGTTTGAAAAATTTTATGAAAGAATTATGGGTGAAGTTGGAATTAATACTTTTGCTCATGCACAGTTTTCAAAAATGTAAATTTAGGTTTGGCATTTGCAAGTTTATGCGTTTGTTTTGTGGCTACTATATTTTATGCTAACATATTCTTTCCCCGTTTCTTTCTCAGCGAAATGGAATTGAAAAAGTACAAAGTATGAGAAATATTACAAAGAAAATAATATTTATCATACGGATGAAATAATTTCAAATTAAAATTTATTCTACAATCCAACCTGACAAGGCTCCATAGTGCCTAATAAATTTGAAATTTTATTATCCATACGCAAGATAATGCAATGAAGCGGAAATGTTTGTATCCTTGTACTTATAATGTTTGTATACCTTAACCAATCTGTATCATTTTACAATTGTAGGGTGCTGTCAGGGCTTATGTGTGTGCATGCTAATTCATGTATAAACTGTAATAAAGCCTCCAATTAATTGTGCGATTACTGACGCAATTGCAAAGTACGAATGTATTATGGAAATATTGACATCAATTAATTACAATTGCAATATTACAATACGCGGAGCTTAACATAAATTAAAAGGACACAATTGTTTGTAAATAGAAGAGCCATGCTCACACACGCACATCTGCATATGGATTTAAATGTTAATGGTATTTTTCATTTCAGTATTTTGTTTTGTGTCATTTCGCCTCTTTTGTGTGTGATTTCATATTTGCAAACAATTTAAATCCAAGCGTTTTATTGTAATGATGAGACATCAAATTGCATTTAAATTAAAATGATTTAAATGAGCTGAGCAGGATACTGCACGGAGGATGCGCTGCATATTTTTGAAATGAGTCCAGATGTTAAGTGATAACGAGTGGCTGCATCAGATGAAAGATTTGTGTACTCCGGGTAAGATAAGGATTGTTTTCATGGCAGGTCTGAAATGGAGAAGAATTGGACAGATGTGATGTTATCTGTAAAAATTTGATTCGAAACGAATGCTGAAATCAAGCGGAATAATTTAATTAACTTGGCACCAGAGGACTGACCGAGAAATTTTAAATAAAAGTAGACATTCAATAGGACGTATCAAGAATGAAAAAAAGTTCATCAATGGTATCATAACGTAATTATGGAAAAGAAAATATGTAACAAAAGTTGCTGGAACGTTCGACATTGAATATATCGTAGAAACCGAGATGTGTGAAGAAGGAATTCTACATTTTATTCAATATGAAACCAAGCTTGAAATATAGCTTTAAATAAATAATAAATAAAAAAAATTGCAACGCAATTGTGAATGAATTAAAGACCTTTAATATTCACGCTGTTTATCTTTATACTATTTTAAAACTGAGCAATTTAGGAAGAGATACAAAGTTCTAGTTCATGGCCGATTTGAATTTTTGGAAACTTGAAATGTTGTACTGGTCAGAATTGCCAATATTTCTATTGAATGGAGATAGAACTAAATTGAGATAGATAAGATAGATAGATAAATAAAGTATTAATATTAATTAGACGTATAGAAATTTTTTTAAATTAATGTGGACGAACTCAAAAATCTGTCCAGAAGATCGAGGTAAAGCCCAAAATCCTGCACAAGAGAAATTGCAGATGTCCAGAATGTGTTAATATGTTAATTGATGAGGGCGTGATTTCGTCGAGAAAACGAAAGATATTAAATCAGCCGAATGAATTCTTAAAAAAAAATCAACAAACAGTTTAAAAGCAAATACAATAAATAGAGGAGTTATTGATATACCAAGCAAATTTCCATCGAAACAACACAGATGTTTATTATATACAAAAGTTAATATTGCCCATACGTAAATTCCTTGGTTTTTAATTCGCAGCAGGAGGATCGGAAAGAAAGTTCATTGTAAATAGTCCTTGTCCGCAGTTGGCCTCAAATTGAATGGGTGGTTTTATTGGTTTTTGCTTTTTCTGTGGGAAATTTTTGGTAAATGGGCCTGGACCTAAAGGAGATAAATTTCTTTATCGTAAGATTGTTTCCAACGATGAACCTGAAGCGGTTTATTGCCGCTGCACTATTTTCTGTGGGATTTCGTGAAAAACGATACTACAAGTGTTATTAGTGGAATACCAGCTGGTATGCACGAAAAAGGTGTTTCAAATTGGACATTTCACGTGGATCATTAAGGCAGCATTCACATGAAATGGCAAGCAATGGTTTATCGGCTGATACAACAAATTTCATACATTTTTGTAATTTTTCATTTTTTTTTAAATGTCCCAGTAGAACTTTCATGATATGTATATGTATGTACTATATCTGAAAAAGTATTAATATTACTCATACGTACATAAAATCTCAGAAGAAATTCTTTTAAGGATGGTATAAAATAAACATAAATCGTATTTACGTCATTACAATGAGTTATTCTAACTGGATGTTGAGACATCAAATGAAATATTCGTAAAGATTTTTAGAAATAATTACTTTGAAATTATGTAATATGTAAAATATTTCTTCATTTGCACTCAATTTGGGGTAGTGTAAACCTTTTATTGTAAAGCCAACAATTGTATCGAAAGATCTAAAAACACATTTTTTGACAAGCGGAATTTATGATGTGGTTTAATTTGTATAGGTGATTAAAAAAATTATAGTTTTTTTTATTTCCAAAATGAAAAAGAAGTATTTTTTTATATAGTGATAACAACAACATCAACGTCACATCTTCTAAAATGCAATTCATGCTCATAAATATCGGTTTTATGAACCATAATAAAAAGGACTCAGCTAAAATTGCATTTATTTAATGCACTAAAATTTGCCTACAATAATTTTTTTTTTTGGAAAATTTAAAAATTTAATAACTGCCGATTTGTCGGCTATTCAATATCATACTAAAATATTTTGTTTTGTATCAAGCAGGATGGGGAAAAATAGTTTTTATGAATTGATGGAGACATATTTGTATTTTAGAGATTTTATTAATTTGGCGCCTTAATTCTAGGGATATTGACGTTTTGCTTTTAAGTGAGTTTCTGTTTAGTGAAATTTTAAATTCTTCTATTGGATGATATTTTATTTCTTATTTTACCGATTTTCAAAATTGGAGCCGAAGCGAAATTATTTTCGTAATTGGAATTTCCGTTTTCCAGGTTTACGCAATTTTTTATTTTAGTGATTCATTTTTTTATTTGTTGACTTTTTGAATGTTCAGTTCCTTTTAGGAACTGAAAATATGTTCGCTTCCTTATTGGACGTTCAATTTTTGAGGTGTAGACCACCAGCCCATAACGTATAAACACTTCTATTTATGATTTCTAATGAATGGTAGGTCAAGACCCTAATAGCATATTTGATAAATTTTTACTAATATTAATAAATTTATAAAAGCTCCTATCCAATATCACGTGCACTGCTCATCTATATCCATCACAAATAAAATAGTTTCTCTTCAAACAACCATTTTCACATGAATTTGAACATGGAGAAAACATAAAGATAAACTTATTGGCATGACTTGTAAAAAGCTGCTTTACGGTTGCCCTCCAATTGATTTAAATCCCAACTTATTACACTTTTTTCCTTTTAATCCTTTTGTTGCCCCAATTTGTCATAACCATCTGTTTACGTTGCACTCTTTCAGCCACCAGATATCAGTTACCAGGGTTGCCAAGCGGGCATATTTGTGTTAATTATCCTCTGGTGTTTCTTTCGTTTTGTTATTCCATTTTTCATTTCTCATTATTTGATTGAAAGAAAAAAAAATTAGATAATCTTCTTTAGAGCAAAAAGCAATTGCATAAATCAAGAAAATAAACAAAACAATTTCATCTGTTGATCTGGCATAAAGCAGCGAGGAAATGAAAATTACCTGGCGCACGAGAACGTCTTGGCGGGGCGAAATCCACCTTGAGGATAAATAACATTTGTGCGGAAAGTTTTAATTTTATTATATTTTTTTTTTTTTTAGCTTCAAGCTGATTGTGTGACGTCGCCATTTTTAAGAAAATGGCTCATTTCATTTCAGTGGTGTGAGAAGCAGTTAGGTAATAGCAGCTACATGTCATCTATGTAATAGGTAACCATTCATTTTATATGCGAGTGTATATATAAGCTCATATGTGTGTGCGAGTGTGTAATATAATCTATATATTCACGCTTACATACATAATGAACTTTCATTTATTGTTATAGTAACTTTTTAGTGTCAAAATGTAGCAGTAAGTAACGTGCCATAAACCATAAAAACCCATAAGAATGAAATGTCGCATCTCTTACTTCTTAAGACATCCATCCCATCACCATTGCTATCTCCAATGCCATTATGCGCTGCGTTGCTTTCCAAGGATCCACTGAGACCCTCACTCAGCGGGAGAAGAAAAAACATTGAAACATTCAAGAATGCAAAACTAATGTTTGTATTAATGCGAATGCACAGGATGCGGCAGAAGTGCGGTGTCTATGTGTTGGTACTAGTTTAAACTTTCTACTGAACAACTAACCCAACAATGGCAAAGTACCTTTGTGTTTGTATTCATTGTGAGCATGCTTTCACACAAACAGTACGTACGTATAGTACTGGTGTGTGTGTGAATATTATAATGTACATATTGCTTGTAGAAATCATAAAGAAAACTGTAAACCTTTTGTTATCAGTCCCAGGAATTGAGAGCAATCGAACAGACTTGGTATGCCAGGAATTTTGCACTGTCAAAGGTTAATGCAAACCCAGCGGGATAAGACAGGACAGATGTAAAAGCTGAACATTAAAGAAACCAAGTACTTCTAAATTTCCAGTTGATTGGTCGAATCCAAAGGGCAATTTATAACACTTTTACTAGACTTTACTAGTAATATAAAAAGAAACATAAGTCGTTGTGGTGGTGGTCTCAAATACCACTATATAAGGTGTGTTCAAAAAATAAGGTCAATATTCAAATTTCGCAGAATACGTACATTCGATTTTCGATTATTATTTTTGTTTTATGTTGGTACACTCGTTGCGAAGATATGTTAAAGGTTTTATCCATATAACATGTTTAGTTTGTTTGTGAGAGGCATAAATAAGACAAGTGCATCAGAGAAGTTGCATCAAATTTTGTGTAAAAAATGGAATTAGTGCTCAAAGATACTTGAAATGTTGACAGTGACATACGGTGATAGTACTCTGGGTCAAAAAATTGTTTACAAGTGGTACAAGCTTTTTACAGAAGGTCGAGGAGATGGGAATGATTACGCTCGCTCTGTACGCCCCAGCACATCAACAACCGATGAAAATGTTGAGAGAGTGAAGAAAATTGTTATGGAGAATCGTCGAATCACAATTAGAGAAGTTGCTGATGATATCGGCATATCGGCTAACTCGGCTCGGAAATGTTGGCCATGAAGCGTGTGGCAACGAAGTTCGTTCCAAAATTGCTGAACTTTGGCCAAAAACAACGTCGCATGAGCATCACTCAGGAATTGTTGAATGACGTTAGCGATGATCCAGATTTGCTTAAAAGGGGCATAACTGATGATGAATCAGAGGTATATGGTTATGACATCGAAACTAAAACCTAATCGTAGGCTGGACTCGTGGAAGAGTCCAGGAGAGAACAAAAAAGCATGCCAAGTTCGATCAAATGTTAAGGTTTTGCTCACTGTTTTCTTCGATTACCATGGCGTAGTGCATCAGAAGTTCTTACCACAAGGTGGTACGGTAAATAAGGAGTATTACCTTGAAGTTATGCGTCGTTTTCGTGAAGCAATACGAAAAAAACGCCCGGAATTTTGGGGAAAAAAATGGATGGCTTTTGCATCATGATAATGCACCTGCTCACTCATCTTTGCTTGTGAGAGATTATTTGACCAAAAACAACACCGTTATCATGGACCATTTTTCACCGTTCACAAGATTGAAGAGACCAATGAGAGGATGGCGATTTGCGACGATTGAGAAGATAAAACTTTTGTTCTCTTTGTTCATCTACCTTAGTAATCTTATTCAATGTAAAAAATTGCATATTTATAAGAAAAATATATAAATACGGGCACACAAGCAATAAATCTACAATTTTAAACGAAATTTGAGTTAAGCTTCTTATTAAACGAATATGAATGAAAAACGAATCCCCCAAACCGAATGCGATGAATGTCCTTGAAAATGACTTGCTGATTGGTTGGTCAGTGTATTGTGCATATAGTAAATTTAAATGGAAATAGCTATGGCCACACTGTGTTTGCTACATAAGCACATAAAATCTATACGAATGTTGTATATATTTGTGTGTGTGTGTGTGTGTGTGTGATTGTGTATCCATTGATGCTTTATTTGTTTTGTTTGTGTACGAATAAAGCCAATTTCTCGTTTGTCATCATATTCACAATTTGCTATCACTGCCAGGCGACTGTTTGCGCATTTCCAATTATTAACCTGTTTTTTCCTTCAAAGCTCGTTCTTGCAAATAGCCCAAGGATGTGATTCAAATGGACGCAACTGTGTCAAAGGAACCAGTCAATTATTTGGAGGACAATAAATCATATTACCGTAAGTCAGACGGGCCAAACGTCTGGCATCAAAGTATGGAAAATAAAATGTCAATAAAGTATCGTGAAGGGACAATGGAAAAATGGTCATATTTAGTTGTTAGACTTGCTAAAATGTAGCAACATCGGCGAAAATTTAAAATTCGAACGCAACTGGGATCGAAAGGTCGTAATGAGAAGCAAAAAAGCTTTCCAGAATATATGACAGAACCGAAATTGTGCACAGTTTTGATTTGGATACTTACATGACAAACAAACACAAATTATTTTTGGTTTGCATTCCGCTCCGAAGACGGTTCCTGATTTTTATAAATAATTTTTAAAATCTTGAGCTAAAAAAGTTTATACTGTTAGATTGCACAAGAACTACAATACTCCACAAGCCAGCAACAGAAAGTCGCCATATATACACAATCTTCGATATAAACGGTGATACTTACAAGCGAATTTGGAGTTACCAATTCCAAATGTGGCCGCAAAACAATCGAATTGCATGCCCAATCGAAATCTCCTACTTTCTCCTTCCTACTTCCAGATCGTGTAGCTGGCAGCAGAATTTCACCACATAAAAACAATTCTGGGTACAAACCTACATATCTGCAAAGGTATATGACATAAATATACATATACATAATTATATATATATGATATAATTATATGATAATCGGATGGAATTCTAATAAGAAAATTGGTCAAAAAGTGTACTGTCATCTTAGCTATCTTCAAACGCCATCAAGTGTTATGTTTGATCTCGATACGATATGTCTTACAGTTTTCAAGCAACTCATCAATTGTGAATAGAAAATTTGGCATCTTGGAACCAATTCATAAAGCTTTTGATCGTTAGTTGGTGATCATTTAGTTGGTTATAGCTTGTTTAGCATTAATGAACTTATCCATGCCCCGTTTTAGATTGTTTACATTTTCGCAGCAACAGAAGCGGGTATCCGCTTTTTAATTGCGTTATTTTTTTTTATCAGGAAATGCTTTTTATGAGTACTTTTAAGCTCTTAGGTGGGCTTGCAATATGTTTATTGACCGTGAAATGCAATTTCGATGATTCTTTCTTAATGTTTGAGTCGATTGCAGTAGCATTGAGCCCCCTACCTTGAGAATGGTGATTTAATCGTGCAATTGAGGATAACAATTCCCCGGATGTAGGATTTCATTATCCTACAGCCACGTGCTTTATTTAATTTTTAAGGTAAGAGTAGACTGGAAAATCATATTGAAGGCTTGGGAAAATAGCACCACATGTATTTCTAATTTTGGTCATCCCTTCCGGAAAAGAATCTTACCAGAGTCCAATCTTCCAGTGTGACTTCTGTCGTCCTAAAGTTACACATATAATCGAAAAAATAAGTACACCTGCTTATTATTGCTTTATGTTTAATTTTAGTTACTTTACCGGAAAGTAAGCATGGCAGTTCTTTTTATTTAAATAAAGTACAAACAAAACTGGGGCTTCCCCGTTGTTTTCATTGTGAGTTAGTTTTGCTCAGGTGTGATTTCAGTACTTGGTCAAAATACTAAATACATTGCTTTTTGAAAAGACTAGTTATTTTACTGTTGTTTATTTTTATTCATAAAAAAATACATAGCAAAAAAAAAAATCAGCCATGGGTCGAGAAAGTCATTATTCTCCGGAGGAGAGAAAAATTGTTTCAAGACTAAGAAAAAGTGTCCAAAGTCTTCGTTCTATAGCGGAAACTATGAATCGGTCGCTGTTTTTGGTACAAAATGCTTTAAAGCCTAAAAAGCCCGTCGAAACTCGCGGAAGACCCAAACAAATTTCAAAAACAACAGATATCCGTTTTGTAACAGTTGCGGAGAAGGACCCGTTTGTGTTTTGAAGAGAGATTTCAGCATAAATTGGAAATGTAATTTCATCGCGAACGGTTCGTTGTAGACTACAAGAAGCATATTTACGAGGACGGATAGCCAGAATAGTTCCTTTGCTTAGACAAAAAATGTAAAGGCTGGATTGGCATTTGCAAGAAGTCATTCCAATTGGTTCGGAGGAGACGGTGAAAAGAAATGGCGAAACATTTTGTGGAGCAATGAAACCAAAATTAATGTATTTGGAAACGACTGTGCCCGGAATGTTCGACGTCCTAAGGGCAAGGAATTCCATGTTCGCTTTACAAGAAGACGAAGACGGGTTGTTTTTCGTGATATGGTGTCGGTCCAATACGTCGAACTGCCGACACTATGACCAGATTCCACTACAAATATATTTTGGAAAGTACGATGTTGAACTATACTGTGGAAGGTATGCCTCTTAAATGGACATTCCAGCAGGATAACGATCCGAAGCATACTTCTAAGTTGGTAAAGCATTGGTTTCAAGATAATAATGTTGCCCATCTTGACTGGTCAAGTCAATCTCTGGACTTAAATCGAATCGACGAGTTGAAACAAAAAATTTGAAAGGAGGTTATTAAAAATAAGGATAGTTATGACATTTTATTCAAAAACCTGTAGAAACTTGCAGGAAGCTTATTGCCAGCATGCCAAAAAGAAGGAGATAAAAGACACAATATTTCACAGAAGTGCAAAACTTTCAATCAATATATTTCTTTTGTCAATAAACCTTGTTTGCGCCGGATCACCGCGATTTCATGACGACCGTTTTTGCCTGACGTCGCAACTGCGCCAGTCAGCATCCAATTCAGAAATGAATGGATTTTGTTGCAATTCAGCAGCAATTCGCAGATGAATATTCGGTCCATAAGAGTTTTATGCGTTGTAAAACCCATACATCGAGCTTCTTTTTCTAGCCAGCCATAGTTAAGTTTATTTAGCTCCTGAGTAATCGAAGTAGTGCTAACATAATGATCGGTTGATAGGCTGGCTTTTAACGAAACTTAGCCAATTTAGCAGAAAACAACTTGATTTTTTTTTACTTTTTTGCTTCTTTTAACTAAATATACTTATTATTTTGTCCAATGTTTTTTGTTTAATTTCTTACTTTTTGAAAAATACTGAATTTAATTTTTGTTTTTCGTTATTGTTTTAGTATTTAGTTTATTTGTAATGTCATAACAAAAGAAATTATTATTTGTTTTTTCTTTTAATTTAAATAAATTTTCGCCTACGAGCCTTTAAAAAAAAATGTAGGGTGTACTTATTATTTTGACCATATGTGTACATGCTTTGATATAATTTTCAATACATGAGTGGACTGCAGTAACAGCGGATAATGCAAATTATATAACCGCATCCTCCTATAGAGTTTTACTGAAGTTTAGTCTTCCTGCGTCAACCTTGCTTTCGATAGTCGTCCCGCCAATTTCAATTTCATAGCTTTTTGTTCTTCTGAAGCTATCGGCAAGACTGCATTAAGAAGACTGTCTAAAGAAGTCATATCATATTCGTTTGAGAGCTATCTCTTGTTTGGCTTAGTACAGAAAGTCTCAGATCTGTTCTGGCGGAGGTTATTTCTTTAAATCATTCCCTTGCTCAGTCTTCCGCTGTCTCGTTTTTTTAATATGTATTTTCTCATGCAATTTTCTCTTTGGTTGTATATTTAAGACGATCTACTCATCAAACAGATTAGTATAGTCTGTATAGTCTGAGAAAAACTATACAGAAGACTTTTTAAGTCCTTCTACTACGAACTATTCAGGTTGTAGTTTATATTATCACTAAAGTTTGATAGCTCTTTGGTGGTTCTGCCTTATTAGAAAAAGGTCTTTTCACATTCCGCTTTTTTGTTCATTGGTATCCTCGTCTACCACAACCATATGACTTTCTGTCGATCTCTTTAGCGTTTTGTGCACAGCTTGTGCTGTCCTCGAACCTCTCTTGACGTCTATGACATTTCGCCATGCTCGGCCACAGTGTTTAACCACATCTTGAGGCGGGCATCAATGCGAGGGTAGAAAAAAGTATGAATTGTGTATTTACTTGTGTCCTTTTTCAACATAAACATTAAGGATCCGGGGGATTCTACTGCAAAACAGAACAGGAGTAAAAAAAAAAGAAAAAAAGGGAAGACATGAATGATTGTTGATGGCTTCACTAGTTAAATATAGACACTAAGCTGGGATAAGAAGTTTGTATAACTGTCTCTAAAATCCTAAGAGATTCAAAAGGACTGCAGCCTGTGAGTTGGCAGTGTTTGCGAGATAGGAATTCCATTTGATTGCTTATTAAAAATTTCCATAAAGAAGAAATCTATACGGCATAGCTGGTTGCTTCGAGATGATTTGAGTGGTCGTTGCGTACATTTTATTTAGCAGCATCCTTTCATACCTGGCCAAGGACACCATTTCGCTAGAAGCATAAGGTTATTGAGGGGATGGATGAATGAGGTGTATCGAATGACATTATTGTTACTGGGCTGGTAAGGCTTTCTCTCTGTTTGTCTTTTCCGCCCTTATGGTAATTTTCTTAAGGATTTTTCATTTTACATTTGCATGAATTTTTAATACAAAACAAGGGTAACAAGAACAAAAACAATAACAACAACAGCGACGATAGACATGCTAATAAAAGTCAAAATCATGCATCCCCTTGCCGTCCTCTGGTATTGCAAATATTTGTACTCCAACACACAGTTCGTCATGTTGTGTTGGTTTTTTTTTGTGGGAATTAACTTTCTACTGTAAGTGTATGTATGAGTGTGTGTATGTGTGTATAGATGATATTTGTCATTAGAACTATACCTTAGAGTTTATAAGTACTTGTAAATTCCAACAATATTTATGAAACCTGCACATATATAGGCATATGGGCACACACATGGACACATATACACACGCATAGCAATTCAAATATGGAGTGCAAAATTCTTCTGTTTTCTTAAGGACATTTTAAAACTTGCTTTGATTATTATTTCTACTGTACATGAATATCTGAGAATAAATTATTATGTAGAAAACAATAGTAATAATAATAATATTTAGTAAAGAATATTCAATAATTTTAAAAATAAAAGAATTGTAGAGTTGTAGGGAGGCCAATGACCATATGAGAGTACGATCGGGGGAATGGATGCTGATTAAGCGTACAGTAAAACATGCAAAGGGAAGCCTAGACAACTGTATCGAGAGAATATCCTACATCTTAAACATTTGTTAAAGTCTCATATTCTCGTAATATTATATTGTTAGGCTTCTGATGGGTGATCGTTGACATTTTCGGCAATTATATATTGTAAATTATTTGAACTGGTATAACAGGAATATAATTATAAACTATTTGGATCAAATACAGGCCGGAGAAAAGGAAGAAAATGAATGAATGAAGGTTTTAGTGCAAACATGCGTCCGCCGCTAATAGTCGATGGTTAAGAGCTTAATTTTTAATAAAAAAAAGCACATTCAAGCCAAATCCAAACTCACTCATAAAACTTTACCAAATTACAATTTGAGAATTGTTTGATGTACTATGACTATGGCTATGTTAATTTATGTTATCACATCATCAAATTATGATATTTTATATTTACTTAGTTAAACACAAACTAAACTTATTTGATCCCCATCAAACAATTGAAATGCCAACAGTTGTATTTAGTCGTCTTCATTATGGCTAACCAGGCTTGAAATATAAGAAATTGTTATCGTATCCCACCAACCACCAACTTGAATATGCTGGAGCATAATCTCTCCATTTTTTTTTTTAAATACCAATAACATAGGAATATATCTATGTCAAATTCTCGTTATCCATCAATCAACCGTCAGTGGAAGCCATCAACATACTCGTGTGGTGCAACTATTTACGACCCCTCTTTCTCATCTTTATGGAAACAATGGTTCAGTGTTGATACTGTAACGTCGCCAAACCTGAATTTATTTTCAACAATTGAATAGATTACAGTAACATAGGATGGTGCTGGCTCCACAGCATACGATATTTTCCTCATTAAGCTGAAAATCAAAAATTATTTGATTTCTTTCCAAATCTTAGGATGCTGACATTTTTACGTAGCAACTTTCATCAGACGTTTATGGATGTTGTCATCAATCACAAATTCCCATTTCTCTAATGCTTTCTTAACACTTGAGTAGAATGTAATAAATATCTTTGTCCAATGCTTCTGACTTTATTAATTGAGTCCGCTGCAATACCATTATCAAGCTGTCAATTAACGATTCCGATGCCATAAACATTTCTATTGTTTTGTATCGATACATTTCTGTCCCCAAAGTCACATTCATTCCAAGATTTCCATAAGCTGTAGGAAAATAATTGCATATGTATGCCTCAAAAAAATAAGTAGTTGCAGGCAAATTAAGCTCGCAACTTCCAAGTAAAAATCAAAATTTTCGATTCCTTTTAGACTGTATTCCTAAGTAGACTGTAGGAATATAAGGCGATGATGATGTCTCGTGAAAATACCACTGCGGATAATTGCAGTTGTTATTTTATTTGTTCCTTCGTAGCAAAATCCCCATTATTTCAATCTTTTCAACATTTGAGTGGACTGAAGTAACATCAGATGACCTATTTTGTTCATTCACTTCTGAAAAGTTACATCAGTTGCGAGGTGTTCTCAACCATATCTCATGGGATGTTGTTGAATATGATTTCTAAATCGATTTCTGTATTTGTATTAATTCGTAAACTCGCTGGCCGTATAACCAGTTTTGGGACAAATTGCCTACACATTCACGAACTCCTCCCAAATATTTGGATTATATTTGGTTTGACATGCATACATGCTATGTTGATCTTCTGGATGTCTAACTGATATTAGGAGAAAACCGTATACGCAATGTAGCACACCAAAATATTTTTTAAAACAACTCCCCCTCTACATTCCGTCTATGTTTGCAGTATTTATTTGTAGAGAAATTTAAAATATTTTGACTAATCACCGTATTGATTTTCTGGGCATCTGATAAATGTATACTGTACATTAATAGTTTAATACTGGAATTCGAATTACTCAATAAAGACGTTATTTAAACTTGGAAAGGCATTTGTAACATAGCCCTTGCTTTCAGGATATTAGAATGCAATGTTTGAAATGTTTGCTGAATTTTTATCTATAACTATTGAAATAAGCAAATCTACGATTGTATTGATTTACAATTTAAACGTTACTCTTGAAATGAGCTTAGACGAGTCCCCAATACAGCCTCACTTTAACATTGTTTGGTATTGATAAATATTGTTACTAGAGAATCGCAAATACAGCTTTTTTAAGGATATCTTACTACAGCAATTTGTTTACCGCTTGCAAACTTTTGCTTACAATGTTCGATTGGTAGAATATTGACTCTAAAATTTATTATATATCAGCCATAGTTCTAACGAATGTATCAGGTTACCGCGAGAACATAAAATTTCTGAAAACAACTTCAACAATTAGCATAAGCGAAGGCCACGTTCAATCTTCGGCCTGTGTTATAGAATGGTATGCATGTCATATGATAAACGTACATGCGCCGCCTATCGTACATTAATTGTATTATTCCGTAAACCACCTGAGAAATTGATAAAACCTTCAAAAAGTTTTAAAGCGTTCGGGCGCAGAGTATGGGAGCATGTACGGAACGGACATGCATACATCTAATAATATTTTTATTCAAGAATTGATTGGATTCTTAGCAATCCATCTGTTGTTTATTCTGAATTAGCAGCATAGATATTGAAATATATTTAGCTCATATGTATGAAAATATAAAAGAGTTTTGAAATATCCTGCTTGTCTTGTAGCGAAAATAAAATGTTATTTTATCTTTTTGTTCGCTAGTTATATATTGTGACAGTCCTCTGTCTGTTTGACCAGCTTTTGTGAATAATATTTTGTGTGGTAACTGTGTACATGTGTTTGTGAGAGAGGAGGGAGCAGGAATAATATGTTAGTAATCAGTTAATGGTTTAGTATAGATCTAAATAGCACGACATTTTATTACAATTATTCATATTTTCTAAGCGAATTATAACCAACTTTATGTGATTTTATTTTGTTCCATTTAACTTTTTGTGCATTTCTATGACATGTTCATTTGTAAACGAAACTTGCTATGGCAGGTCTATTATGCATACTCGTGCAGTCATATAGAGAGAGTTGTTTGTTGCTTTATCCTGTCTTCTCTATCAACTGCAAATATCCTGACATCATGTCTCTGGTAAATCGTACAAGCATGTTTTTGCCTTGTATTTATATTAAGTTTATTTATTTATCTATTTATTTATTTTTTTTTTCTTTATAAAAAATTATCCCCTTTTCTTTGTGCTGCACAAACTACGGAAAGGAAAGTGAAAACAGTAGAAGTGGGAGCGGTTGCAGGGAAAACGCAACCTAGTGAAAACAATCGAAAAGTAATTTTGTTTCTTTCATTTCACTTAATAAGCTTTATTTTCATCTCTTTCATGTGAGCGCTTTTGTCGTTATTTACCAAAAATTTTCTATACAATCAAGAGAAAAAAGGTCGATATCCTTTTTTCCTCATTCACACAAATAAAGGAAAGAAACGAGAATAAGAAACAATTGTTCATGTATATACACAAAGGCTGCTGCTACCCGGCTCCCTGCCATCTTGTCTAAAGTCGTCAGTAAAAATCTTAGTGAATACACGTTTGCACTTCGGTGCACAGGACTTAGAAGACCAACCATGCTTTGTCCTTTCCTTGCCCTTGTTTGGCTCTTTCAATGTAAACGTACACGCTATATGTTAGCGTGTGTCGACCGATCGATAAGAGAATGTTAATGCTTTTGAGTGAGTGGTGAATAAACTTTAGCAGGACCACGGCCTGAAACGCCACCGCGCCACCCTCCCCATCGTCACCCATTGAGTGCTCAAGCTCTTGAGTAATTTTCATGAGATTTTTCATTTCCTTGCGTATTACAAAAATAAAAATTTATTTTTGTCTCTTCGAATAATCAATAACAACAAGGAGGTCATAAATGGTGCCTGGGTCTGGGGTTAAAAACCATTTCCCTTTTCGGTTAATTTATATATGAGAGAAAGGTTAACTGCGTACAAAGAGAAGAGGTTACGCCGTGGTAAACAGTCTGAGAAGAGGAAAATTATGACAAATCAAAGTACGCTTTTTAAATGAAATATAAGTATTGAGTGAAATATTTATACAAATTATTGTATTTATACAAATTGAAAAACAATTAGTTTCGCTGGCGAATAGAATTTCTGCACGGAGCCCATATTCAACAGTCATAGTTTTTATATAGATTTTATACTAGAGCCGACTACATTGAGGTAGTCTCTGCTTTTGTTGCAATATCCGGCCAGTGCACTAAGTTACAGACTGTTATTAGGTAAGGTTAGAGTGCATAATTTTCTATTCGTACACTAAAGTTGAATATGGTGTTGTTTGAAAAGTAATAACAGGATACATTTTCCTCAGTTGAAGTTCGCAGTCCGTTGCGAAATTCGTTGAATGTGCCCACCATTCACGGATACGTGAGAATCTGTGAGAACTGTCTTCATGGAATATGAATCTTTTCTTTGCCGAATAGAAACATTTTTTGTATGAAATGTTGTTTAGATGGTGGCCCGGTGGAATGCAATCGATTTATATGTGCCCACGTTCGATCAACACGAAAATGTATGGATTGGCAGGCCTGCCGTCGTGTCTGCCATAGCTATCCGTAGACATGCCACGCATTCTGTCTATCTTTAAAAATAACACCGTCACTGTGTGGCTCTTTATATACGTTACTCCAACTCGTTTCTTATGGAAACTTGGTACAGAAAACCTCTGCCAATGAATGCCTAAAGAAATATAAAGGAGTTGTAATAAATATTTTTTTATTCAATTTATAATTAATTAACATTAGCAAATTTTTTGACATTATTGGCCGAAAACTACGAGATGTTACTGCAGCCTTCTCAAGCATCGAGAATCATGCAGCGAAAATGGGTCTGGTGGTAAACGAGGACAAAACAAAGTTATTGGTTTTAACGAGCAAAGAGTCTTCTCGTTTGGGACGCTGTGTGAACGTTAACAATATAATTTTGAGGTGGTGGAAGAATTCATCTACCTCGGTTCCGTTGTAAACAAAACGAATGATGTCAGCATGGAGATAAAGAGGAGAGTATTGCTTGCTAACATATGTTACTGTGGCAAGCGATTTAATGATAAAGCCCTCTCTCGACAAATAAAAATCCGACTGTACCAGACGTTGGTTCTACCTGGTTCTATCCTGGGTTATGACGCAATCGGATACCTCAATACTGGCAGTTTTTGAGAGGAAAATACTCCGGAAAATGTATGGATCCATCATCGTTAACGGAGAGTATCAGCGTCGCATGAACAATGAGCTATATGAGCTATATACCGACATCAGCGTGCCCCGGCACGGAAGAAGGGGGCAACTAAAACTCCGTTGGAAGGACCAGGCTTTTGAAATACTATCGAAACTTGGTGTGACGAATTGGAGGAAAAGCGCAAAAATCGAAGTGTTTGGAATTATTTTCAACGGTCGGCGTATAATAGATAAGATATGTCTATTCCAGTCGCCACCTAAGAAGAGGAATATTTTTTTTTTTTAATATTACTTAGTTAATAATATAATTTTGAAAGAAGTTGCTGGAGTTCTAACTGACGACCATAAAAAAACATGAGTGAGAAGTCATGCCTTCTCGCACATTTTATAGTGTCTGGTAGGTCAGCCAATTGAATTACATCTTCATTTCCGTTTGATATCAGGTGAGATTGAAAGAGAAGGTCTCCGGCTATCGCCTCCAAAAGAATTCTATGTAGAAGGTTTACCAAATACTGCATTTGGAAATGTTTCCATAAATTAAAAAAAATATAATTCCACTGAAGAAGGATTATTTCACATTGTTTATTTTTGATTATGTTATTGCAGTAAAACCTCAAATTATATAAAAGATAGAATAAATTCCCCTGCATGTTATGTGTAGGATATGGAACAGCTTCTCACATTCAATATGCTTATGAACATTATAATTTTAAGTTCACTCGAAGGAATTTGCTGCCAAATGATGATCTTTAACATCAGTTTAAGAAGCTACTGCAGACGCATCGAGATGACCGCAGCTAAAAGAAAGATTTGAAGGTTTTATCGCAGTTCGAACTCGTGATCATATGCACAATAGTCGCGTGTACTAACAATTATGCCAAATTATTTATATAATTCATAATTCAAATTATGTATACAAATTCAGGAAAATTCTTACATATGTACTGAAAACCAAAATGATATCTTCAGGATTCAAACTCACAATCTCATCAATTGTAGATTGAACTAAACTCCAAGATATTTGAACACATATTTTAAATAGACGTTCCATTTTACATTTTCTTCTAGAAGAAAGCCTTCTGTTGTACAAAGTCCTCTTTTTGTGTTGCAGATCGAAAATAAGATCTTCCATATACCTTTTACAGCGAAGGCCTTGCAACTTCCGCCACTGGGTGGTAGTCCGACATAGTGCTACCTAAAATTGATGACGATCTTTGTGATATTTTACAGAGGAAGACAAGTGAGACGTCTGCATAAATAAATGTTTCGAAAGTGGTCGTAAATCTACCCATGATCTACGACCACTTTTAGATTTATTCGCCCAAATGTAAGCAGCCGCAAATACTGGTGTCGATGAGCTAAAAACGTTATTCTTTTCGGCGTTAATTTTCCATAGGTAGACGTTCGATCATATTACCAAACTCGTGTTTTTCATTTTGCAAACAGTAAAGTAACGTTTAAATTAACCGT
>JAHXMU010000006.1:2335383-2351540 GCA_019455685.1 Philornis downsi
GAGTGTTTTTGCTAAGTAATTGTAGGATAAAGGATCAAAATGATGACATGATTGATTTGACATCATCTTGCAGAATGAATAACACACGTCTACGCCACGTTGGTGAGGATAATGCGCTCAGGGATTACCTCAGTGCACATAATGATGGCAATTTTTGTTTAGGTAGCTATAATTTCACCATAAGAAATTGCTTAGAAGAGGAAAATGTAGCAGCGTTTGAAAAGAAAATACAATATTAGCTAATGTATTATTATGATCTTTGTCTATTTTTAGGTAATAAAAAAAAATAATAAAAATTTGCTATGCATAAAATCAACCAAACTATACTGGCCACAGTCCTTAAGGAGAGCAGCGGCTCACTTGGCAGTACTTATGACCCTTCGAGTATTAGGATCCCTTTATCCCCTCTCATACCGACATTTGGAATTTAGAGAATTTAAAAATGTAAATGGGAAATACTCCTATTTCTGGAATACAAGTGTTTTTTTTTTGGTTATCCTAAAAATACGGAGTTTTCTATTTATTTGAAGCTAGAATCCCATTCCGCTTCAATACTTTTCTACGAATATTATTTATAATATTCTAGGATTCTTTGTTAATAAATTACATTCTCATTTAATATAAAAATTACGAGTTCTTACTTGTGGGAGTAATTATTTGTTATTTTGAGTTCAAAAAAGTATTTATGTGACTTTTTAATGGAGAAGTTGATCACGTATCCTGTGGGCTTGATTAGCTGAGATTAAGCACTTTATTTAAGCATTATATTTAAGAACAATAATTTGCCAAAAATGATAATCAAGTTAGGGTTTCTAACTAGATATAGCTATAAAAACATGTATTGTCTTACGCAATGTGTCTTCGGGATATTTGGTTTTGATTGATCAATTTTTCTTTCTGAATTTTACAAAAATGATCTATCAATGAAATATCGGTTAGCAAATTCAAAGACGCTTTTCTATTGGAAAAAGATGACTGTTTCTAAAAAATAAAATTCTCCAGAAAACCTGTCTAAGTAGTGACTTAAAGAAACGCCAAAACAAGTGCTGGAACTTTTATGGAAAAAGGATACCCACAGAAGTCTGAAAAAAGTTTTCGACATTTTCCTATAGAAAGATATTTTCGAGAATTCGCTTTTTTACAGGGGAAATACTCGGGTAATGATTCTTTACATGCATATTAAGATACTTCACAGACAACTATTGATTGGATTTATTGAACTACCATGAGGAAACTTGTTTAAAGTCTTATCATCCTTTAAAATGTGAAAAATTCAAAATTGTGTTTTTATTTTCTTTATTTTTATTATCTACAATATTTGTGAAAATGTTATAAAAGTGATTCAAAAGAACGCAACGCATTTAACAAATCTACCAAATCTTGCTTATTATAATAAATCAATTGAATATTACTTTGTCTTCCACTAAGTAGCAAAAAAAAGTATTATTGATTAGACAAATCGATTTGACACTGAGTGAGGAGAGAGAGAGAGGGGGAGTGAGATGGGGATCGAGAGAGTGAGAGAGGGAGGGAGATGGAGATGGAAAGAGAGAGGGAGAGGGAGAGAGAGAGAGAAGGGAGAGAGGGAGGGAGAGAAACAACCACAGAGCTGATCACTCTATTTGATTTGACGCCTACGTCTAGACGATTTGATTTGATGCCTACGTCTACTTCCCCTTGTTTATTCCAACTTACGAAATTCTTTTAGTTAGCAGCTCCAAATAACAACTATCTTAATTCAGTGTATAAAATGAAGTCGTTGAAATTCCTGCAATAACATGATGAATTTATATCTTGAGTTTTTAACTCTAAATATGTCGTCCCTTCTGAACTTACGATTTAGCTACGCACTTCAGAGTGTTCTAAGTAATGCAATCTACTTGAGTTCCTATCGAAAATATTGCTACTCCATGTAGCCCATTTAACGATTACTGAGTCGCTCTAATTTGAAATGTCATTCGAGTTCTTAACGAATTTGTAAACATAGAAAAAATGGTCACCGTTATGTAATTCAATATTTCCATTTGAATGGTCTTCATCTAACTAATATTAAAACCGAGATAGATTCTACTCTGGAAGAGTTAGTTCCCTTGTTTACGACTGTAAAATATTGGGTAGCGGAGTTTAAACGAGGTCGTACGAGCTGCCAAGATGAACACCGTACTGGTCGATTAATTGAGATGTCCACGTCAGATACACTTAAGAAAATCCACAAAATGATATTGGATGATCGTTGGCTGAAGGTGCGTGTGCTAGCTGAAATGAAAGGCATTTCAAAATGTGATATACATATGTTGACCAAAGATTTGAAGATGCGAAAACTGTGCGCAAGATGAGCGCCGCGAGCAAAAACAGCGTCGTGGAGATGTGTTAATAAAGCCGAATTATTGAGTCGATTTATAACCATGGCTGAGACATGGGTCCATCACTTCACACCTCAAACAAAGAAACAGTCAAATCTGTGGAGTGGAATGGGAGAATCGCGTCCAAAGAAGGCGAAGACGATTCCATTAGCAGGCAGGAGCATGGCGTCTGTTTTTTGCGATGCACCTAGGCTTATATCTTCAGAAAGCAAAAACCATCAATGGCGAATATTGTGGTAATTTATTGCAGCGAAAAAGAAAGTGTTGTTTCATCCATTCAAACATCCACTATGGTGATGGCCAACATTAATAAATTAAAGTTCGAATTGCTTCATCACTCACTTTATTCGCCAGATTTGGCTCCCTCAGACTATTTTCTATTTCCAAACTTAAAAAACTGGCTCGGTGGTAAAAGATTTCCCAGCAATGAAGAGGTGGAGTCTGCGGTTAATGGCTATTTTAAGGAGTTTGATAGTTCTTGCTATAAACAGAATATAGAAGTTACTGTAGGTGTTTCAGCTATCTCGTGCAATTAGACCCGCAGTTTAGTTACATATGTTTGTGGCCTGTTTTTCTGGTGGAATAGTCCCTGATCTTTGTCAAATGTGATTTATCACTGGCAATAAACGTTATGGATGCTGTCCTCGGGGTATCATTATTTACAAATATCAAAGTGATGAAAATTGTATAGCAAAAAACAACAAAACTTTGAAAACAGGTACAACACCAGACGTGTAAAGTATAAGCGTTATCATTTTCCTTGGATCCTAAGCATCTGCTATTACTACTGTTATCCTATCATCCATCTTTCGTTCTCTTTCAATGTCTGGGTAGTAGCCAATACGTCAGTCGATGATGTATTACACATTGGTAGCGGTTAGAACAAATACTGCCAGACGTTAAGGGGAACTTTGGCAAAGTTTTCTATAGTTTCTGTGGCGAGAACTATAAACAAGTCCTTGGTATAAATGTCTATTGTATTCATACGAGTGTTTGTACGTTATCAATCATTTGTAGAATATTTTATGCTGCCCATAGATTTGTATTTATTAAAAGCTTCGCTCTATATCCCTTGACAAACTAACACAACAATGGGGCATTTGAAGCAAGGCAGCTGAAGCAGATGGAGCACAAAGTTTACTTTGTGTGGAACGATTGTAATCCGCGTGTAAACAATCGACGAAATATTTACTTAACTTGTTAATTTCTTAACGCCCTGCAAGGCATCTTAGGCATCTTAGATGAGGGGGTCCATTGTATTCCCCAAATATCAATATTTACTTTTATCAGATGAAATGTGAGGAAATGTATTGAAGTGTCAATGTGTGTGCATGTAAGGCGAAAAGGATATTTGTACAGTAGAAGGTTTGAATATAATTATTACGAAAGAGGGAGTTTTCGTTTACCCTATATAACAGCCGATGTCTTTAAAATGGTGATAGATGAACGTTTATATAACAGTTTCGATGGCTGACCATCGGTGTTGATTTTGTAATATTTGTAATACATAATTTTATTACATATTTATTTTTAGAGTTGAAGACTCATTTAGGTTATTGATATGAATCAGCGAGCTTTTTTGATTTCCTTTAATTTTTTTTATAGAAATGATTCAAGCGCCATCTATTGTATATAAATCGCACCTTTTTCAACTATGATCAAGAAAACCACAACTATCTTAAGTTTTATCACAATTCAATGAACATCTACACGTTGACTCTTAATTATCGGTTTATTCGGAAAGTTCGTTCGGTTATTTCGTTAGTTCACCGTACGTCGCTTCTCATGACGTAAAGTTCTTTTAAACACTATCATAACTTCCTCCCAGCCCTTCTCTAAACTGTTTACTATTGCTTACTTGTGTTCTCGTTCCAGCCGTCAGTGGTTATAGCGTTTTAAAAAAAATTTAAAAAGTGGAAAAAATGAACGAAAAAGATCATTTTAGGCATGTTATGCTGTATTATTTTCGAAAAGGAAAAACGGCCGCTGAAGCCAGCTGTTTATAAAGAAAACGGGCCAAATTAAAGAACTTGCCAGAAATGGTTTGAAAGTTTTTTTTTTACTGGCGACTTCCAGATCAGGACGACTAAAAGAAATTGTTTCCGAGGAGGTGAGAGTTTTAGTTATTGTTAATACCCGCGCAACAGTTAGAGAAATAACTGAAATAATCAAAAAATCAGTCTCAACTGCTCAGGGGGTCATAAAAGAGATCGGGTTTGTGAGCAACTTCAATGTGTGGGTACCTCACTCTCTCACCGAGGCCAACCGCCTGAATCGAGTTGGCGTCTGCAATAACCTAAGGATAAGAAATGACAAAGCACCATTTCTGAAGAACCTCATCACAGAGGATGAAAAATGGATAGTCCACAATAATGTAACGCGCAAAAAATCATGGGGGAAACCAAATGAACCGCCTCAATCTACCTCTAAAGCGGGCTTTCACCCCAGGAACGTAATGTTGTCGATTTGGTGGGATGTCAAAGAAGTAGTTTTTTTTGAGCTTCTCCCAACAAATCAAACGATTAATGTGGGCTACTATACCGCACAATTAGACAAATTAAAGGCGGCATTGGAAGAAAAACGGCCGAGGCTCATCAATCGGGGAGACGTCATCTTCCATCATGACAACGCCCGTCCCCGCACTGGCTTGCGGCCCCGTCAGAAATTGTTAGAGTTTGATGGGGAGTTGTACGTCACCCACCGTGCTCCCCAGACCTCGCTCCGTCCGACTATCACCTATTTCGCAGTCTGAGCAACCACTTGAAGGATGTGAATATCCATAACGACGAGGAAGTGAAAAATCAAATTGAACGCTTTTTTTCCAGAAAAACCACACGTCTTTTATGAGAGAGGAATTAGAAAGCTCCCACAGATGGGGAAGAAGTTATTAAAAAAAAGAGGAGATTATATAATTAAAAATATAAAATAATTGTTTCTTGTATAGAAATTTGTAAATAAATTTCTTTCAAAAATCGAACGAACTTTCCGAACAACTCGATGTTATGCTCACTGAGATAAATGGATCTGAAATATGTTTTGTTCTTAAATTCGAATGGTTTTAAAACAACGGCTATTGTGGCAGCAATATTACTACTCATGAGTTCTGGGTTCCATATTTTTAATCTAAATGAATTGGAGTATGTGATGATTACAGTTGATGCTCTGAGTACATCGTCATCATAGGAAATCAATGCGTATAGAGAAAAGTTACTTAAATGTAGAAGGTTTTTCTTAGTACCTGGCGGGATATAAAAGATCAACGATTGGAGAAATATTCTCAAAAAAAAAAACGACTACCGACCATTACAACAAACAACAAATTTCCTTGCATCCCTTGAATGAGATATGAAACTTACAGTTTATCGACGCTTCCAAACGTCAGATTTAGAAATTCAGTTCAGAAGCACCTACTAGACTTGCTGATTACTCGATTAATCGATGTGTTCGCCAGATATATCGTTTTATTATTCCGTTGCTTTTGTTTTGTTTTACTGGCCAATATCCTGTGTTTTTCGATATTCTTTATAACCAATAATTTGTTGCCTTACATAGGGCTGAAGGAATTAAACTCGACTGCCTAACAATTTGTTTTTTTTTTGGCACTCTTCTTGATTGATGCTGAAGCAAGGCTACGTCCAAAATTTGACAATGGTACTGCTTTTTACAAAACTTACTACAGGGTGGCGCACGAATCGTGCTACTGTCAATTACCAATTGTCAACGGGGACCGTTATTTAAGGATTTTGAAAAAGTTTTTTACCCAGAATTCAACAGCAATACGGAGCTCGAACGAAATTTCCCAAAAAAATTTAATCTCCAAAAACTTCACTTTCCGCTGGCCCCCAAGATCACCTGACCTGACTGCACCAGACTTTTTTATGGGGTTATGACAAGCAAGGGATGTGCAAAATGGAGCCAAGAAATTTGGCTGAATTGAAGCAGTAAATTAAAACAATAATTGGGGCGATTCCGACTTCAACTTTTCAGGCCGCAATGAATATTTTTTTTTGATCAGATGTCGCATATGTATGAATGAGCATGGAAGTCATTTGCAGTCTATCATCTTGAAAACCAATTAGTTGTATAAAATACATATTAAATTTTCTGTACAATAAAAAAAATAAAAATAAAATACATTGATTAAAAAAAAGTTATTTCAATTTCTTATTGTAGTGCAATTTGTGTTCTGTCCATAGCTTAGGCGATGATGTACAAATGTATGATAAATGGGAAAACGCATATTTTTCAACATAAATTACTGAGTTTCCCCGTTTTTTTCTAGTGGTAGTTGGTATTTCTTTTTGAGAATTTTTGATTAACTATTCTGACAACTAAATATTGCACGTACTCGGACAGTATTTTATAACCTACACTGAAAAAATCTTATTTTTCTGAAGGTGGTCTCACAAAACTGGTGGCCAGAGGAGTAGCATCATGCTTAAATTGTATTTTAAAGATGATATTAAGCGATATGACGTGTAAATTGAATGAATTCTTGCATTTTGCTTATGTCATCCTTACGACGTCTCCATCTTTTATTTTTTGTTGTTGTTCCATAAACGAATAACAGGAACAAGGCCCCGAAAATTTACGTGTATACCAGTGTGTATGTGTGTGTGGGTTGGTATACAGGCTCTAGCAAACATTTATATATGTCGAGATGAAAGCTCCTGTAAGTCGTTTGGTCCCTTTTGGCTTTTGTTTGTGAGTGTTGTAAACTCCTAAACGAGGTGGTTAAAACCTATGAGATTTTATGTCTCTCATCCTCTCATGAGGTTCATGAGGTGTTTTAGCAACCTGAGACAGAAGGATGATAAAGATAATTGCAGTCACTCATATAGCCGGAGATCTATTCATAACCGAATTACACTGTATGGACCCGATTGTTTCGTTTTCTTGTTTACTTTATTAATTACATTTCTGTTTTCTGATGGTGGACAAAAGCCAGTGAGTTGACTCTGGATGTATAGGGTGGCGCATAAGCAACGTTAAGATTTGATAAGTGAATACATTTTTTATTTAATTCCTTTTTCTTGTCTCTTTACAGAATTAATTAAATAATACTCGGGAAATTTATGGTGGAAAGGCTCAGCACAGAACAAAGAACCAAAGTTGTTAAATTTTACTTTGAAAGTCAGCATTCAATTATTCAGATCATGTCAAAATTTCTTTCATGTTCGAAATGCTCCTAGCGCTACAACAATTTACCGATTGGTTCAGCGTTTTGGGCAACAAGGGGATGTCTGTGATCTTCCGCGCGCTGGAAGACCTCGTGCAGTTCGTCGTGAAGTGACCATTGCTCGAGTGCAAGCAAGTATCGAGGAAAAACTCGACGTTCCACAAGGCGACGTTCTCAGCAGTTAGAGGTGTCTAGGCGGTTTTTGCAAAGAATTTTACATATGTTACATCTTTTCCCATATAAGATGCAATTGGTTCACAAGTTGAAACCAAATGATGCACAAGAACGCATTCAATACAGTCGCCGTTAACGTTACTTATGCGCCACCCTATAGATACAAATTATGAATTTAAGCATCGGTAAAACAGAAGGAAACTGTTGATGTTCAGCAACTCTAGGGTGGGACAAAAAGTTGTTTGAATATCGGAAAAACTGGTTTCCATTCGTGCTTTTTTTTTAAGTGATTGGTATTTAATTTTTCAAGTAATTCATCGTGGGATTTCATTTTGTTTTCATTGTTTGAATAAAGTAACTTTTGCGACTTTGAAGTGCAGAAAACCGCCCCTTTTTTTGTATAGATCAAATTGTCGACGTGATCGATATACATATACAACATGGTTGATGCGCATTTAAACTAATGTATAGAGTTGTCCCTTTAATGGTTTCAAATCAAGGCTGTCATCTGTTAAATACTTGTCATCTGAAGTGTTTATTATTTATTTAGTCTAACCGAAGACCGTCTAAAAAAAGGTTAAAACTTACTACAAAAGTGGTGATTCAAAGGTGGGCTTTTAATCGAACAAAATTTTTTTAGCGATGAAGCTCATTTCTCACTCGGTGGTTACGTCAGCAAGCAAAACTGTCACATATGAGGCTCGGAGAATCCAGAAGTGATTGTGGGAAAGCCATTGCATTTTGGAAAAGCCGCATTATAGTCTAAAAGTGTCATTGGGTCGTATTTTTGGAAAATGACGTTGAATGATGCACCGCTGCAACCAATCCAGAGGCGGTCATATAAATGACGTTGTATGTCGTACATAATGGCAAGGTCCGTCCTAGCATTATAATGAAAAGTTTCACCGAAATCGCAGCTTTATGTGAGTTTTATTTAACTTTACTTTTAAAGCCGGAAACTGGATAGGCATACAATTTTTTGTAAAAAAAAAATCAACAACTTTTGAAAATGATAATACTTGAATTGGACGACCGATTTATGAGAGTTGGAAGTCGACGTTGTCTATTTTCTACAGTGCTCATGAGTGTTCTGATTAAATTTTATGTAGTAAGAGGCATAACCAAATTTCTCTAAGAACTATGAGTTTTGAAAGCGGCAAAACCAGTCTTTGCAAACAAAACTTTGACTTCGAGATTATATTAGGCTTGGATCATAAAATGGACTGATATTGAATACGCAGTCCAATTTTTTTTTTAAATTGGTTTATAATTGCGATCTGTGTTTACAAAAATACGTGGAAAGACAAACAGTCAAAGAGACCGAGAGAGATTTTGATTCACTTATGTTTTCAAGAGCTACATTAAATAACACTATTCCAATATACGAGTACCCTGTAAAATAATATAGTGTATGGCTAAAAAATGCTAATAATTACTTTTAGGCCGATTTATCGGTCTATCCATTTAAATGTGCATCCTTTCGTCCATGTATCCGTTTGGCGTTTCTTTCAATGATGCCGCTCTTTAGTTACTTATCGTTATAGCAGCTTGACCAGAATTATTAAATTCTAGATTTTTCCAGGGTCCTTCTAATACAGGGGCAGATTATCACGTAATTTTGACTTGTAGATATCAGGCTTTGCTGGAAAGCAAGTCATGTATTTGGCTCAAATCCTCCTAAAAAAACCTAATAGCTTAAGTTATTTTTCTAAATGACTGTTTTGGCATAACTGCCTAAGTCAATTTCGGATTACAACAAATATAAACATTATTTTTTCATCATTGCCTAAATCAACTTAAGCCGTTAATCCAAAAAAATAAAGAAACAATTTTATTTTCCTAACTTGAGTTAAGTTCTTATTCCGAATTACAGTTTCGTTTTTTGATAAACATAAAGTTTTTTATTTAATCTGGAATAATAGCCTAACTCAACTTGAACTTTTTGACTTTCTTTCGTTCAACAATTCATAAGAGCATAAGTGTCTTTCTCGATAATATCTTTGCCTTTTTTCGCTTTTTTTAGACTAACCATTCTTGTTCTCATTTGTTCTTGTGTACTCCAGCGACTTAATATTGGTGGCAATAATTGCTAGATAACCTGAAATTATTCATAGACGTATAAACTTCTTATACGTATTTACGCTTAAACTACTGTCGATTCTAAGGTTTAGCCCGACGACTTCGAGTTGATAATCTCCTTTACATTTACGATTGCTTGTCCTTAAGTTAATTTTTCGTCGAAGAGGCCTTGTATAATTTAGGTTGCTTTCTTTTAATTTTTCTTGGATTCACTTTCTTGCAGTTTTTTTCATGTTTCCATGGAATATTAATCTAATACCCTTCCCTCGACCTTAATTTTTAAAATTTTTATTAACCAAGAGATGAAATTTTGACCAAAAATCTGGTACAGCTTAACTGTTTTTTTAAGATGGGGCTATACTGTATGATACGTAAAAATATACAATTTATACTAGAAAATCATTTTTAAGATTTGGGAGAGGCTGTGGTAAAGTTGAAATCAGTTCCTGAGAAGACTTTGTTTTTACGAATGAAAGAAGATCTCCTGTATGCTGTGGAATATTTTTCTATTTTAGCTTCGCTAATTCCGGAACTGTTCAATATGACATACACATATAGGTGTATTGTTCTCCACTGCTCTACATAGTCGTATTTATGGTTAGCCTGGTTGAAAGCATTTCCTTAAATTGCCTTTGCAATATGCATACAGCTACTATTTTAGCTACAATATGATTCCGACTAACACAACTATTAGAATTCCATGAACATGAACAAACAAAAGCGCGTACGCAGTGTACACAGTCGTTTTTAAGTGATTCGTAAATCGTGTATTGATAATCAATGCGGCATCTATTAAGCAATAATTGTACTAATTTATAGGTATATGATGTATGGTGATTCAGTTAGTACATATGGGACAAACCGACAAACATTAATTTCCGCATATAAAGATAACTAAATAATATTCATGTTCACTGACAATGATCATTTTTTGGAAGAATCAGTAACTTTTTCCTTAAAAACCTGACCCATTTTTTACATTACATCAAACCATTGTCAAACCTGAGGGTTTGTCGTTCTCTTATCTTTTTGAAGTGCAGTACCCTGTATTTGAAATTAAAAACTTCGTTCATTGTGTAGTATTGGCACTGCCACAACCAATATGTTGTTCACTTTCTATTCGTGCAATGGCAGCAAGTGCAACAATTGAGGGTAAACAATCAATATTGTTTTTTCTTTTTGCAAACCTCAGAACTGTGGGGGAGTGAGTGACTTTGTGGCTGAAAATGTTATGTTCAGGTGGATGTTGGGTGTTCTATATAAACGAATACAACGTCGACGTTAGTGGTGCATTGTTGGGTTTTATGCTTTTTCGCTCTGGCAATGGGGGAAGAATGGGAAAAAACTGAATAAAATTGAAAACTGTTTCGAAAAGTTGTTTCGTTTTTGCCGCTATTTACCATACCTTCCTCCTCGGGATTGAGTGTATACATATGGCCCAGAAAAGTGGCAACCACACCTTGGCCCCACAGCCTTGCGATATTTACGGGAAAAACAAGAATCTTCTATACACACACACACACACACACACACATACCTATACATATAGAGAACATCCACCGTTATATATTGCACACAAATTATTTCAGCACACGCATACAGACAAACAGTTCGGTGTATATACGAGTACATATATTTTACCAGTTGACGGAGAGTTTACGTCGGATCGCTCATACTTTTGCTTTTCATTTTGGCAGAAAAAAGAGAAACTTCCGTGTGTGTGCGAGTGTAGGCTTTTACGTAGACTTCGGGTCACATCCAGCTTAAGGTGGAATTAAAAACCAAATAACTATTTTCCTGAAGTGAATTGAAGTTCTACAAGCTACTGGAGAACAATATCTGTTGATTGCAATTTACGATCAATTAAAATACAAATTGAAGTCGACAAAAAAGTTCCACTAACTGTAATGATTTTCTTCGTTCCAGCGACAAAGAGTAGACATTTATTTGAAATAAAGACTTTTGGAATCGAACTTTGTCAGATTAAGATTAAGAAGTTGGAAAGATTTTAACGTCAATTTCCTTGAAAATCAAATCCGCTGGAAGACTTAACTAACAATTGAAAGGAACCATGACGTCAGGAATGAAGAAAGGCAGTTAATTATGTTTGACCAACAGAATAGCCGGTTACATACGATTACTGCAAAAAAGAAACGGAGGCTCAAACGGAAGTGAATCACGTTTATTATTATTATTGAAACTAATATCATCTAGAAGAAATCGAACGATTGACAAAAACTGATGAATTTAGAGAATACAATCAGTATATGTGCGATTTAAAATTCCATTAAAGCACATGCATGAAAGAAATGAGGAGTAATCTAAAAGGATTGGAATGCTATTCAGATAGAAAGAGAGCGAATTATGTGAGAGGGGCAAATTAGTTAACTAATACGTGAACAAATGGACGGACTGATGGACGTAAATCACATGTAATAAAATGGCTTACATGCCATCTATCGAACATTAATCGAACTATTCTTGAGACTATTTTACTCTAGAAGAAATCAAGAAAACACAACTGATGGATTTAAATGATAAGAAGAGCAGAAGATTTTAAATTATGTTAAAGGATATGAACGAAGGGAAGAAAGAAATGATATGAAAAAACTGAAAGTGTTGGCATAATTAATCAATTTGGCTATTTTAGCAACATATTAGCTAAGGTATTGATTTAGAAGTATACAAAATTTAACTTGTGTAAGAATTGAAGTCGTCCGATCTTCGTCATCGTTGAAAAGAAAAAAAATTGAAGATTTGAATTTTCGGCCAAAGCAATAAAGCTCATCTTTGTCTTAAAGGCTATCTTGGCAGCCACAAATACCATATTTGAAGAACAGTCTGTAGAAGTAAAAAAAACTGTCAATTCGTTCTGATAAAACAACTGTTTGGTGTGGTTTATTGGTGCATGAAATCATATTAATTCTTGAAAAATGAGGACGATCGGAACGTAACTGAGACGTTTCTCGACGAAATTTGATCTCTACAAGACGATGAATAGTAAATTTCTTGTTTCGAAAACGGGAATTGTCCAACTTGACCCTGAATTATCATATCTTTAGACTTTTTCTTTCGCACTACGTAAAGTTCAAAGTGTAAGTGAATACTTCTGCTACGATTAAGGATTTATAAGCCAGAGAGAACATTGAGAACACTATATAGGTAATTAAATTTAATTTGATTAATTTAAATATTAATCGTTAAAATTGTGTCATCATTTTTAAGGGGTTCATGTGCCCCTTAGTTTTTATTTGAATTCACATTTTTTACTCACTTTTAATTTAATAATAATCGTCAGATTATTAATGCAAATCATCATGTTAGAAATCGTTTCATATCATTTCATATTCGGTTTACTCTGCTAATTCTGATATCAGGAGCGAGTCTACAAAACAAATGTTCATTTGAAAGAAAATCCGAAAACAAAGCCGCTTCCACGAAAAACGTAATGACAACACAAATATTTTATTTATTCTATTGTCATAAAAACAAATCCATTTTTGAGGTCCTACAATAATCATAAATAATAAATATGAAAAAAATAATAACGAATCTGAAGAAAAAACAACAACAACAACACACATGGATAAACTGGCGTAAACAAGCGACCAATTGCTCAAAATTTAGTTAACCGGAAACGGAAATTTGACGAACACAAAAAGTACAAAAGTGAGAGAAACTAAATTTTTTTTATTATATCCTGTTTGCTTGTTCGCCTCTCTTTCCCTGTCGGTCTTCGTGTCGTTCTTTTTTGTTTATTTTTGTTTTTGTATTCATTTTGCATGTCTGTTCATTTACCTGGACTATGGGTCCCTGCTTAGTCGTAACGTCCCGCTTGCTGGTTATACAAAATAATGAAATTACGCTTAGTCACCACACGTCGCAGATCATATTCCCAAAACACGATGTCACGATGTCCTTCCTACTCTCGCCTGTGATGGAGCACATGGAACACATTCAAAAAATCTAAAACATGAATAATACATGACATTATATTTCCAGGTGAATGACACGCATGATTTTGTCACTTGGTACAGCGTAGAGCGAAGGCAACATTTTCGACATTTTGATGTAGTCAAAAATTGCTGAAATATGTTATGAATAGTGCATGCAACTCGTCCCTGGAGGGGACGGACGAGGACCTATCATATAATATCACTAACGCTTTAGGGCCATCAGGAAATCTAATGCATGCATACAAACACACATGCATATATATCCTGTTGGAGACTAGGGCTGCCACCCAAAATTCCCAAGATCCACGAGCTTTACATCTTATTTATTTTGTTTCGTTGTTGGGGGGACGTTGACGTTGCAATGACGTAAATGTGCACAGAAATACGCGTTCACTCACACATAGCTTGCAACAACGAATTGCTATTACTCGCAATACAAGCATATATTCTGGTTGCATGTAGAAAGAAAAAAAAGGAGGAAACGTGTCAAATTTTTAGATATTTCCTGAGCTTATTTTACACGCCAGCGCACAGTGAGGAGGAAAATTATGAAGACATTTCATAATGAAAACAGTAATAAAAATTAATATGCTTTACAAAATCACTAAGTTTATACACATTTATTTTAGAATAGGCCTTTGAACGAGACTTACTGTTTATATTGAATCGAAGCTATGATTTGAAAATATTGCCGAGAACTGCCTCTTGAAGGCTACTCAGTGGAGGGAATGATAGATACCACGATAATCGGATTACCTGCCGTATGGAATTTCAATAAAAATACCGTGTAGGACTGTTGACAGTTCAAGTGCTGTTTGTGATATGTGACAGAGTCAAATATGCTGAATTAACACTGCTATTTCGAATGTTAATCTCTTTCAAATTTGTATATGCGATGTGGTGAATACACCAACTTCTGATATCTTTAAAATGGCAGTCAATTCTTACAGTTTTTTGATTAGCGAGAATAATTTGTTTGATTTTCCTAGTGGTTTCTTGACGTCGAAAAAAAAACTTTGTCTAGCAGCATCAGTGCCCGCCGGACTTGATTTTAAGCCAACCAAGCACCTACAAATGATTGTTTTTGACGTACGAGAGTTACCATAACGCATTTCATGACAATGCTGAGTTGTAAGATATTTTTCCCCGGCAAAAACAATATTCAATCAACAGGTGAAATCCTTTTTTCCCGCTGTGTACCGAAAAAAGTAAAACTACTTAAAGCACCATAACTCAAACACAAATCACTGAAATGATATGCAATTTTTAACTCAAACACAAATCACTGAAATGATATGCAATTTTTATGGGCGTCGTTTCAAGATTTCTGGTTAAAAAAGAAAAAACGTTGGCGCTCGTGCTAAGGGGGAAGGGTCGATTGGTGTTAGAGTTTGGAGACGGTTTGATGATAGCAGCTGACGTGAATTCTAATCGAAGCGAAGCCGGGGTTGTTATGATGTGGACTGGATCTTTGGTAAACGCAAATTTCATCTGTTTGCGGTAGCGGGGTAGCTGTAGCAATTGATGATAGCTTTAGATTCTTACAATCTCTCGTACAACGAGAAATTGTATCAGGATTTGGGTAGAAACAGAAAACCAGAGGTAAAATCCCAAAGGATTAGACTAGGATTAGCGGAGAGATTGGGAATAGCAGATTATATGCTTACCATATAATGCTTATGAAAGAATTGATGAACAACGGAAGTTCTGTTCACGTTATAGTAGGTAATTTTAATGTAGAATTCGAGATGAGGGTAGAAAATGACTACTCGCTGTGATGTGACGCAAAGAAGTGCCGTGTTTGACTTACTAACTTAACTTGTCACTTTATAATTTATCCCTTTACAATATATTGTATTAATTAATTCACAATAGGTAACAAGTAAATTTATAGCATACATAAAACAAAAGCAATTAACGATTGCATACATGCTGTACATTGATTTGGAATTCAAATTAAGTAATTTATTTTCAAATTATTATGAGCAAGTAAAGGGTGATTTTTTAATCGTATTTTTTTTAAATCGAATAAACCACTCAAACTTGCATCATATATTAAAACTTTTTATTGGAATCGATAAATTGGTCTTTGGCATTTCATTTTTAAAAATAATTTCATATAAATATAAATATATATAAAAATGAATCGTGGTTTGTTCCTATGCTTAAAACTCCAGAACGGCTGGACCGCTTTGCATAAATTTTTGTGTATGCGTCTGGGTGGTGCCCGGGATGGTTTAGATTTACAATTCGGTCCAATTGGACAAAGGGGCGTGGTACCTCCCATACAAACAAAAAATTAAAAATCAATTATTTCTGCTCCTGCTTACGGTATTTGAACAAAATTTGGTGCGTAGGTTTGGTGTACATATCTTAAGTGCTACTGCAAATATGGGCGGGATTGGA
>JAHXMU010000006.1:2351550-2375493 GCA_019455685.1 Philornis downsi
TCTGCTCCTGTTTACGGTATTTGAACCAAATTTGGTACATCGGTTTGATGTACATATATTAAGTGCTGCTGCAAATATGGGCGGGATTGGACAATGGGGAGTGGTACCTCCTATACAAACCACAAATTAAAAAGCAATTATTTCTGCTTCTGCTAATGAAGCATTCCAATAAAAATAAAATTTGAAGGCAAAGCAACGTTTGCCTGGTCGGCTAGTTTCATATAAATGTTGCCCGTGGCTCTCTCTAAAAATGTCCATTCGGATGGTCCATATTTTCGTCACGATAGTTTTGCTTGTTTACGTATCCGTTCAGCAAGAAATGAGCCTCATCGCTGAACCCAATTTTTCGATAAAACAGCGGATTTTCACTGAGCTTTTGTAAGGCCCATTCACCAAAAATTAGACGTTGTGGTAAGTCATTCATCATTCCATGATGAAATGGCAGACTATACTGTACACTTTTCACTTTGACAGATGACGTTTGGACGCCATTACCAACCAGTGCCGCCAACCTGAAAAACTTAAATCCTAAAAAATCACCCTATATAAACTCTGTAAGTTTATATAATAAACAAAAACTGATTTTTGTTAGAGGCCCCATATATATATTATTCGCAGGGCTTATTGGTGTTTGTGTCATATTAAGACAGCTGCCATATTATAAATTTTATCTAGTTAGACAGAATACTATGCATTGTTTATAGTTTAAAACATCTAAACTTGGCTCCATTTGGCCTAAACCGCGGATGTTTTATAATTAATTGATGTAGATACGATTCCAATATAAACATAGATTCCAGGCTTGGTTCTACCGATGAGCTTAGATTAACCCACATCTTAGTACAGGCTTGTTGCCTCTTAAAATTTCTTCTATAAAATCTTATCAAAAATGTTCTACCGTTAAAAGTCGCGCACATTTTTCTAATGGGTTTTCAATAGTTTTTTGTCTTTCTTTCTTCGACGAGAAACATCCACATTATGTGTGGAGTGGTGACATTAAAACTTTTTGCACTCGTTTTATGCATCTACAAGCGTGTGCCGCTTCCAGCTGATCGCAATTTTTTTTTTTGCAAGAATTTAATTTATGTACTATGTACTATTTATGTACCTATAAGCATAATATATAACACTTCTCTGTGATTCTTTGGTGTTTCCAAGTTTTGCCGATATTTTTTTACTTTAAACTGCAATTTATGTATAACAGTGTCCCCCAAGCACATAAGAGACATGCAGCTGGATCTCATGCTGAAAATGACCGTGTATTGAAAATTTAAGAACTTTCCTAGGTAGTAATTGAGTAATATGAAAGCATAAAAGTTATATCGTTACATCGTCAGAATCCAATACAACCAAAGCAATCTTTATTTGGTTCCTACTGTGTTTTATAAGTTTCCGTTGCATACTTTGGGAAGTTTAAAGAACAAATTCTGCTGCATACTCTTGGGGTTAAGCGGCAAAAAACTTTATATTTCATGCTTATATTTGATGATAAGTTTGTTCCTAAATTTGCAACAACAAAAAAGAGTGAATTTAAAGTGTTTTTAACTATTAGTTTGATTTTGACTATTTTCGGCTTTTGCAGTGTTATGAAATAGTACATAATTCATTGGCAAGAAAGTGTTTCTGAAATGTATCCTGCCGCTCCGTCGACAACAAAATAAATAATATCAGCGTGGAAATTGTGAGAAATTGTTTCGTTATATACCTTTAAATACTAAAATATACAGAAATCATTAATTTTGTAGCGAAATCAACCAGCAATTGTAAATTGTTACTGATGCTCACATAAACTTTGACACTATCGAAAGCTGTGTGTGTTGAACGCTTGTAGGCGTTTGGCACACAAATTTTGCTGTTTACTTTAAGAATTTTTATAATTTAATTTATTTGCTATGACATCGTGAACTTATTACTTGATGATTTCTGCTACTCACATGTAATTCAGTTACATAAAAAAGCATACTTCTACGAAATAAGAAACAAAATAATGGTCACACTTTAATCTATATAAACATTTTTATATATTTATGTATTCAGATCACTGGCTGGAACATTTATGTCAGTTCCATTATCGGCTAAAAGCATTTATTGCCATAGTCGTTGTCGTTCATTCACTAGACTGAAATTGTGGTGACCACAAGTATTTTTTGTCGTTGGTCCAAGAGGAATATTCCTCTAGCGAACAAGTGAAGTGTGATTGTCATCCTCAACAGCGCTGGCATACAAAATCAACTTGCTCGGATTGTCTGCCTGCATCTGCAAGTCTATGCTGATGATGATAACTACGAATTTGCGGCAGGGATGGCAATGGAGTTGCCATTCGTTGTGATGGTAATGATGATGATGGCAATGTTATGAGTTGGAATGCAATAGAGTGGCTATGGCCAGACTATAGCACGCATACACTCATAACCCTCCGCCTACTGGTCCCTAATATTGGGGGAATTGTATTTGCAATTTTTATTGATTGCAGTGCATGGTGACAGTTTGATTGCGATGACAGTTGATGCGAGCACAGAAATGCAGATGCAGATGCATTTATAAGTATGACCTATGTTTACCTGTAAATGGTTATGCATTTGTGTGTGTATGTGTGTGTGTGTGTGTAATCGATTTGTATTTATAACAGCTGAAAGCTGAGAGGAGGCTTATGGAGACAATTTGTTGCCAATGTTTACAATTACAATGAAGTAAATTTTTGAGATGATGAAATAAAATATTCGCTATTTGCTAAAGATATTTTATGAAGACGTAAAATCGCTTAATTCGGAAATATAATTCTTAATACGAGGATAGATCTACAAGTTGTTGAAACACGTAAATTGGCGCTTTTGTTTGTTATTGGTTTATTTTTATAACCGCCACTAGAAAATGAGGGGGGTTGTAAATGAAAAATGTGGCTTTCTCACTTTAAAAATCTTGCGTTGGCTCTTTGACAGCGGATAATTTTCTTAGTCACAAAGAAGAAAAAAAAAGAAAAAAAAACATAAAAACTGACATATTGTGACATACAAAACGACTTTCAATCTAAATCCAAATATTGAGAACTGAAACAAAATAAATGAAAAAATATCTGTGGAATTTCGTACCAATGATCCTAACCTCATCGTAGAAGAAACCAAAACTCTCCCATTTATCATTTATCGCTAGTTTTCTGATTTTGATGCGACTACAAAAACTCTGAAAATTATTCTCTACAATGTCGAAAACTAAAAAGGTGCCTGACATCCGAAACTTGTTCATTAATATGTGAGAATTTAATACGATTTCTCTTATTTTACAAATGGGTATCGCGTTTGCTAACAGCGGCATAGATGTAATAAAAAATTGTAGGATTATAGGTCCTAATCGTCGCTTATCCTAGAAATGAAAGAAAAGTAAATAACGAATATTATAATATTAATTTGGATTATTTGAAGAACTAAATCAACTCAATCAATGGGGGAAAAGTGACGCTTCGGCATTAAAATGTAGCATGCCACAAGTTGGTAGTTACAATATGTGATAATTAAAAAACTGTTTGAATTGAAATTCGAATTGCTGCCCTATCTATCTTATTCTCCAGATTTGGCCACCGACTCCAAATAACTGTTTGCAAATCCCAAAAGAATGTGCAAGAGAAAAGGATTTGATTCATTACAAAAACTGGAGCAGTTTTTCAAAGTTCTTGACAAATCCTTCTACGGAAAAGGCATTGAGTCATAAGACCATAATGGTCAATCATCATTCTTAAGGGAGCGTTTTCTTTCATAGTCAAAATCTATATCGACTTGAGCAGGTCTGTCATTCGGTGTGTTTGTTGAAAGTGCAATAGAAGCTGAGTCAACTGAGCATAAGAATATCTCAGAAGTTCTGAATTGAGCAACATTGGCTTAGTGGTAAAAATTTTGTCCATGCAAAAGCGACACGTGGTGGCAATTGATAGATAGAGCCTTCCCATCACATGTATTTTTTAAGAAACTGATGTTATTAACTAAAAATGCCAAAAAGCTGGAAAAATACAAAGTCGTTTTATTTTTCAAATGACATTATAGTCCGCAGATGTCACGATTGAAATAAATATCGTAAACTCGTCCACACAGAGCCAAACCAAACCCCGGAAAAATTAATTTTTTGTTCGATATGCTAATAAATTTATGTTTCTAAATTTATTAATTAATCTACAGCAATATGCTGTAGAAATTAAGGCATTCCAGGGGAAAGTCGATATTTCACATACTTCTCAATTGCACTGATTTTACCGTGGACATGTTTATTATACATATAGAATATTAAAAATTTATTTTATTGTCATGCATGAGAAAAGGAGTGGGTTCACAAGCCCCGCTTCGCTGATATGTTTAACGTCCAAATCACTTGTACTTCTTCCTTCCAGCTCTATACATTTAACACAACTATTTTTTAACTTTTTAAAGCCAATCATATCATATTAGGCACGGAGTGTATGGCTTTTTCATGCCCAATTATCTGTGGGAAATGGAAATCAGGAAGTCTGTGGTATGCCTCAACATACTCGAGGACTTTCACTCATTGATCAGTTAAACAATACCGTGGACTTTATTGATGATTTTTAGCTTATTCTGTCCTAATTGGATGTGCCGTAAGGAATGCATCGAATCAGAAAAAAACTTAAAATGATTCCATGTCCACAGTTACATGTTGGCGAGATAACGAATCCGCAATGTCGTTAAGAACAAATCGGGTGGCAATGTTTACAAATATGGTGGCACTATTTCCAAATTCTACGTCATCCTGTGTTGAAACAGGGTGGTCATAAAGTAAGTTTTCTAAATGCCTAGATCCATTAGTTGTTGACGTGCATAATCTTTGCATCTTACAAATCTTAGTGTACCTTTGAAGCATATTTGGGAATATTCATTTTAAGTGACAACATTTAATCTCAAAGTGCGTTTTCCAGCCTTTCATTTAGTACAACTCAGTAGTGGACAATGATGCAGCAATTCCATGACAAAATTCATTAGAAAAATTTGTAATCATCTATGAATAACTGCATACGGACGTTGCACAGAGTAAAAATTTCAGGGGACAGTATTTTAAAAAATGCTTTTCGAATTTGAAAATTTAATATCAAATCCCAGCGTCACTTTTCTTAATCTAGAAAAGTAAAAGAAAAAAAAGCTAATTATGAAATATCTGGAGTCATGGTAAATATTTGCAGATTTTATCGGTTGTTTGTCTTGTATGGAATGATTAGGCCCTAAACTCCTCTAATAAATTACAACGATGGTCTATAAAGAACGATGATGTATATTTTGTGTAAAGAATAATCAAATATTGAACATTTTTTATTTCGACTGCCTCTAATTGCATGTTTGAGGTCTCTTTTTTCGAAAGCAAAATCTGGATCTTTCAAAATAGTTTATTTCGTTTAAAAAATATGCAAATTTAGCCTTTTTAAACTACGTTAATTGGTCATCTATGTGACCTCAGGCACGTTAATTCTGTGGAATTTTTCTTATTCAATAAACGACTTTACAACCTCAGTCTAACAGCAACGTTGGCCAAGTTGTTATCAGCTAAGGGCTGATAAGTATTTTTTTTTTCTGATGACGTTATTTGCTACATGTTAATCATCTATTATTAAAATGTAATAATTTTCAAATTAGTTTACAGCATCTTTTGGTCTTTCTACATTTAATATTCCTTGTAAGGAAGGCGGCAGATAACAACCTTTGAGTTTTTCACAATTTTTAAGTCTAACATAAATTCCTAACTTGATTTAATTTTCATTGACTTTGTATTAAATATGTATGTCATTGCAGTGTGTCCGTCCGCCCATTCGTCTGGCAGGCTTTCCTTTGAAGTGATTTATACTAATTTATTGTTACGAGTATACACATCGACTCTATGCTTAGAGGTTGAAAAACTAATTAACAATTGTTGTTGAGTTTGGAATTTGTACAATTCATAATCACCGCCCCATCGTTCCTTTGTGGTTTCTTTGTCATGGAAACCTACCACGTTGGGGACGTGGGTGGGTGGTAGTGGTGTCGATGAAGGAGCTGACGGTGACGGTGGTGATGTGTTCACCTTTGACGCGTTTTGGAAAACCAATTTAATGCCGTCGTCATCCATCATCAAAAGCGTCCGTTTCTTTGTCGCCTGTGCCAGAGAAAGTGATGAACCGTGGGTGAATTGTAAAGCTTTTTAATGAAGTTTCTTTAATTAAATTGCCCAAGCCATGGCAATGCATTCATTCATTCCGAACGGAATGATGATGACGATGTCGACAATGATGATAACTCCTCCAACAAATGATGAACAAGTGACAACTTTTTGAAGTGTAACGAGAGACCGAGTCGCTGGGTGGAGCAAAGTTCGCCCACTGTCTGTCATTATACCCTAATTAAAAAGGCGTAGCAGTATCATATTTATGGCACAAAGATTTTGTATTAGTCGATGTTTGCACAAGGATTATGGATTACAATTATACTTGTTATGCAAAAAGTGGAAGAGCAAAAAATATGCTAATTTAAAGCCGTTGGCAACAAAAAGTTGTACCCTTCTGAAAAATCAAAATTAACGCCTCAAACATGGTGATCTACATCATTACCTTGTACAATTTATTGGGTTCATTTTGGATTTTCGGTGGCTCTGAAAACTAAAATACGTGCTCCTCCTACCAAGACCATCTTTCTTTGCCGCTTCTGAGAAAAATGTTGCTTAGTGTATTCGTGCAATTATAACCATGAGCAGAAAATAAATGAGATATACTATTGTTGCAAATGCTCATTAATACAACAAACTATTTCAGAAAAAAATTAACCAAAGTGAAAAATCATTAGTATTATGAATTTGACTATAAAAAATTTTGTAAATCTTTTCAAAAAAATTTTGTTCTAAATATACAACATTACGTTATTTGTTATGTATGACAATTTATTTAAGGAGCAATTGAAGTGTCCTCTTCAAATTTGAATATGGAAAATAGATTGTGTAAAAAGCAATTGCCAGGTTGTAAATCTGTCAGATTTGGTCTGAAGATTTAATTTGGAATTTAGGTTCCTCGAGAGAAATTGGAGGTTTTGCGGAAGAACTTATGTTTTTGGCGGGATGTGTATACTTACGAGGGCGTTTAGTACTGGAGGAGAGGAAAAGACAACGGTTAACTTACATTATTTTGGGTTTTATTCGTATGTTAAAGTCGGCTGGCGAAGTGGTCCGGTTGGCGGGGAAAAAAGCAAGTATATGTATATCGCTGATTTCAACCATGAGACCTCCGTGCACCGCTGGGTTGCCATATGGGCGTAACAAAAACAGAAGTTTTTATAGTCACATGGTTGTTTGGAGGAGCATTTACACAAGCAAATAAATAGTTAATTTTATCAATTGACAATATTTATAAATTGTTTGATACCAGAAATTCAATGTAATTCAATTTAATTCAGTGTAATTTGATATAATGCAATTTCAGTTCGAAACAAAACAATCTGATTAAATGCAATTCAATTTAATTTTCCAAAAATTCAATTTAATTCATAATTTATAATTCATAATTTAATTTACGTTATAAAATTCATTTTTCAATTGATGGGACCGATTAGCTACGTTCAATAGATTGTTTAGATAAAAGTGCAGATTTTCCATTAAAATATAATTGAAATGGCTCAATAAAGCTGTGTTTACTATGACGGATGATAACTGATTCGAGTTATACTACATGTAACCCAAAAATATCTAGCTATCATCATTCGATTCATTTTCTGCCTGCTTTCCTTCTTCAGGCCTGCTTCCGCCAATGAAGTTCGTTATTTTGATTGAAATTAATCCATGTTTGGTCTACATTAACGGCTCGATGCACAAATTGAAAAATGTGCAAATATTATTATGAAATTATTGCATGTTTGCGCTTATAGTCTCGTCCTTGCGCACTTTCACTCGTTGATCACAAACATCGTTATCGTGGATTTTAACGATGATTTTCGGCTTAGCAAAAAAGAGATATCCCTTAAATGCTTGTGCGAACGCGTTTAAAATCATTCATCTAAAATATGCATAGTCGAAAATGAAAGTGGGTGGTTTTGATATCTATCGGCATTAGCAGTTTCCTATGTAAACGTGTGACCAGTGCACGTAACTTGAAGTTTTTAATCTTGCGACTAATACAATGATTGCCCACTTTAATCACCTACCCGAAATGAACCCAAATGATGAATTCTGCCCAAAATTTGAAAGCAAAGAGTAAAAAGGCAAGAAGGAAAATGACATCATACTGTGTGCTCTTCCATCTAGAGGATTTTCTACGAAGTAATTTACTTGGCCCAGTAGTGTAACCAACCGCTCTTTGCGAATTTTCCTCTCTTTTCCCTCACAAAGGGTACATCTATCTAGTTCATTCCTCCATTAGTTTATTCATTCTTTTATTGACCTATTCCGCCGCTCTCCCTTCTGTATTCTCGAAATTGCCAGATTGATTTAACCATCGTCCGACCTAAATTTTGCCTTATTTTTGCATATTTCCCCATTCATAAAATTCAATTTGTTTTGGCTTATTGGCCAATAAAAATATTTAGCCACAAATCATGTGACCGCCACCTTTTCTATTCGTTTCATTGCAAGTTGATTTTGTGTTGCAGCAGCCGGCCAGTGGTCTGTGGCAAATAAATCAATTAGCACTGGTTTCGGAGATTTTTGCGTTTGCAAAATACGCAAATTTCAATTCAATCAACACTTGATGGTTGCACCTGATTATGCACTAATTCAATCGCATATCGTCCATTCTTCACAGCGGTATTAAAATATCATTAGGTCACATCCAGGAGGGGGCAGAGAAGGTGATAGGAGACTATTAATAAATGAAAATTTGAAAATTATGGATAATCAGCAGCGATGAGACATGGTCGAATGGATCACATAGTTTACGAAACAATGCTAATCTAAACCAAGTTTCAATTTTCGATAATTTGGTATAACCTCACCTCACGGTTTTTGAAATAACATATTTGCAGTATATTTAAACAGAGGAGTGGTTGACAATCAAATGAAACTTCTTCATCTTAGAATGTAAAGTTATTTAGTGCCTTAGGTTAAGAGCAAGCAAAAAAGTCGCTAAATTTCGCGCCGATACACAGTATTATGGGCGATGTATCTGTTCGGCATCAGTCAAACATCCCAAGCTTTTTTGCTTTTTTCAATAATCATACCTACAATTAAAGCGGTCAGATTGAATTAATCATTAAAGTAACTCCATTTTAAATAAGGAACAAATGCCAAAAAGGTCGGCAGAATATTGAAAAAGCTGTTTTTGCCAGAGGTGGGTTTAGTCCCATACAAGTTTTTGAAGTAAAAGCGGTTATGAAAGAGTTTGAACCCTAGATGGCAGACGCTTTGTAGGATTAAAATAGTTGTATTTTTTTTACCCGCCGCCAGAGGATGATTGTTGGTATACTAATGTTGCCATACCGTTTGTAACAGTATGAAATGTACAGCTGGCATCCCACAAAGTATATGTATGTCGCACTAATCGAGCTAGGAGACTGAAATTTTACATGACACAGATTAAACTCGCAATTGTGCAATGTCGACCCGACTGAAAGAGCTGCGAGACCAGCTTTGTATTATCTTTCATATGTATGAACTAAAATATCTATTAATCTCGAATCTGTTTTAAAATTTGCCAAGTTTTTTATAAGAACTTACAATAGAGATAAAAACTATCTTCTCTTCAATTTTTTTTTGAATACTGTAAGTCTTATGTCTATGATTTTCCTTTAATATCTTTGCAGATTGTCACAGTTTCATTAACTGTGCCTGGAATATTATGGCCATCGCTTTCATACTGTTCCATCCTTTTGATTTAAGCTTACACTAAGCTTTTGAATTTTGGGACACGGCACTATATTTTTGTTGTTGTTCTGGCTTTTGTCTCTTCGTGGAAAGTGGTCCCGGCTGACACGCTTTAGGCTTTGCATATAAATGTACAAGGACAGTAGCTGCCGTAGCAGCCCTCAGCCACCTCCAACAACGAACGCCGCTGATATAGTCTCGGATAGAGCAGCGGCGCCATTACCTCAGGACCTCCCACCTATAAATACTACAGCTACTGCTACAACTTCAACTGTAACGACTGGTGCTACACATGCCCCCGCTGCCTTCATAGAAGACGACGCAGAGGACGGCTTCAGTTGTCCCTCTGAATCCAGCAGCGACACTGAGTACGAAGTTCGTTCACGTCCCTCCACCGCTAGTACCACATCCACCTCATCTTCTTCGGCGGCTGCGACCTCAGCAGTGGGAGCGCCCGCCAAGAGACGTCAAAAGCGCCCCTCCTTTATTGCCGCCTCTGCCCATAGTTACCACATTAACTCCGATGTGCGTTTGCTGCGCAAGATCGGCTACATTGCGTCGCGCGTCCGTTTCCTTGCCAAACTGTATGGTGACTTTAAGCTGGTGAATCCCTACAGTCCAGCCAAGCAGAGGCGTCTACTGCAAGAGATTCTCTTGAAGCACTCGATTATTGATCCTGAGCGTGAATTAACCAAGGCGGAAACGTTTAAAGCTCGCCCTTCTGCTACACCATCGGTGCGCAGTCTTACACCCTCAATTGGCTCAATTGGCAGTTACTGTTGTCTGCCTCAAACGGAAAGCTCCTTCGAAGACGATACGCTTACGGGTACAGTACGGCGCAAATCATCCACTTCGGTCACGGCTTCGCCATCCATACTTTTACTAGAGGATCTCCTGATACAGCTGTATGAAGATCGTCGTAACAAAGTAACCGTGATCCGGAGACGAAGAAGCAGACGCAGCAGCGCGGGTCCGGTGACGGCAAGAATACCACTCAATCATCTCATCATAATGAGCAGTAAGACCACCAGCAGTAGTGTTGAGCGTTTACTGCAGCAAGACAACGAGGACGAGGGCGGCGGTGGCACCTTCGGCATGGGTGGTGACGGGGGCAGCACCGAAATTCTCTCAAAGGGCAATCACGTTTACAATGCAAGCATCACAACTTCTAGTCAGCAACAGCGCAACAGTAGCATTTTTCTCCAGCCCATACTGGGCGACGAAAACCTAAGACGGAGACGGGCCAGCGACTGTACTCCTCATCTGGGCCAGCCATTAAGCAACCAGATGCAGATCACTCTAAAAAACAACAACTGCGCCAAATTCCCCTTGCATCGCGGCAGTTGTGGGGCGGCAGGTGACCACTTATTGGCGGCGAACTCGATTGCCAATCGGCAAACTTTGATATTAAGTAAATCGTGCGGTAATGTCGATGCGGGACTGGGTAACAGCAATCCGGCCCTATATGGTAGTGGCGATTTGCGTAATTTGAGTGCCAATACAACGGGTGTATCGTCGGTGGGAGGCAATGGCTCACTTACGACCACAGCGGGAGGTGTGGGTGGCGCTGGGGGCGGCGGAGGTGCTGGAGCACAGTTGAATGGCAACAACGAGTACAGTATTGTTCAGTTAAATAACACCATTATACAGTGCCACTTTAACGATGATGACTTTCGAGCCTTAGTCAAGGATCTGAAGCGAAAAGTCGAGTATACGGAGCGCATGAACTGGTTATGTAAGTACAGAATATTTTGATTAGATTTGTTTATTTCAATTAATTGGAACTTTTTTTTAGTCTAAGATTTTTAATATCGATGTTTTTAGATTTAATAGTTAATTTTCCTATAAACTATGTATAATACTGTAGTTTCCTTATCTGTACTGGTGTTGTAAAAATGAACATAATTAGAAATATTCCATATTTCCCGTATTTTCATCCCTTTAGTCTGATTTCTGGTCCGACAGCATTGATCGCTATATTCAATTTGCTACTTTGGCCAGGTGTAGGTAATGAATAGTAATTCACAGATTGTCTGAAAAGCTGTGGTATGGAGAATCGTGTCAAGATATCTGAGAAATATCCCTTGTTGCGTGATTTACTGTCATAAACTGAATGATAGACCAGATTCTCTTTTCATCCCTGGGTAAACATAAAAATTGAGCTTTTCACCGCGACCATTTCCGATTTTGTATAGTTCCGATTTACATGTTCCATGAAGCAAAATAATTTCTGTATCTTGCTGATCCAAATAAGATACGCTGACATTTCTAGTTCATCAAAGTCAGTTTTTTGCAATGAGAATGGGGAATCTCGACTTTTAATTATTTAATAATTTAAGAAAAATTTAAATAAATATTTTCTCTAGCAGAGAATTGTACCTGCAAGTCCTTCGGACGCCTTTCGTAATTGGTTAAATTAAACTCCAGCGTTGGCGCTTCTGTTTAACAAGTTGAAGTAAAAAGTTCTGAAACTTTTTTTTTTTTTTTTTTTGGGGTTCTTGTGTGAATCCTTTTTTACATGTACCTATAAAGAGGATTTCCAAGACAACAACAGCTAATCGTCACCATCTTTATATTGAATAAATTTCAGAAACTTTACAAAAAATACTGAAGAAGCCCAATTTAGCAAGGCGAGTTTGACTGCTTTATTTAACAAATATTCCCACTTGTGATGCACCAACTCATCGATAAATAAGTGGGCGTATGAGAAACTACTCTTTATTATAAAAAAAAATATATCGACTTTCTAACTTTTTCGATGAAAATTCGTATATTCATCTATATTTATATAACCACACCCTCTATCAAGAAGGTTAGAATGGATCTTTCTCGCATCTATCAACTGCTATTATACGTTGGTACCATTTAACAAATAAATGATGAAATTTTCGACAAAAATATGCAGTAACTCAATTTTTGTAGCGCTTGGTGTACTCCTTGCAGAGCAAGCTTTGCCCCATATTTTTGGCTACGATTCTGACAACTATGGTCGACAGTATCATGGGATAGTATGCATGGAGGACGAACATTTTTCAAATGAAAAAAGTCATATTTTATATATAAAAGACATTTTTTAAATCGTCGGAGATTTTTGCGACAATCATGGAGTTTCATATGATCTTTTCTATTTTTTACCATCGCAATCAGGGGCATACCGGGGAACTGATGAAGAGGAGGAGGAGGAGTCCATAGAACACCTTCTCTGCAATTGCCCCGCCTTGGCGAGCAGGCGGAGATCAACTCTGGGCTCTTATTTCTTTAGGGATCTAGGAGATCTATATAGACATTATTCGACTTAAAATCTTCTTGAGGTGCTCAAGATGGTTCTGGTGCATCAATCAATCATAATCAAATCATATCTTTAGTTTCCGTGGTATCACAATGGACTATACAGTCTGTCTCTTCAGACTGCCACACTGACTTAACCTAACCTATGCCCTCTTTGGTTTTTGGCATATTTTAAATATATTTTGGTATTTTATTAGCCCTTGATAATCTATAGCACGGAGAAATAGTTATACTTTCTGAAACCAGAAGTTTTAATCATCTAAATGCTACCGACGCCTCTCAAATATAATAACTTGACGCAAAAATATGATGTCTTGCAAACAGCATTCAGAAACAAAATAGCATTTAAATTTCAGACTATATATCGAGTTTGGAGCAATGTGTTGTCCCATAAAAAATGTTTTGTAATAAAAAGGTACTTCCGTTGCACCCATTTTGAAGCAAAACAATTTTTATGGGACAACACATTGATCCAAATCCGATAAATTCCGAGTTGAGAATCGTAATGACAATTTTAAATTTTTTTCTCAATGAACTTTTTTGAAAAAGAATTTGTAAAAGACCTTGGTGTACTAACAGTAACATTTCTAAAATTTTAACATCCCACTTTTCAACTGTAGGAAAACGACCTAAAAAAGTGAGGCTTTAGTAAAATTTTCCTTTTCAGCTCCATCATTTCCCATATCTAAGGTAAAAAGTTTATCAAAATGTTAAATCCTAAGATATTGTTGTCAGTCAAGGAAATTAAATCTGGAGTTTCATTGGTTAAGCTTCAGCACAGTACAGATTTATACTAAGTGAAACCAAATGCCAAATAGAAGTAACTGCTTTACTGTACATCACCGTGTCGAACCTAAAAGCCGCAATATTTTGCGATTTTTGTAAAACTATGTGGAATTTCTTTGTACTACATCACGTTCATTCAGTTAATATATGTGTCACTTTTGCACTTTTACCGACTGCCTCCGAATGTCATTATCAAATGTAAATTAAGGTTAATTCATTTTATCTGCAGAAATTCTATTCTAAATAATTTCTCATCCATTGCCATCTTTACGCTTTCATTAACTCCCAGTTACTAGCCAGGCTAATTCCAATAACTCCCCTTTGTTTTTTTTTCTTAATTTTTGCAATTTGCTAATCACCCAGACTTTGTGCAGTAACGGATGTCAGTAAATCGTGTCGACTGACGGTTGAAGGTGTTCCTGACGCAAGTTGTGGCCGTAATTGCTTCCTTCGATTCTTCTCTTCTTTTCTTCCTTTGTATTTTAATGTTGCAGTTTTTACAGCTTCAATTTTACAACACCACCATTAGCAACATCGGAAGCAGACATTTGCGTTAAGCAGCATCAGGAATATTTCATTTTATGTTTCTCTTATAATTTTGCCTCACTATTTTCTTTGTTCTGGTGTTTGCATAGTTTGACGCAAAGTCGTTTTGTGACTACAGTGGGCAATTAAACATGAATATTTGCTGTTTTTCTTTGAAGTCGATAATAGTTCAGTATTGGAAACGAGGGTAAGCATCATTACTCGTATTGAACTAAGCTAAAATTTGTAAAACTTGTGCTCTTCCTCGAAAAAGTAAAATTTTCCAACTTGCTAAACGACGTAGTATTTAGGAGTCTTCACCCAAACTGAAGTTTTCGAGAGAATACTATATCAATAAAGGTTTCATGAACTGTATGAGGTATAGGACAACATCGAACTAGGTTAGTGTATAGAATTTAAGTTCAGCTTAAACTGAATCTTTGTAGATTAGTAGCAGTTGATGTTAACAACAATGTTGTCTACCACTATTTAGCTTACAATTGTGTGTTTTTTATAGTGTGTGATTAAGTCAGAAATAGCACAGAGAATAGGGAATCAAAACTGAACCCTCTATAAAATGTTAGACCTCGATTTCTCTTCAAGTTCCTAACTACTTTTTGAACGAATACTCGGTGCTAGATCTGGCAATAAACATTTTAGATGACTGAAGTTTGAACTCTTCGGGTAGTATCAGATAACTGATTTCAGCAACAATTACTGTGAAATCATTACTGATAATCCGTAATTCGAACTTAACCCAATGATCTTATGTCCTCACAACAAATAGGATAGGTGTGGTAACTGGGCAATACACGGATTTTTTTTTATATTTACTATATTTTTACCCAAAAGTATCCTTAAAGGTATGTCTGGAAGGACCACTAGAGTCGATAAAAGACGTCAATATTCCAGCCAGCCTTTTTAGGAGTTCCCAATAAGTAGGGCATTACATACATTACCAGGACTGAATAGATCTTTGGATCCTTATTTATAGATCTTTAATGTAAATAATCGCTAATCTCTGGTCTCCTATTTACTTAATAAGTAGTACGTTCATTTCTCGTGAAACTTTAAAACCTAAAATTGACGTTGATTACCGTAGTTGTTATCGATCACCGTCGATCACAGTACGATCATGTACGGTGTGGGTTTTCCGAATAAATGAATGATAACTAATTCCGACACCTCATAGCCAAAAGCAGTCTGTGGTAGAATCAAGGACTAGACCAAAGACGTCAATCTCAGATGAGATCTTAATATTATATTATGTAGCTTTTTCAACGGGGGAAACTAGGGGCAGCCATATCTCCAGTTTCCGTGGTATTACAATGGACTCTGTCGTCTAAGTGAGTCTGTCTATTTAATTAAGACTTAAATTACGGCTTGAAATATCAAATTCTCGAAAATTTTTCACCAAGATAAATAGGGATGGTGGAAATCAATTTCCCTTGATTTCCTCGGCGCAACCGGCTGTTTTGAGTAAGAATTAGGTGTCAACTTGACGCTTGGTAGAACCGCAAACTTAAATTTCAATTTCCCAGAAAAATTGTAGCAAACAGAAGAAAGATCTGCTAGAAAACACTACAAACAACCCTTGTTGGGATATACGAGGACTGCCTTATACACTTTCCGATAAACAAATATTTATTGTAGAAAGTTTCAATAAATGTTTCAATAATGTTTTTCAAAACACTCTCCATGAAGGTTGACACAAATTCGCAAGCATTTTCGAAGTTTTTTTTTGCTGGAATACTCATCGCCAAATGTCGACGCAATTTGTCCAGTATATGGTTTTTTAGTTAACCCATGTTGAAAAGTCGTAAACGATCGTCTGATATGTTCAAAATCTGGTTATATTATTTGTTTTAGATACATATTTCAAGTCCTAACGTTACTGTTTAAGATTTGATGCATCTACTTCTTCTTCTTAGGCGACTACTGGAATCGACATACTTATCTATTATACGCGGCCCGTAGAAAATAATTCCAAACGCTTCGATCTTCTGCGCTTCTCCTCCAATTTGTCATAACACCGCCTCGGAATAGAAAAGGCAACCCTCATATCTTAAAACGGGACGTCAATCGCCCGGGCAAACCGCTGCAAAGGATATCTAATTTGAATCAAATGCATTTATGTATAAGAGAGCCATTTTTGGTGTTTAAGCATTGCAAGAAGTTTATCTGCAGAGTGATCTTTCGCCAAGCATACCAACAATCATTGACGGAATATAACTGTGGAAAGAAAACCTTCGTATGTTAGTATGCAAAGAAAACTTCATGTTATCCTCCTATTACCCTAGTCATGGGTTTCTTCCAATTTTCAAGCAATTTGTGCTCCTCTTCATGTCGGTTAACGATAGGTTATTCTAAGCTGTGTTCTAAGTGAGGCGATACAACTTTGGCGCAACTCCATCTTGTCATATATTTTGATCGCGGTGAGAACTTCGTAATGCTACTTTCCTTTGCAGACATCAAGACTGGTGTCAAGGACGAAATGGCGATGTAGGCAGTTTCTTGATCGTTATTAGGCGATTGTTGTAGACAGTTTTTCTTACAGGTCTTATTCCTCACTATACCAGTGTTATTTGGTCTCTGAAACGTTGGTAGTGTTAATTTTCCTTGGGCCTGGTGTATTCATAATGTCGGATATTTGTAACTGGAGAACTCCAAACTATTCCCAAAAATACAAATTTCAAGTCTTAATGTTCATTCTTCTTCTTCTTCGTAGGTGGCGACTGGAATAGACATATTTATCTATTATACGCCGCCCGTAGAAAATAATTCCAATTTCTTAATGTTCATTGGTCGCCATAAATCGAATCTGTTTTTCTACAATATTTCCTACAAGTCTAACTATTCAGAGATGGCCTGTTTCTTGCTTGTGATACGCTTATCGTATCGTATCGATTATAAAGATTAGGGGGACATTATGCTGTTTTCCACAAATTCGTTCAATATATTTTGTTTGGAACGATGTTAATATTTGCGGGTTATGAATCTTAAGTTGGCGAATCCATAAGTCGCACTAGCAAATCCTCTTCTATGTGGAACAATTCCGTCCAACAGATTGCTTTAGTGTACCCCACTGTGCTGCGTTCGCGACTTTAACATGCCTTTCAAATTGAAGTTGTAATTACTGCTTCGCTTCCCTTTTTAGCGTTCACTTATTAGAGGCATATGGCCAGGATAATGCTGAAATTATCCACTTTTAGGATAAAATTATGTATTCCATCTGCTTTTGCTCATTCTTCTGTTACGTTTTATTATTGTTTATTTTACAACTATGGATTATTTAATTTTTTTTTTCTTTTTTTTTTGTAATTACGTTGCATTTTTATGACTACCGCATAATGTTTAGTAATGGAATTTCATCAGGATATGAACAGAGCCAAGATAGAAATTAGAATAAAAGCGGCGGGGAGGTCGCAAAGGAACTTTTGCAAAGTGTTCCATTAAATTAAGGGAGTGCGTTGTTAGAAATAGTTGCGCAACTTTATATCTTTCCCCCGGGCCGGAGTGAATATCCACCATTTCATCAAAATGATGTACACGCTAAAATTGTTTAAAGTTATCTACATTGTTTGGTTACAGATAACTAAACATTGTTATTAATCATCCAGGAACTCTGAGGACGTGGAAGTGGGCGGAGGATGGATTTTAACATCTTTGCCATCAAAAGTTTTTTTATTGAGCGTTTCACGTTCATTTATTTTACCATGATTTCTGAGAAGCAGTCCTTTTTTTATTGCTGCTATACAAAAGAACTCAATTAACTGATCATCATCCGTTCCCTCTCTGTTACAGGATAATATTTCTTTTTGCACATAAACATGTACGCATATATATTTTTTTCTAATATTTTACTCAGTTCTGCTTTTGCAGTTTCCGCAGTTGTTGTCATTTTTCAAAGTTTTGTTCATCTTATGGCACTTTCACTTGTTGTGCTCATGAGTTATTAACAACTTTTTTATGTTTGGCTTCATGAGTTTAAATCACAGCTGATTAAAGCAATGACTGCTTACAAGTTGCTTAGTAACTTTTGCTTCTGCACCTTATGCTTCGCCTGTTCCCATGAAGGGCTATTAAGATTTCCTCACTCTGTTTATCCATCAAGGAAAATTAACAAGCAGTCCATGTGGTGTATGAAAACCACAAAAAGAATTGGGGATCTGCTTTGAGACTCTGAAAAGTAATTTGAGACGAGCAGGGGAGTGTTTATAAAGTCTTCTCTTCGACTGCTTTTTTTTTTTTTTGCTGGCGAATGAAAGTTCATATTTTCATTCGTTATTAATTATATAGCTTCTTTATATGAGGTAATAAAATAAGTATAAATTTTAGTTAACTTCGGGGAACAATTCTGTATTTAGAAATTTACCACAAGAAGAGATTATGCGTTCACAAATTTACAGATAAATTCAAAAGTTGCAATATATTTATTTATGAAATTACTTTGTAACCGCAAGCATAGAAATGTCGTCAATTTGTGTGGAAAATTAAGCGATGTTTTCTGGTTGCCTAAGTGAGTACTGAAGTTGCCATATGGAACAACATTTCTCAACATTCATTGTATTCATTGCGTTAAGAACACAAAAGCTGTTGCATGTTTTTCACCAAATTTCAAAGCAAACTTTCTAACTTAGGTGGATAGCGCGGAGGAGGACCAACTTCAACCTCGCATAAGAAAGAATTGCGCTCCTGTCTTGAGCTCTCTTTCTCAAATTCATCGCAATAAGTTCTGACTGCATTTCAGGAGCCTGGTCCTTCGACCGGGGCTTGGATCACTCTCTTCAAGTTCATTGTCGAAGGCTTTTTATGCTGCGGCATTTTGAACCATTCGCGTAATCCAATCACTATACTTTGGTAAGCTTGACTGCGAACTGATTTATCGAGTCATAAGCCAGGTCTCTGCGCTGGACATCGGAAGACAGAGAAGACTTTGGCAAAATTGAAGTTGTTATCGTTGGAGCAGTGCCCACTCTTTGTGCGTCGAAACAAATAACTTAGTTTTGTCTTGGTTTACTGTAACACCCAATTTGCTCACTCCTCAATGCTTGAGAAGGTTGTCGAAGTATCTCGCACTTTCGGCTAATGATGTCTATATCATCATCGTAAGCCGTCAATGTATTTTTCAAATAATTCGAAAATCCTTTTTCTGAAAAAGTTAGATATTTGATCGATACTCACTTGGTTAAATTAAGGCATTGTCTCACCAACTCAGATAATATTTCCTTGCTTTTGTAATGTGTCTGCGTCTGTTCTTAAAAAAAAAACCATCCGATTGATCTCTAACTGTTTAGTACGCCAGGCTGTCCATAGGATGCTTTACATTTATTGACAAATTTATCATTTTAAAAAATGATCAATTTATCAAGAACATAAGACCCTGACATTCATGTTGTTTAGTGAGTGGGCATTAAATGCGTCACCGATCATTACAGTATGAGTGATGTTATCTTTTAGTTCCTTACATTTCCGGTACCAGGGCACATTTTAAATCCATTCATACTTCCCACTCATCTGTCTATTGTTGACCCCAATTCTGTATACTTTCTAATGCCATTGTGCATGGATGATGTGTGGCAAATGCTATTGTTGCATCCTAATTCAAATGAAGCATTTAATATAATTTATTTCTATGCATAAATGGAATAGTCTTCCCTTTTATACATTTCTCAGTTATGCATTCATATTTAAATGCATATATATGAATGTAAATAAGCATACTTATGTGTGTGTAAAGGTTTACACACTCGTATATGTCAAGCGTATGGGTACATATGTCCATGTGTAGGTTTATACTGAAGTCCTGCTTATCACAGACATGCATGTTGCGTTTGCAACATTTGAATAACCAACAATTTTATTCGAGCAACCAACCATCCGTTCGTTTATGCCAGCAATCGTCCTTGTGTCAGTTCATCTGTGTCCGTCGGTCCGCCTGTCCGTTAGTCTATTCTTCTCTATATATCCTTTGCGTTACTGTGATGTTGCCGTCATTTGTATAAAGTAAAACGTTATTACCACAATTGAAATACATGTCATTCATAAAACATCACTTGTTTTGTCATTTCTACTGTTACCAACATGTGTGGCGAGTACTCGTTACCCAAATAAATCGAGTACTTGTGTCGTTTCGTCTGTCCGCTCATCAATGTGTGTGTGTGTATTAGTGTGTGGATACCATACACATCCATACACGAACATTATTGCAGTAGATAAAAAAGTCATTTTTCATTTTGAAAAGTTACACAAGCATGCCAAGGAAATATTCATGCATTCTTAAGTTATTTTAAAAATTTACTTTACAGTCTCTCCTACATTAGTGCATCCACAAATGTGTAATAAATACTGTCAAATGTTACGTTTTTGTGTTTGTTCTTAGTTTCTCTAAAACGAAATTTCGTAAGAGCGATGTTATTAATGGAAGAACTTTATATGGTACTTACGTTTTGATTATTTATATTGTCATAAAAATAGTTAGTCGATTTTTATAAAGGAAGTCATAAATTAAAGTTTTACGTCATTCGCAACAGAAATGCTGGATGTTGATATTTATACACAATTTGAAAAACTGTTGGTTAGGTGATGAGTAGTAGTGTTAAGAGTCTACAAGGTGTCCTTTTTATAGATTCACATCCTTTGTTAGTTGTTTTTGAATGTCATTTGTAGTCTATTTTTAGTGAAACTCAGATAAGATAATTTCGAAGTCGAAAATTCTAAAACTGAACATTAAATATTTGCGAAGAGATTAGTTTTTATATTATATACGGATACAATATACATGATCTGATGTCGGAAATATTTCCTACAGATTCCACTTCTGAAGGTTTAGAGCGAAGAAGTTAAGGTTTATATCATTTGGCCCAGCATAGGTAGCATTTATGCACCAAGTATACATTGGTCAGATTTGTTTCATGGCTTTTGAAGTCTTTTAAGCTATGACTTCCGCCTGGAAGCCACGACCCCTGTGGCAAATCTTAATGTTCTTCAAACTTATCACAGCTGCAGATTGAAAACCGGTCATATTGACCCGTACTTCTGATACCTTCTACTCAAATTGACTAGTTTACAGTTCTAGTCCTTTCTAATATGGTAGGTCGTAGTAACTTAAGAGCCATAATTGTTAAAAACATTCAAAAAAGGCTTGGCCGGTTAACTTATTAGCCTTGATTATCTTCTGTAAAGGTAAATGGTTTATCACACATATTATTAGGATCATATCTTCCATTCAATTCCTCTTAAGTTCAATCAGGCGTTTGATAAACGTGCATTTGGAATGAAAATGGACTATGTTGATGCTTGCTTCCTGATAACTCTGATACAAAGTGACCAATTAACCGAAATTCAATTCTCTAATTCCTAATTGGTAGACGTTATAATATGATTGAAGGATAATTCTAAAATTTCTGATATGTAAATGACTTTTGTAAGTTTTAATTTTGCGTGTTTTGCTTCAATTCAGAGCAAATTTTCGATAAATACCAAGTGATTCACCACTCTCCTTTTGGTATGCCGCGCACTTTTACGTAATAACGCAAAAGGACATTGGCTGTAGTTTCGCAGTTCACCTGATTGCAATATTTGTATTTGTACTATTTAAACCATGTACCGAAACTTAATTAAATTGAACTCAATCGAATTCATTGAACGGATAAATTGAGCTAATGTCGCTCAAGAATAATGAGCCCAATACTTTGTGTGAATTCTTAAAGGACATAGTTTACTAATGATACCATATGAACTGTTTTATGTGTAAGTGGCATGGAAACGTTTATAATTAAATTATAGTTGAAAATATGAAGACATTTTACATATTTTCATATCAACTTATAAAGATTCTAGTATAGATTAGCGAGAAACTGTCAATACCCCATATTTCGTACATAAAATTTTAAATTTCAACAGCAAAAGTTCTGCTTTCTCTCCAAACAGTTCATTCTTCGATTACATAGAATAGATGGAAACCTAAAAACATTTAACAGCTCATTTTATATATTTCCATATCAGTATATAAAGATTATAATACAAATTAATAGGAAACTTGCAATATTTTATATTTTGTATATAAAATTTCAACAGCAAAAGTGCTAATTTTTTCTCAAGCAGTTTAATCTTCGATTACATTGAATAGATGAAAACATTTGACAACTCATTTTACATATTTCTATATTAGCTTATAAAGACTCTAATAAAAATTAGCGACAAACTGCCAATAAAATTTTAAATTTCAACAGCAAAAGTTCTGCTTTTTTCTCAAACAGTTCTATTTTCGAAACTTTGGCAATTAAAAATCTGATACTACCGACGATAAAATTCAAACAACCTAAAACAGTTTTCAGCTTTTGCGCTATTAAGAGTATTTCTCGTACATGTAATGTGATGATTTTTGAGAGGCGATCTTCAAAGTATGAACAGTTTGCAACGGTATTATCCACTTTTGAATACTTTAACGCACTTCAAAACATCTTAGAAATCTTTGAGCTGTTTTACAACTTTATGTCGACCTTCTAATATAAAATTACATTACTACGTCCTTCCACACGCTGTGGTACAATGTACTGGATAAATGAAGTAATATTCCCCCTACTACATAGTTAGTGTCGTGTGGCAACGAAGAATGTGAGAAGCTTTGATAGTAAATTCTTTATTATTACTACAAAGTATACAACATCCTTTGCTTAGCTTCGCTGTACATTCCTGCTAGTACGAGTACGTTCGATATTTTTTATGTCTCAGAAACATCAGTCAAGTGTAAATGAAATCATTACAAGTATACTAGAATACTCTCACATGTACACACACACATCCATTAAAATTCAACCATGTACTCATACATTCTCGGCAGTCTCGCATAGTCGCACATGCCCTGGCAAAGGAAGTCCTGAATGTGTAATGAGATATACCACAGCAACATATTTGTCTGATTGCAAGAGCACTGTGTGCAGTGTTTTTATGTGTGAGGACCAGAGCCCAGGCATCCATCTACCACATATGGAAATGTCGGTATGGTCTGGAGTAGTGGTATTTGCACAGATATTTGTTGGTAGATGGCTGCTTTAATCTGTCTGCCGTGTGGTAGAATTGATGAAATTATTATACTACTTATGCGGAATGATTCACTGAAGGTGAATCTCTGCTTAATGAAACGTTATATTAGCCAAGGTGGAATTAGATGGGAGTCAAATGCATTGATTGTAGCCATCTCAAAGAGTACGGTTTCAGTATGAAAGCTTGACATTGCTCATTTGAAATTTAACAAAGGACAATTTATTAAATCCTTGTAGCTTTTTTGATGTAAATTTATCTTTTCTATTTGGCAACAATCTTCGACGCGAAGAGTTGCCTTTTTTGTGAACAGTTGTCTCCAACTGAACTTTATATACGAATAGTTGCCCGACATCAACTTTTCTACACGAAAAGTTTTCTATACGAAAAGTTGCCCGACCTGAACTTTTCTGTTTACGTAAAGTTGCCCGGCATCAACTTTTCTATGCGAAAAGTTGGCCGACATCAACTTTTCTATGCGAAAAGTTGGCC
>JAHXMU010000006.1:2375888-2432681 GCA_019455685.1 Philornis downsi
CTATACGAAAAGTTGCGCGGCATCAACTTTTCTATACGAAAAGTTGCCCGGCATCAACTTTTCTATACGAAAAGTTACCCGGCATCAACTTTTCTATACGAAAAATTGCGCGGCATCAACTTTTCTATACGAAAAGTTGCCCGGTATCAATAGTAGTTTGACTTTATGTTTTGTGTATGGAATATTACTCAACACTAGCTTTCTGGTTTGGCGTATAAGAACATTCCAATGTAGAAGAGTTATATTCATATATACATAGTATTCGCTGTATTTTCTCACCAATTTGTGGTGTTTATTAATATTTATTGTAACAAGAAAAAATTCTATTCAAAATTCTGGGTTTCATCAGTTTTTGATATGCATCCTATCATGTTAATGCTGACGGTAACGGTTTCTATCTTTTGAGGTTTCTTTAACTAGGAAGGATGTTTAGCAGAACTTTGTTATTGATGTTTTCTGTTGTTAATTTAAAAATTTTATCCATGTTGCTGCGGTGTACCGAATGTAGTCCCCTGTGTAGTTTGTAATGACATTTTTGTGTTTTCATATGCGTTTAAAAAAATTATTAAATGTGTTTTCAGCTTTTTGTGTTCATTGAATTTTGGGTTTGTGGTGGATCTCAGAGGATAGTGGGAGAAAAGAGGAAATCTTTAGCAGATTGACGCTTGCAACACTCCAGATGAAAATGTCAAAATGCATAAAATTGCCAGAGCTCATACACCCATCGTATACAATGTTGGCAGTGGAATTCGAGGACATGTGATGATGCGCTGACATTCCGTCAATTGACGCAGGTTGCCATCGACGATGTTTTGTGATGGTGCTCAGGTGTTTTTCTGCATTCATTTGACTGCAGCCTTAACAATGTCAGTATGTAAATAAGAAGTCAGCATTTTGAAGTTGTACTAATTGAAACAATAATTTAATTCCGCACATTTGTCGTTTGTTGCATAAAACAAGAAAGGTATAACGCTATAAAAACGACATCCTGCCACAGGACAGTTTTTCGGTATACGGTTAATGGCAGTAAAAGTTGTTTACTATTGTACCAAACTAAACGAAATTAAATATTTTGTTTTGGCACCATTAATAGCTATTGAATGTAGCGAAATTGGAAGATTGCTTTCATGTGAAAACTAGTGTGTTTTTGTGTTGCGTTACTACGATGCCACTGCTACTAGCAGTAAAATTTTGGTACAATTGTTGGCGTGCGATTAGTCCGCCATAAGAATATGTAGAAAGTAGGAGGCAAAATTTTATTCTTTCTAAAGTAAGAAAGTGGGAATGTTTAAATGCAATTCGTTTCTAATGAAACAGTTCGAATTAGTTTACTTAGAGAATGCAATAGCTCTTCTTCGTTCATTTTACATTGCCAATTACTGTACTATAGCACCATTATATAGGTATGTACAATTCGTTTTTGTTATTGCCAATTCTTTCTTCGGGCATTTTCCATGTTCCTATTCCATTTATTTATCATATTTCTTCTTTGTGTATAACTATCGTGTGTCTGTCTCTCAAGTAAGCATGATTGTAGTAGTTTTCATAACGTATAAAATTTCAGGAAAAATTTTCCCATTTTTAATGAATATTTTCCATTCTTTCCCAATTTTTTTCTGTATCCGTTTGCTCTCCATTGCGGGATGCAGGTAAGTTGACGCACAAGGAAATCAATAGTAAGTTTTCACACAAGTTACAAAAAGTCCACATCTCTTTCCACATACTTGAATTCCTCGATATCTGTTGCTTTTCGGTTTCGACCACAAATTATTATGAACTGTAGCTGTTGCTTTTGTTTTTCATTAAATAGAATTTTGTTTTTGGTTTTAAAATTAGCATAATAATATTGACATCAAAGTGTCAGTTTGTGTGCGTATATGTGTATGTTTGTTTGCGTCATATGAGCCTATCAGTATACTCGTACACCTTCACTCATTTTTATGACTCCTTTTTGTGGCTTTCCTTATTATGCTGAGGTGGTTTCATTTTGCGCCCTGCAAAAAGTTGATGACTCTCATTAGCAACAGTTGCTATGTAAAAACGTAATTAAAAATTAAATATTCATTTGCGTTGTAGGTATTTTTTCTTCTGATTATGACATTTCACTCTGTAAAAAGATGTTTGGCCACAAAAAGAGAAAGGAAGGTAAATTAAATGTGTCAAATATTTGTCTGAAAGTGAGTCTTTGCTTTTCAGGAACAAATTACGTGCCAGTTGAGGACAGCTAACTTAAAAATGCTACTTTTTTTCAGTAGTAAACATGAAAAGTATTCATCACTCATTTTAATGAGAATCTTCAGTATTAAAAGAAGAGTGTGTCTGTGTATTCTTTATAAACATCTACACAATGTACCCGATTGTGACGAAATGTTGGCTAGATAACGGTTGGGTATTAGTGCAGGCTTCTAATATTTTGTAAATAATGTGCGATAGATGTCGCCCGAGTGCAATATACAAAAAATTACAAATAGTTGATTTATACAAATAGGGCGAATTATAACATTGCAAATTGTGATTGATTTATTTGCAATAAAATTAACTTTAATGGGCCTCTACATACTGTGACAAGAATATAAATTATTACCTATTATGTGCCGTGCTTAGAAAAGAATTTTATTCGGTTTGGTCTTATATGCTCTTCCTCCAATTCATTATCAAAGTTGTAGAAACGTAATCCGTCCAACAACGATATGGTCGGTCGTCCTCTTCTGCGACCCCATCGTTTTCACTGTCATGCTAGAATGTTTTGGCGCATTCATATAACTTGACCCAGCCAAAACAGTTGCTGTTTTTTGATGTTTTTGCCACCGATATCGAGTTCAATAATTTTACGACTCAGACGGCGACGATATCCTCCATTAGCGCTTATGGATCCATATATTTTATTGATAGTGCCTTGTCTCTGGGTATTTATCTCGAAGAACCGCAGACTTCTACGCTACAGTCCGATTTTGGTTAATCTTAACTTAAGTGAGGCATTCGGCGAAGTGGGTGGACGCGGGACAGGTTTTTGAAATCAATCTCATTAATTTCCATCAAAGCATCAATATTGTCCTTTTTACGCACTCTCCTTTCTGGTTAGGATGCTGGAGTTGAGAATAGTAACTGTAGATCAAAATTGAATTGAATTGGTCAAAAAGCAGATGAAAACCACGATTCACATTTTGGTTATAGAGAAAAATCTTACGTTATTTGCAGATATAGTTCTAAGCATTACTTGCTAAAAAATACGATAAAATAATCATTCAATTTCGATAGCTGTCCTCGGAATTCATCGACAATACTTAAAGTAGGGTTTACTCCTCAGGTAAACCCTCCGTGATTGCAGAAGGAACGTACATTTGTTATCGCTTGGCTCGAGGTCGAACATTTCTGAAATCCACCGAGTATATGAGGGAATTTTATATTTGAATATCCTCTAAACTATGCGTTAAACTTACAAAGGACGCAAATTTGTGATTAATGTTTAACGGGCCGAAAGTTTTGGAAGTATCTTAAATAATATTTGTAATGCGATTATTTACAAAACAAAAAAGCCTTTATGCGTTGTTATTTAATTATTTGGTTGAAAATGAAAAGCCCAAAAAATAAAAAGCACTGTAATTTGTGATTATTTGGTTTGAAACTGAAAATCTGTAAAATCCATTGGAAAAACCAGGTGTGGTTATGCCCTAAACTTTGCGTCTAAACACATGAAGGTCGGTAATATCTGACCACTGTGTAATAGGTCAACAGTGTATAAATTTTGTTGACATACTTGTGAATTGAATTCATCAGTAGTTTATCGTAGAATTGCACTTTCATACCTTCTTCGGCAGTGCTTCAGAAGCACGAAATATAGGCATTATATATTCATTCATTGTTTTCGATCTAAATTGGAAGCAATTTTTTGGGTCCAGAATTTGTTCATATTGGTTTAGAATCAATAACTGTGAAGTGTTCCAAAAAATAGTAATATTATTTTGACTTTCGTGAAAGTTTTTTAAAATAACTTCTAGGTAATTGGTAATTGGAAAGGTTTGCATCCCAACTGCAGATCGAAAGACTTTGAAATTTGTAGAGAAAACTTGAATAGTCCAAAAAACACGTAGTTGTAGTTCGAATAACTTTGAAATTCACCATCAACATTTTTGAAATGTCATAAACTCATAAAATGACATCAATAGCGATCAATTGGTTTGAGCTCACATTATTAGGTTATATTTAATTAATTACATTTCAATTTTGTATCAATCACGTCTAAATTTTTCGAAAAGCTGGAAGCCTACCTAAAATTTTATCCACATCTTATCTGCACTTTATCTACTTGAGAATACACCTGCGCCCCCCTGTTCCTATTGGCGAAATATTCTGTCATAATTTGAAGCTGAGTAGGCGAGCTTCTCGCATTGGCGTCATCAAATCTATGGTTACCGGAAAATTTCCATTTGTTTCTGTTTCTAAGTAATTCCATAAAATGTTATTTCCTTACAATGATGTGGATGGAGGATTGGATTGCCTGCATGAACATATTTGTGATAAATTTCCCTGCGAATGTGTGTGTACATTCACGTACATATGTATTCAATAGCAATAATAACAATAATAATAATATTAACACGTCTCGAGTATGCGTGAAGGGACAGCTCGAAATGGTCTTCCTATCTGACGTGGATGCTAGATATTTATGGTGTCGCCTGACATTCTTTCTGGCCTGATGAAATGTCAATCCTGTGCGTAGTGTCCCAGTCACAACGACAAAGTCATGTACTTGATTTGAGCGTGTGTGTGTCTGTGAGTTTGTATGCATATGGATGTGTATCTATGTTAACAAGGTATTTCATCTAAGTTAAGGAGAGAATCTTTTTGTGTGTGTTTGTGTGCGTGTGCGTTCTCTATCGTTTAAGGATGTCAAGTATGTCATATATAAAATAAATAAACGTTAAACAGAGCGCAGAGGAAGAAAATGCAAAGCTTAACATTCTCGTTCTTGTTTGTTTGGTTTGCCGAGTTTGTCTTTTCACAATACGTGAGATATGCCATAAGATTTATATGTCGAGGAATGTTTGACAAAGCAAAACATTGGCGCGTTTTCTTTTTTCCTATCGATTCTGAAATGAGCCTCGTTCATGTTCAGAGATAAACTGGCAATCAAGAATTTTATCACGGCTTAAGTCAATCTAATAATATACATAATAATAATAATAATATAAAATAAATAAAAGCACTTAGTAGTTGAGTTGCCATTGGAAAATTGAATTATTAAGCAGTGATTACAATTAAATATTCGAAACTCTAATAAGTAGTCTAATATGTTTTTTGCCATTCACATGAATATGTTTTTTATATCTGTCGTTTATTCGGTATAATGTTGAGATTGTTATAAGTATAAATATCCTTCTTAGGCTAATCTCGATGCTACTTGGCTTGAGTTGTGATCTTTCAAGAGAATTGTATGTTACAAAAGCATCAAGTATAGTTATTTTAGAACAGCATCCACCTACTGATAAACGATTCTCTTGTTGTTGTTTGCACATTTTAAAAAGAGCATTTTTTGTAATCCTTTAAGATGGCATAAGTTATACGTCATTATAGTTATCTGTTATGATAGTGAATATTTTATCACGTATGATTAATATTAATCAGCCTCAGCCTCCTCCCGTTCAATATATACGTAATCTTAACTAGTGTTCATATGTTTAAAATCGGTTTAAAGTTTATTAGTTGTATACTAAATTGTTTAGATCTCAAATACTCTTTATTATTTTGAAGCCACATTTCCTCAGGATTTCTAAAAAGGGGCTTCTTAAGTCCCGTTAGGCCCAATGGATGAATCGTTATATACAATTTTCCTATGTAAAGATAACTTCATAGACAATACACTATAGTGTGTTCGTAGATACTTTCCCTTTGGAAACAAATCCTTAAACTGGGAAAGATCTCCAAAGATAATTTGCAATTAATCAATGCAAGTTTGTGATAAGTAACAAAGTTGAACAAATAAATAATCACATCAATTTCGATTTATTTAAACGCTATGATGTAGAAACACATTACTTGTAATGTTCTTCTGTATTATTGTATGTTTTTCGTATCGTTTTGTTTATACGCTCTGAAGAATTGTGTGACGACAGTCGAATGAACAACAATGTTTGATTATTAAAATAAATGCATAAAAATTGTATGTCAGAAAGTCGTTAAATACATTGAAACCAGAATATGTAAAGCGTTTATTGGTCGTTATATTCGTATCAAATGTTTATGAGTAGCCACTCTCATAGTTAGTGCATTTTATGCTTTTAGCAGCGTGAATCCTGAAACTCCAATATCTTCCCACTCCCATTTGAGTAGCAAATTTCATGAATTACTTCCCCGTTAAACATATTGGAACAAGCAAAAATGAAGAATTTTCCATTTTCTGAAACATTTGTTCCTACAGTGTGAAAACACATTTCTATAAGAAACGCATTTTCATAATAGAAGAAGACTCTTCTCTATAAGAAAATTATCTATTAAGACATTTTTAATGAAGAAAATGGCTACACTTATATATAAAAAGGGCCTATTGAGACACTTTTCTATAGGAATGAGTTTATGAAGACACATTTCTATAACAAATTTAACTATAGAGGCACTTTCTGTAACAAAACTACTCATGGAGACACTTTTCTGTAAGAAAGTTGCGTATGTTTATGAAGGCACTTTTCTATTCTACATTATTTTTATCATTTTTTCGTAACATAAAATAGTAAAGTGACGATATGTCTCATAACTTCTTGAAAATGGCTCATTTCCCCTCTTCCCTACGAGAAAGCTTTATTCATGAGTGATTACTAAATCTTTTCCGGTCCAATAATCGCTGCGTAATGTTTTTTTTTGTGACGGAAATTTATTTAGATTTTACGGGTTTACGCACTTTTTTTCCACTAATGCAAAATTTAAAATGCTTTCATAATAACATGTATAATTAGATGGTGAGCTTTCATTTAGGCAATTTTCAAGATTTACGAGAAAGGAATGCAAGCGCCAAACGCTTATTCTGCTTCACACACCGGTCCCCGATGGGTTCAAGGAAATATCCTGTTTTTTTTTTTCTTGTTTTGTTGTAGATTTTTAGCCTAGGGTCTTAACGTATAGTAACACAAGATGAAAATAACAAAAACAAAGAAAAATGTTGCCGTTGTTTTCATTGTTTTTTGCTGCTGCTGCTGCTGCTACAACAAATATTTTAGGTCTTGTTGGTTTATTTTATTTCCAGTATTCGCTTTTGCTCTATACTCGTATATGCTGTAGAATAATTTGACTTTTTCATGTTTTCTGCTCATCTTAATGCTAAAAAATAATCCTCTGGAGGATACACCTACAGCTACAGCCACACAATGCTTAATGCTAGCACTCACTATATGCACACAGCTTTATCCCTACTGTAGGGTTGGCAGCTGTGGTGGTGGTGTGGATGATGATACTTTGTGGCATCCTGTCATTCGTCCATCCTGCCATAGAACGCCTTAAGGAATATTGATTAATTGTAATATATGATATTTAATGTCTTTATTTTATGGTGCTGCCGTCATGCTGCTGCTATAGATGAGATGGCATCGTAACCCCGGGGTCGATGCAAAAGGTTAAATGAATCATTTCCGTACATTATCCCGAATTAGCACAAATGAAGACGAAGGACCGCAATAATAGGAGCCATGAGATGACTCACATAAGGACTTCATGTTGGCAACCACTCGAATGTATTTGCAATGTTGGAAATATCATTCTTCTGTTGGCTGTTGGCTGTGTTCAATTCCAATTAATTGTTTTCTTAATCAATTTGAATTATTGATAATCTCTTTGTTTGTAGTCGTGTAAAGTGATCGGCATGCATAGTTTGGGACTTTTAATAATAAATACTTAATGGCTACACGAATAATTTGCTTGCTTATGTCTATATTAATATTATTTGTTCCTAAATTTACCACCAAGTGAGAGTAACGGCTGACAGTTATACGTAATGACCCAAACCTATCAGATGAAAATTAAAACGTCTTTTCATCTATTCACAGGCAAGCAAATAATTACATTACATTATTGTGATGGAGAATTAGTTTATGTCGATTTTATTAAGCGAAACTAATGTTTAGTTAGTAAGAGGAATGTTTCGATGATTGGCAGCCGACTCTTGACATTCCTGGAGAAAGATGCAAACTTTCTTTTAACTTGCTTTCTTAAGCTTCATGTTTCGTATGAAGCGTATGATAAATATTATTTGATGGTAGGACCCCCCCTCACGGCGTATGAAAAATATTATTTGTTTTTCAGTAAGCATCATTTGAATAATTTTCAATCGTAACTCTACGTTCAAACAATGTTGATTGTAATTCCATTGATCCGTGCCAATTACTATATTCTTCGTGTTATTATTAGGCGACTGGAATAGACATACTTATCTATTATACGCCGCCCGTAGACGATAATTCCAAACGCTTCGATCTTCTGCGCTTCTATTGCAATTCGTCACACCAAGTTTCGATAGTACTTCAAAAGCCTGGTCCTTCCAACAGAGTTTTGGTCGCCCTCTTTTGCGCCGTCCATCGAGTTCGTTGTCGAAAACTTTCCGTGCTGGAGCATTTGGGCCCATCCGCACAACATGACTCAGCCAACGCAATCGCCGTATATTAATGCGTTTGACCCTTTGATGTCGGCATACATAGTTCATACAGCTCATTGTTTATGTGACGCTGATACTCTCCGTTAACGATGATGAGTCCATATATTTTCCGGAGTATTTTCCTCTCAAAAACTGCCAGTACCGATAAATCCGCTTGCGTCATAACCCAGAAATCTGCGCCGTATAATAAGACAGGTAGAACCATCGTCTGGGACAGTCAGATTTTTGTTTGTCGAGAGAGAGGTTTATCATTGAATCGCTTACTTAGTAACATAGTAACATCTGTTAACCAGCAATACTCTCCTTATTATTTCCATGCTGACATCATTCGTTTTGTTTGCAGCGATGATGATGAGATGAATTCTTCCACCACTTCAAAATTATATGTAGCTGTCAACGTTCATACAGCGTCCCAAACGAGTAGACTCTTTGTTCGTTGAAACCAATAATTTTGTTTTGCCCTCGCTTACCACCTGACCCATTTTCGTTGCTTCCTTCTCTATGCTTGAGAATGCTGCAGTAACATCTCGCATTTTTCGGCCAATAATAATGTCTATGTCATCTGCATATGCGAGTAACATATGGTAACATCGTGTTAACTGCAGCTTTCCTCATAATCATCTCCAACAGTATGTTGAAGAGGTCGCTCAATAGACTGTCGCCCTGCTTAAATCCTCGTTTGGTATAAAAAGGCTCACTAAGATCTTTGCCTATCTTTACAGAAGACTTTGTGTTAGTCAGCGTCATCCTACAAAGACGTCATAGGAATTCCAAACTCAGACATGGCCTTATACAGTTTTTGCCGTGTCGGGCTACCGAAGGCAGCTTTATAGTTGACGAAAAGATGGTACGTGTCGATCTGTTTTTCGTGGGCCTTTCTAAGAGTTTGTCGTAGTGTGAATATCTGGTCAGTTGTTGATTTACCAGGTCTGAAGCCACACTGATAAGGTCCAATAAGGTCATTTACAATCGGCTTTAGTCTTTCACATATCACACTCGACAGGACCTTATAAGCAATGGGTAAAAGACTAATACCGCGATAGTTTTTACAAACACTTGGATCGCTCTTTTTAAACACAGGAGGCAGTTCACTCAAATTTCAATCATCACGCATATTTTCCTTCAGACGAATCGTATTTAGGAGCTGATACAGGCTGTTTATCAGCTCATCGCCACCAATTACTATACCCAATGTTTTCTATGCACACATTAATGTCCGAGAAAATGATGTCATATTATCACTATATTATATATTATATCACTATATTATATATATTATATCACTATATAGGTATACACTATCAAAATTTCTTACTATTCTGCTAAGAAAATGAAGTAAAAGTTGTGACGTAATTTTGAAAGGCTGCCTAAGGACCTTATTTAGTTTTAGCCATAACTACTTGTAAAGCAAATTTATGAAATTTAATTTAATTTAATTCGGTAGTTAGATTTCATAACTTATGTAGCTGCATACATCGGGTTATCCATTTTTCGGTTTCAAAGGTAAAATTATATAAAACTCACATGAAGCTATGATTTCGATGAACCTTATTTCATTATAGTGCTTAGACCTTGCCATTATGTACGAAATACAATATCATTTAAATGACCGGCTCTGGTTTGGCTGCAGCAGTGGATCTTTTTGACCACTTTTTCTGCGATAACTTGTTGTTAGTTTTCATATGCTCCAACGTTTGGGGTTATTCGCGTAAACACGGTCTTTGACACTACAAACCACATATAGTCCAGTTCATAATCTTCAATTGCAGGCCAAAAAGAAATCAGTTATCATACGGCTTTCCACCACACTTTCACTAGCGGAAGCGATATTTTCGGCAGTGCGTACATTGCGCTGATGACCAGGCCTGACCTCATCTGTAACCCTTCCAGTTTCTTCAATTTTCTTTATAATATTGCCAATTACTTGCACAGTTGGTCGATTATGATGTCCATAATCATCAACTACCACTACTTTTGTAGTAAGTTTATACTATTTTTGCGCGTTCTTCGACTAAACGATCCATATTCGAAAACGGCAAACCTTTCACTAAATAAATAACACTTCAGATGATAGGTATTAACTAGCTGGTAGCCTTGCCAGACTAGCGGTTTTGAAACCACTAAATGAATGACTCGTATATGGTCACATGGAAAAGCGACTTGAAGTGAAGTTAGGACAAAGGGCAGTCTGTTCGTGATTATTTTTGTCCTTATTTAGACAAATAATTATGCCAAACCTCTGTTCGATATAAGTTAAACGTTTTTCACATCAGCGATTTTTGAAAAACTAAGCAAATATTGATGTAAGCGAGAATGATGAAACGACTTAACTCCGAAATTGCGAAAATTTATCTGAAATAAATGAAATTTTGTAAATTGCGACAACATGCCTCAATAATGACAAAAATCTATATGTTGTTTAAAGTTCTTAAGACATGCGTCTTGTCGCAATTTCAAAATTGCCACATATTTCGACCAGACTATAACAAAACTTTATTATCGTTAATGTCCTTAAGGTGCATTTTGTCGCAATTTCAAAATTTAAAAATATTTCGAACAGCATTTTGTAATAGCAATTATTTGAAAAACATTTACTATGTCTGAACAACAAATTCCGAGTTAAATCGAAATTGAATTGAAAAATTTCAAAAAAAAAAAAACTCAATCAGAAAATTACAAATCTAATTTCGTTTCGGGTGTAAGAATCACAATCAAAATTGTTTGTAATTTTTGTTTGTTGAAATAAAAACAAAATTCAATACAATTTTGATTTGGTTGTCGGAATAAGAATAAAAACTTTGTATAATTTGTAGATTCCAGAAAATGAAACAAATCAAAACTATTTTCCAATTTAATTTCGTTTCGGTAACAGTCCCTGTTTGTTCTAAAACTTTTTGAAATGTTCGGTTTTTTAGTTTTGCTTCGTTATAGAAATTTTTACATCTCTGTTTATACGAGCAACTGAAGAGTTGCGCAAGATTTGTAGAACTGGGAGCAAATTTTGCAGGCGGATTATAGTGATATAAATACTGATTTAAATTGATTTTTCAAAATTTATATCGTTTTCGTAAAATATTGGGATAAAATTGCAATGTGTGATGTTATGCTACTCCGCAGACACATAAACCGCCCCGTTGTGGATCTATATTGATGATACTGGTCTCATTTTAGAGGTCATCTCTGAGTGTACGCAAGTGTTTTTTGTATCCGTATATTTAATTGCTTAGTTTAGCTCTTCCTTTATTACTTCCCTGCCCAAATGTTACGTTCACTAATAGTTTGGTTCCGTATTGTATTCTCGTTCTGAATTCGCCTTACTCGAGATATATTTACATGCAGTGCAATACCGATTTCATATCCCAAGTAGTTGCTGTGAAATGGCACAAAATAGACAACCAGAAAGAGGCAAAACAAGAAAACTAAACACTAAAGCGTTCGTAATTAATTACAATTCCTTAATTAATTAGTTTACGCTCTTGGGAGGTTTTGTGTCGGCATCGTCAGCATCGTCAACCACATGTACACTCTTTGTCTTGGATAATCGCCATTTGTAATTGCCTAAAAGCTGTCGGAATGTGGAATGGGATAAGGATATTGTAAAAGTTACGCACATTGCGAGATGAGCTACGATTTGATTTGATGATGATATTTGTGGGTATCTGAATGCTCAGTAGAAATCTTTTGCATATTAAAATGAAATGAGCAAATTGTACATTTTATTGATCTAATAATTAAGGATGGGGATGTCGATGTACTATATAGAACACTATGTATAAATTTTCAGGAGTTTATCGAATCAACGTCACTGTCATGGAATCAATTTTCAGTTCAAGCCACAAACAGTTCGATGTTGGTGTCATATTAAGCATTTCTAATTTGAAAACAGTTTTCGTGATTTAAAATCTTCTAAGCTCGAACTGCCAAGTAAATGAAATCATACACTAACATCGGTCGTTCGCTGAAACAACATGACCTAAAATCTATGCGTGGGTCAACGCATCTGATTTTCATCTATTGAATATTCATATCGTCATCATTTCGAATTTTTTCAATGGGGTTTGAGTGATAATAATTTCTTGTTTCCTATGATACAACGTATGAGTTATGTACTGTCATGCTGCTGGGCATCATACATCACACATACGTTTGACTCATTGAGGCGTACTAGCGTAATTTATTTACACAAACAGCTCAGAATTCTGGAAAATTCTTGAGCTAATAATAAGAAATAGAAAAAGACATTATTTAATCTATAATTTCATGAAATTAATTACGCGCTCATTAGGAACGACAACGTTACTCTATCTATTGGATTATGATAATTTCATACAGGCGTACGCCAACGTCACTGATGATGTCAATCAGTTGTATGTTCTGCCCATCTGTCTGTTTGTTTTATGCAAATATTCACAACGTAATAAATTAACATAAACATTTACTTAGTATATGTTATTATGTTAATGTCTTTACTAAGAACTTTGTTCAGGTAACTTCGCTGTTTCATTAACCATCGGCTGTTTTTCTTTATTATGAGAAAAAAAAACTTCTGCAGCCATTCGCCCCTTGAAAAATGTAGCAGAGACGAAACGCTTTAGGTTTTAATTTACATTTTATGTAAAAGCGTAGAATTACAAACAACCACAAAATGAGAATTCATATTTTTAGCCCTGAAATGTCGCACTTCGTTTCCTAAATTTGGTTTAAATGAAAGGAAAGCTCTTAAATCTAATGAAAACCTCTTGCAGTTGAAGATAAAAAAAGTGGTTATGAAGTATAGCAGGCGAAATAGTGAATTAATTTAGGAATTCGGGTCATAGATGGTTCCAACACACGGCAGTTGATACATATTTGCGCTATGAAAATATTTTTGAGTGGGTCCAAATTTCCACCGATTCATCGATTCACTTAATTAGTGAAATATTAATGTTATAATAAGTATGAAAATGAAATATATTTAGGTAATTTTAAATTTCGCTACTATTGGCGTTATTTTGTGGATCAAGTTGAAGTAAGTCCATAAGCCATACACAACCTTAAAATTGAAACATAGTTTTCTCATAAGATTATTATTAAATTTTATGCTAATTACACCACATTAAAGTTGTTCATACGCGTCCTTAATTTGAGCACATCAATTATCCTTCGTAATAGTAATAATACATCTGTGGATAAAAATATTTTTCCATTTGTGGCAGTTATGATACTGTCTTGTGATGAGTTGTTATGAATAAATAATAAATAATATATCGTATCGCTCATACCCCTTACGAGAATTCATTAATATAATTAATTACTTTACAAAATCGTCAACTAATAGTAATTGATTATCTGGTATTTCTATCATCGATATTGTGTATCCCTTTAAAAGAGCTGCAATCAAATAATCAATTTTAAATCAATTTGAAACATCTATCCTCCCATCAATAAATGCCATTTCTTGTCCTTTTCTTAAAAAAAAGAACGAATTCGTTCCAGTTATCCTTTACATGGCATCATTTAAACATAATTAGAATGGGTTAGTTTCCCCTCTTCGTTTTCACCTGTGCGACTGTTCCAATTATATACCTGAAGCCTTTAAATTGTTCCTGGATTTCCGTTTCTATTCCGCTTCATTGCGTTTCCTCCCTAAGACTTTAACAAATCTAGCGATTTGTTTCCTTTCCCTATGTATCTCTCTGTCTTAGGGACTCCGTTTGCTACACCATTTAAGAAATTCCAATAATTTTAATGAAATATCTGTGATATGGCTCCGTTTCAAGCATAAAAGGAATGGTGGAGCACAACAATTCGCGCTGGGGAAAAAACCATTCATCTTTGTAGAAAACAAATATATTATGTCCTGACTCAGGTGGGAGTAGGGTGAAGAAGGACCTTATCTTTGGCATAAATCCCAGTCAATTGGTCTTTTGTTTTCTGCTCGAGAGCAGAGGTTACTTCAACCCATACCTCATGCCATACAGTAGCATCTATACTGTACTGAATCTACAACGAGCATAGAATGAAACAAAACCGAAATGTTCTTGTTCGAATTTTAAGTATAAACAACACGTAACTTTTATGCTCCGCTGATCCTTGTACAAGGCCAGCACTCCCCTTCTCTTACCTCCTCGTTTCCTACGTAATGCAGGTTTTTGTTGTTGGTGATAATATTCCAGCGTTGGTGGTTGGCCCAGGCGTCGAAATAAAACGAAACCGCGCCAAACCCGCTGCAGGAATGAACCTAAATTGATTGTTGTGTTCCTGGCAGGTGTCTAAGGATGAGCCGAACAGCAAAGGGATGTGTGGCAGCTAGCGAAAGTTTATTTTCATTTTTGCCTCGCGTGTTTTATTTTCCTTTAGCTTGATGAATGTTCTGCTGATGAAGCAGAATTAAATTGTTTGGTGTGGTTGGGATATCACTTGTATTGCGTTTAACACTTTACACCAGAGGTGTTTTTCACCACGACCTCGACTTGGTTGTTGCTGGGGCTTTTCGTCGTAGTCATCTCCGTCATTGTTATTGTTGTTGTTGTTAGACTTTCTTTTAATAACGTGGCTTTGGACACTTTGGAACGCACCAAAAGTGGATAAAGTGCATTTGTGTTTCATGCAAAATTAATGAAGCGCTCCGTGGTAATAAAAGATTCGCATAAGAAATGTTTCACATAAGCAAATTTTCTCAAAGGCAATTCAGTGGAGAAAGCGACTGGTGTCCAGAAACTTTTTACTATATATTATAATCTTGGATTACTGGGATTTTTTCCACAAAGATTATTTGTTTGCTGGACAATTTTCGTATAACAAACTTGTCTGCTAAATTTAACCATGCACAAGATTATTACTCCAGATTATTTATTATTTATTTCCAATTGAATAATATGAAAACTTAAATTAATCTATAATACTTCATTTCGTGCAGAAAAATTGTCTGTCATAAACTTTTCATATAGAAAAATGTTCTGCCTGATACATTTTGCTCAGAAAGGCTGTAACTTTTCATGTAGAAAATTCGACGACTTGCCGGTAAGGGAATTAGTCTTTCGGACAGCTTTCGTGCGCAAGAGATATCAGGCAAACACTTTTCATATACTTATATAAGCCATATTGGCTGGCAGACTTCTTTCGTCTGGTGGATACTTCGTATAGAAAAATTGTCTGACGGACACTTTTCGTATTCGAAAGAGGTTTTGCGGACACTTTTCGCATCGAGAATTTGCCTGGAACACTATTCGTGTAGAAAGTTTATTCAGCGGACGGTTTTTTCCAGAAAAAAATATCCGCCACCCGCACTTTTCGTATAGAAAAGTTGTCTGGCGGACACTTTTTATATGGTTGTCTGGTGGATGGTTTTCATAGGGGAAAATATGTCTGGTGAATACTTTTCGTGTAGGAAAATTACCTGACCAAAACTTTTCGTATAGCAAAATTTGTTCAGAGTACGCTTTTGTATAGAAAAGGGTGTCAGCGGGGGCATTTCCTATAGAAAAATTATCTCACCAATACTTACTCTTTACAACATGTTGTCGGTTTACCCGTTTTGTTTTCCACACACAGAGAAATTAATCTGTATTCACTTTCTGCAAGATACTGTATATGGAAAAAATATCTATCCTCTAAAGAACATTTAACTATATTAAGTTGCATTTTTACATAGTTTACGCGTAGTTTAATCAAGGATTTAATGTAATGACTTGCATCATCAATATTCGACTGCGGCATCTACAATTGCACTTGCTCTCTTTATGTTTCCATTTGGATTCCTTATTCGATCCTGCTCTCCATTATTCTTCCCCACATCCATCCATTACCATTTCAAATCCACTAGTGTCATTACACAACTAAAAAACGCAGCGGAAAAAGAGAGAGTCTTTGCATCCTCTGCGGTAAAGAACAATCACCTTTGAAAGTTTACGTGATGACCATCATCACAGAAGAAGAAAGGACCCCTGCGAAAAGTAATCCTAATTACCATACCAAAGACGGTTGCAATATCCTCGATTCCTTTTTATTGAAGTATTTCTTGGAATATCATTATATTTTCTACTTTAGCTATAGAGCATGAATACCTATTTTAGACATTGATTCAATTATAAGAGGGACAAGGGAGGGGACTTTGTTGTGAGGTATAGGACCATGGAGAAAGTGAGTTGGAATTTCAGTTTTGTTTGGCAGCAAAAGGCTGTTTTTTTTTAATTAAATTGACATCAGATTGCACAGTGTTTTTTGCATAGTATAGGTAGAATCTTCCTTCAATTCTCTTTGCCTTTATTCTGTCGTCATATTTCCATTTAGATTTCCCTCCGCTAGTCATGTCTGAGATATCACAAACCATATAGCTGTGTAGTTGAATCATGGCTGCATTCAAATTTAATTTCCGTTACCAATTGGCCTTTGTATTTCCTGTTTGTTGTGTTATCCATTATGACCTACTATAGCCTAACAGGATATTGTACAGTTCATTCTGTATCAGGTTTAGAGTAATTTTGATTATGTTTTTGTTGTCATATCGCTTTGGTTTTTTGTCTTTCTTTAGATTTAATGGAAACATTTGCCCGATGCCTTTAATTTGAACATCCTTACCACTATCTTTGCTTTTAGGTCTTTCGAAGCGGCCAATGGGTCCACCGCATCGCAAGAGTAGCTTGCCCAAACATCAAGAGGTGAAGAAACGTTTCCTGGAGTTGTGCGATACTACTTTCTCAGAGGAGGTGCGTAACGCTCTGCGTTTACCAGCTTTCGATTCGTACGAGTGGGGTGATGCGGACATCATACACCTGATGCAGACCATGTTCATCGAATTGGGCTTCATTGAGAAATTCAACATCCCCGCGGACACGCTGAGAGAGTGGCTATATGAGGTGTACAAACATTACAATGAGGTGCCGTTTCACAATTTCCGGCATTGTTTCTGCGTCGCCCAGATGGTAAGTTAAGTAAATAACCCCAAATTGATTGAAGAGGAAACCTCCAAAAATGTTTGACGTCTCTCCTTCCATTTGCTCTGCCTAAGCAGGGAGCCCTTATCAATTCAGTTGTCCCTGGGCGGGTAAAGGGTGTGTGTTTAACATTAAAATTTTGTTCTCCGCCGTCTGTGATTTCAAATTATACTGTTTGTTGATTCTTTCTGATGCTGACATCGAATCGATCTAATTCTATTTGGGCCATGACTGGCTGACTTCTTCCCCTGGCTGTTGTAGGAAGAAACCGACTGAATTAACATTTGCAAAAAAGGAAGTTTATAATTCAATACTACCCGAATGCCTTCAATTTTGTTTAATGTAGAATAGATGGATGGAAATTAGCCCAGAGAAAAAAGGACAATATTCATGCAGCAACAACCGCCTTCCTGCCAATTGATTTTTTGATTTCCTTTACAACAACTACGAAAGGGACGGGTCTCCTTCACCAGAACAAAATGGAAGCAATTGTTAATAGACATTGTTATCTTTCACATTAAAATGTTAATTCCAAGATTTCCAATGACGTGGTGGTTTCAAATTTATGTATGTGCATTGACATAAGGAACAGTAGCAGATTGAGACAATATGACATTGAGCTGATATTTTCATTATAGAAAAAATATTTATAGAACATCGTTTTGTACAATAACAGTAGCGGGCTGCGATTCTATTAAGGTAGACGAACGTTTTCTTAACACAAAGTACGTTTTTATGTAGAACATCATGTTCTACTGGTCAGCATAATATGATGCATATTTTCTTATAGAAGTTCAGCTGGAAGTCACTTTTAATCACTGATATTTAGATAGAAGGTATGTTGTCATGCGGTCAAGTTGTCAGTAGGTAATTTTTTTTAGAGTCATAATGAGAATGCAGCTTTTGATATGCACAGAATTAGAAGAGGTTATTTATTTATGAAGAATGACCTCGAAGTCTACGTCTATTTTTGAAAATGTCACTAAGAAAGCACTTCTAGTACAGAGGGAGTTATTGCAGAAAGCAAAAGAAAGGCGCCACTACTTAGAGAAATGTTACTACTTCCCTATAGGAAGGACTAAACAGTACAGTAGTAGGTGAAAATAGTTAGAGAGATGTTATTAATATTGAAGAAATGTTTTTGAATGGCACCTATACTTCGGGAAAATAACTAAATGACAACATTCTTTATTATAAAAATAACGAAAGTGAAATTTTCCTATGGAAGCGAGACTGGGAGGGCAGCCGTTTGTACGAAAAATATACTGAAAGGAACTTTTTCGAGGAAAAAATTAACTTGAAGGAAAATTGTCTTTTACAAAATGAAGAGAATGTAATTGTTTTTATAGAAAGTAACTGGACGGCTCATTGTTTATGGAAAGGTAATTAGAGGACGTCTTTATGCCATTCCATTTGTAGCAACTTTAAATACTCATCTGATAACAAGAAATTAAACGTTGGTTTTTTTTTTTTTAATTTTCAGAGTTTTTCCAATAAATTTACCATTTACACACTATTTAAAAACAACACAGAGTGGTTATTCATAGATATTTTAAAAGCACCATCCCAACATATACACGTTTTTAACGTATCGTCCTAATAGTGGGCCGGACTATTGAAAAGTACTAAGAACTTCTCAAATACAATTGATTAATGGGGTTAAGCGACCTATTATGTACGAGAAAATCGTGTTTCTGATGCACATACTTATGTATTCCTTAGAGGGCAGATATCATTAATGGCGAATTGGGTTCAGTAGGAAAAAACTTGTGCAAATTGTGGCAGTTAATCGATACATCATGGATACATTTTAGAGGATAGGGAAAAAGCTATTGCAAATCATGTGCTTTTTAGGGGACCGTCGCCGTAGATCTCGTAACGGGATGGCTCAGCATTTCAACATTCACCTTATGTGGATGCCGGGCCACAAGGGCATACCAGGGAACTGCAGAGCAGACGAGCTTGCAGGACTGGAAACAATCTTATAGGCAACCAGCCGAGTTGGAGTCCGCGGGCATGCCTCTAGCCACTCGCAAGCTCCTACTGCGAGATAGAGCATATTAAGCGGCAAATGGTAGATGGGCGTGTGTCCGAGGCTGTAATGTGGATGTGGCTTAGCCTAGATCTGAAGTGTTCACACAAACTCCTGTCGCTATCAAGGCCCGACATCTCATTACTTGTTTCCGTCATGACGGGACACTGTCTGATTGGAAGACATGCAGTGAGATTGAAGGTTGCGACTAGTGACTTCTGCAGAAGCTGTAGTGATGAAGAGGAGGAGAAGTCTATAGGACATTTTCTCTACGATTGTCCCGCCCTGGTGAACAGGCAGTGATCAACACTGGGCTCTTATTTCTTTTGGGACCTGGGAGATTTAGACGATATAGATAATGTCCGGCTTAAGAGCTTCTTGAAGCGTTTAGGATGGTTTAACGGGGAAAACTGGTGACAGCCGTATCTCTAGTTTCCGTGATATCACAATGGCCTATGTAGTCTAAGTGAGTCTGTCTATTCAGACTGCCACACTGGCCTGACCTAGCCTAACCTAGCCTATTAATTAATTACAGTATACGAATTAATGATAACGGGTGGAAAAATTATATGTCGGCAAACCGGTTAATTTGGATGGGAGGTACCAGAAGGGGATTGGCAACACCCTCCTTTACTTCACCAAACACATAATATGTATGTGCCAAATTTAACTGAATACAGTGCGATTGGCTGGAGCTTAAAATACATGGGCTAAATCAATCACTTGTATGGGGTGTTATAACTTGGTCAGTTTTTCTCATAGTCAGAAGAGTTGTGACAATACTCTCAATTTTCATTGAGAGACCATACTTTGGCAAATGGTCACCGTGTACCAAATTAGACTAACTTTAGTGCAACCATGTACGAGATATGAATCTCAGAATATTAGGGCTAAATGGGCCATTTGTACGGGAGGCACCAAAAAAGGCAGGGTCAGTCCGACGATTCTTTCGAATTCCGAATGTGGAGTTGCAGAATATAAACTACTTTTCGGTCAATTCGTAGAAGGGTTGGGTTAAAATAGCCCATTTACAGTCCTGGGAAAAGTTTTATAAAAATTTGCGGCATTTAACATGCCTGCCAGTTAAAAGTTTTATAAAAATTTATGATATTTAACGTGTCTACCAGTTAAATCTCGTAAATTTTAATAAAACTTTTGCCAGGTTGTAGCCGAGAGCTGTAAATGGGCTATAGCAACCCTATCTGTCTCGTACCAGCCAGGCAGAGAGATGGACATCGCTGAATAGCCTTCTGGATGTTACATTATTGGCCATATGAAATGATATATGTCTTCAGTCCTTTGGGTGAAGGTATTAAAAAAGACCGATCGTATCATTTGCAAGGGAGTTCAGAATTAAATATTTGCACAAAATACGACCGAAATCCGAAATTGTGGTTTTGAAAGCGATAAAGGGGTGTTACATCCCCTTACAAAAGGATTTTATCAAAACGTGGACTGATATAGCCCGTTTTTAATGGATTTTCTCACTGTCCTAACCAAATCTGTGTGCTAAATATGATTATAAATATGATAATTTAAAGAAAATTACTTTCATCTATATATATAAAAGAATAACGTTACTGACTGACTGACTCAACATCGCCTAGCCCTAACCACTGGAGCTAGAAACTTGCAACTTGGCATGGAGGTCCATCCTCTAGCATAGACGCCCGCTAAGACGGGATTTTTGGAAAATCCTACGGGGAGGGGCAAAAAGGGGGAAAATCTCCCCCTTCAAAACGGCTTAAGCTAGAACCTTGAAATTTGGCATTTTGGTTCCTTTTATGACGTAGGCACGCGATAAGAAGCGAGTTTTGGAAATTCCTATGGGGAGGGGCAAAAAGGGGGAAAATCTCCCCCTTCCAAACGGCTTAAGCTAGAACCTTGAAATTTGGCATGTTGGTTCCTTTTATGACGTAGATGTTCGCTCAGACGGGATTTTCGGAAATTCCGATGGGGAGGGGCAAAAAGGGAAAAAGTCTACCCTCTGGCGGCTACCGCAAACTACTCATCCGATTTCAAAAATTCTTTCGCCAGTTGAATGCTACGTTATCATTGAGTGCTCCTGGTATGGTACTATTTGCAGCTTAGCCCAGAAACTTGCTAAATTAGCGAGTAAACGGGGGAAAGTTTCTCCTTGGCGTCCTGGCCTAACCGCTTATTATTGTTTGTTTATAGTTGTTTACTTTTATTTTGCATTTATTTCTTATTTGTCGTTTATCTACACTCTGTACTAAATATTACACTTTTGTTGCATACCTTTAGGCATTTTCTGCTTTTCTCATGGGCAATTTTACGTGGCTTGCTCAAGAGTTAGTTCATCCAAAAATTTATATATCCTCACATCAGGTGGAAAAACTATCAATATTGTATACCAGGAGGTACTTCGCTGAAAAATTACGTGCTTTACAATTAATGTCTCCTGCTGCTATAATAGCTTTACCGCGAATAGATAGATACTATGAAAGATATCCTGCCATATTCCATCTCGCTGTACACCTCGAAGACGGCCAAAGAGTGTGCTTTACAATTACTGTCTCCTGCTGCTATAAAAGCTTTACCGCGAATGAGATAGCAACATATGAAACTGGCCGATATGTAAGCAGTTCAGAAGCCGTCTGGAGAATATTATCTTTCCCGATACATGAAAGATATCCTGCAAACTACCGATAACGAAGTATCGGGCTTTTCAGCTAGTAAACTATAAAGGTGAACTTCTTCATAACTTACCAACAGGTGGCAACACATCACCGATACTCGGGACACAAACCTTTGTCACGCCTTTTATTTACATGGTAATCGGCTAAATGCAAAAATGAAATTATAATACAGCAAAACACTATGAAATTCTTTGGTTTTAGAAAAACTGATGTTAGCCTTTAATAAAACGTAGATGATAATCTTCTAGAATTACAGACAATAGGTGCTATAAATTATAGCATATAGCTTGAAATTGAAAAATAGAATTTTGTGGCAAACGAATTTCTAGGAAAATATTAGCTTTGCTGTAATTTTAATCAACATTGTGATGATTTCGTTTCCCGCTGGAATTATCGCAATCATCCACAGGGAAAAAAGTCGTAGAAATTTCCTGTTTTATGCAAAAAATTATTGAATTATTAATTAAATGCTGATACTGCATAATAAAATCTTTTGTGTAGTCGATTCAATGGTTGACTTACGATTTCACGTCATGTATCTGACGAATCCCTGTAATGAAAAAACATTTTGATAATCTTTGAATTCACGTCGCCAACAGTAAAGTTCATTCTGGTTTTCCCAGAAATCTTAAGAGATAAAACGATCCTATTTACAGATTCGTATAAAGCAAAATGAAATCTATAACAATCACTTGTCGTGGCTTACGAATAATTTACAAACAACAAATTTTTGCGACACCGTTGTCACCTCAACTTTTTAAACTTACTTTCCACAAATGTAATAACTTTTACCACAACCTGGACAAAATTGAATGAATGAATATCCCTCGTTCAGTCATCGTTTACTTAGCATCAACATTTCCAAATTTCCCACCAACTCTCATCTGTATCCTTGGAAAATATCATTATATGTACTCGTATACGAGTGTTTGCTTAAGAACTTTATTGAATTTTTACGTTTGTCTACATGTGGAAAACAAAGAAAATCACAAAAGTATTTCAAATATTTTTTTAGAAAAAGAAAAACGACAAAAGACAAAATTCAAACGCTTGTTAACAAAATGTCGCGGGAATAGTCGGTCCAAGGGGGCTGGGAGTGTAAAATTTTATTGACGTAAGTTTTTAACTGTCATCAGTTTATAGGAAAGTGGTGACTTTGATTTTCTGGCAAAACTTGCAAGTTATTTTGCCACCCTTTCGACTTTCCTTGCTTTGTTTGCTGGATCCTTATTTAGAGAAGTTTTTCAGACGCTCATACGAGTACTTTCAAGTAGTTTGCATTTTCTTCACTACGCGAGTATTTGTACAAGAATCGTCGAGCGACAGTGGTAGTCAGGAAGTGGGAAGAACAGTCAAGGAATGGCAGTAGTCTTTGCGAACAGTTTTATATTCTTAAAGTCCTCAATGTTTATCTAAAAAGTTATGTTCTAACAAAAGTTCCAAGAGTATATATTTTGTGGAACTTTTTTTTTGTGAGATCTTAACAATATTTTCAATTATGTTAAATGACACTTATTTCAATGCACTCGCTCGGTTTCTTGCTTTCACTGCTCTCACACTGCCCCCACCCCCCTAAAATAACATTGGCACGGACATGAAGGCATCCTTCAGCGCAAGCACACACACATTTCCGTTCACAAGGAATGCCTCTATTGATTTCACTTCCACTCGTGGCATGTCAACCGCATAGTTTGTTAAAAGCGAGAAAGCCTTTTAACCCATTTAAAGGGTGATGGTCACGGCGAGGGAGCAGAGGTGCAGGAGGAATGCAAAGTAGTAGAATTCAAAATTAGCGTCTGCACACGACATTAATGGGGCAGCTAATCTGGTCTAAACATTATCATAGGCAAATGAATACACGCAATGTTTTACATGTCGGAGACACAGTCGTACGGAAGTGAAATATTTTAGGTAACAGATTTGGTGTTTACTAAACAAGTGATTTTGAACATATATGAGATTCTTAGAAGAGAGACCAACAAAAAAATGAGAAATAGATAATCAAAGTTAAGATAATAATAAGATATAAATTGGTAAACGGAACAGAGATAAAACTATATTGAACAAAAAAAATGTAGGCTAAGTAATTTTGCACATAGTGTGAAACTTTCAACTCCCAATAATTTCATATATTCATATCATGAATTTACATATATTTAATAACAAAATAAAATTAATTATTAATTTAAATCATAAGGCACGTATGATATTTATCACCGCTTGTGAATGTACGACCACGTTTAAACTAATGTATATAAAATAATCTTCACTGCTGGTGATATTAGGGGTCAAAGCGTATATGCCAAAACGAGTTTGTGCAAACCGATTACCTTTAATCTAAATATCAATTAACAAAAGTACACATTTAAGAAAACATTAACATATGCAGATTCATAGATTTCGTAAAATATTGTCTGCGGGATGTACAGATATCAGACATTCACAGCACATTTGACAACGAATCTCCCAAGATATCTTTGAGCAGTGTCGGAACCTGCTTTTGACAAACGAGATGTAAAGCCATGTTTTGCCGAGCTGTGATGTTGAAGGCAGACCTTCTTTAATTCCCTCTTCTTATATGATCTGCATAGATCCATTTATATTTCGCCCGAAAGCATACTCTGCTTTCAAGCCAACAGGTAGTTACGGACATACTTTTAGCCAGTTTGGTCCATAAAAAGGAATAACATAGCATACAAATATCTCCAAAGCTTATGCATTGATTTATTTTTTAGCACCTGAAAGTATGCTGTGCTCGTGTAGCAGAAAATATAGGCATTGGTTTATTTTAGGTAATAAATGCTAAATGGCGAGTACTTTTATTATACCATTATCAAACTGCATCAAACATAGAAAAATTGTTATCGAAAAAACATATAATCCTTTTAGATCAAATGGGAATTAACATGGGTATGGGTAGTTGACAGGAAGCTTCAGTATGTTGGGCGTACAATATACGAGTATATAAATTGTAAACATATTATGCTAATAGTTATTTCCACTGTTTATATTGCCCAAAAAATGATAAATACGTTAGTGTAACTTCAAACCAAAGCCACATCAAACTATGTGAAACATAAAGAAATTTCACGAACCTTCATTAATATTATTTATCTGCTATAACAAAGGGCCAACTGCAGTGAGTATAAGCATACAGAGCAATATCTCCGCCAATTTTCTCTCACTTTGGGCTCCGAAAGATAAAATGTTCGCCTTGTAGATCCAAGCAGTTTTATTCTTGTTTAATGAAATTCGTTATCCTTTTGATTCAAACCCATGCTCTTGACCATTTATTATCTGTATAAAACTGAATAAAAGAACAGTTTTCAGGCGCAAAGTAAATCATTGTATTAAATGTTGAGGCCACTTGTCTGTTTGAAACTTCGAAAAGTGTTTGAGATGAGGAAGATGGCAGATTCACTTCATTCCTCTCTATGTATGATGCAAACCTGTAAGGTGTCGCAAACTACACTCGTTTTCCTCTTCGCCGATTCTCGAAAATTATATCAAAAATTTGTTTGCTAGAGATATGTTTCATTGTTCGAATCCTATGAGCTTACTTTATCGTTCAAAATCCGGAATACTCATCATTATCACACTTATATCCTTGTACAATTTGCACTCCCTCCCACACCACTGTGACCGATTGCTTTAGCGGACGTGTTCAGTCGAATTTTGAAGTTCATTTGTGTTTGTGTGCGTTTACCACAATTTGTGGTTACATGTGCCGCATAAAATCGCAAAAAAATGCAACAAATGCACCGAAAACTTTTTCCTGTCCTAGTGTTGGCCTCACGTATCGTCCGTGCTGGTTCGCCTCCCAAATGGTCTAGAATTCGTAGCAGTATGCAGAGCAGAGCAGAATGTAAATGTTGACGATGATACTTGACCAAATCGGTGGGAAGCAGGTTGGCGTTACGTTGCACAATGCAACAGCATGCAGCATTCAGCGTGGGATATGATCATCATTTCGTTTCTATTTGCGGCAGCTCTAATTTTATTCTAGTACAATTGGTCATATATGGCAAATGCCTACGTACAGATGTGCATTTCAACTACAACTACAGTATAAAATTACCCCGTATGGGATAGCGAACAATTGAATGGAAAAGGATTCTGCCTCATGTACTGTGTTTTTGAATGGTTGATTTGGTTTTATGGAGGAAGATAAATAATTATTGGAGAACTGTTTGATTAGCTTAGTTTGAAAAAAAAACATTTCGATTCCTTTAAGGGGAAGACTGCTTTCATAAAAGTAACAGAAGCAATAAAGTTTATGCCGATTGACTCAGAATTACCGCCCGTTTCGAAATAGTCGTCGCGTCTGCTTGTCTGTCAGTCCCTCTATGCAGCATATTCAAATAAACGTGGAAATAACCTTTTACCAATTGTCTTCAACATAGAATACATCTCTGAAATAACAAAAGCACTTAAAACGAATGTGGTCATATGTCGAAAATGGAGCACCCAATCGGAAAAATAACCCAAGGATTTGGCGGAAAAAATACAGCTTCTTACATGGTGTAAAAAAAATCCAAAAGTCACAAAATAAATAAACCATTGAAAGTCGAAAACTTTCAACTGTGAAAAAATGTTGTTTCATAGTTTCTTTATTTTAAGAATTTTGCAAAAAACGGTAACCGTGTGGTGGTGTAAGGAAATATTCAACAGATCGTAAATTAAAAAATCGTTCAAATGTGGATATGTCCTCATCTAGGAAAAGTAGCTTCTAAATGCGAACATGATATTTACGTTGTTAAGAGGTTTGGAAAAGTTGAATTCATACCATGCTATCGAAAAACAATGAAAAAATTATCTAAAATGTAAATATATCAAATATCTTTTTCGAAAAATTTTCTTCGAAAAGATGCTTTGCACCAACTACTAAAATAATAATGAGTATCCGGTACGGATATTTACCGAGAGAGGGCTACACACATGCACATTGTGCATGGCTTTGCCTTGTCTACCCTCATAGTTGGGGCTGGCTTTAAATATTGAAAATGGCTATTCGATTGTGCCGACAAAATTATAACAGCCTTGCCATATTTAATTTACTTGAGATCACCATATTCCTAAACTTCCAACATTACATTATGCTTGTACGATAAAAAAATAAGATATGAGATGTATTGCATAATTTTATTTTGTTGAATGACTATCGCTAACATTTCAGTCGCAATAATGATGTGCGTTTGATTTGTCGTTAAATAAAACGCAGCCAAATGAGCCCTTGCATTTCTCTCGGTGCATATTCTCACATAAGCTGCTTTCGACACACTTTTATGCCATTGCCCATATTATTAAGCCAGTTTCTTGGGCTAAAACTGGGTCGAAATGCTAAAAGGATACTCAACTTAGGGGCTGACATTTCTTTACAATTTCTTTTTGCGTTTTATTTTCGGTGGGTGCGAAAAATACTATTATAACATCGTGAGAAGATAGAAATGAGGAGGACAGAAAGAGAGCGTATGGGACATTGGAGCGTTGGGGCGTTGAAGCACAAGTAGGCGATGAAGAACATGATGATGATGATGATAAAAGCGGCGTGGATTATGATTATGTTAAATGGAATGTTTTTGCTTTCTTCTTTTCTATTTTTATACACACTTTTGGGCTAAAAATAGACCATCATATGCTTGAGCTCAATGCAAACGTACAAATAGAATGCCAAGTAAATTTGTGTATGAAAAAAAGACGACTAAATAAAAAAAATAATAAATAATAACAAGACAATGTAAAAAATCATCAAGATAACGAGAGCTATGATGCCACCACGCGGAAAGTCAGATCATTTGAAGAATTTCCTCGATGTTTCAAACGGAATTTGTCTTCTGTTATTTTTTTCCTTCATTATAATAGAGATGAAAAATATGACGGTTGCGGTTTGATAAATATTATGCCAAAATTCAGTTTAAAAGAATGTACAGTAATGGACTAAAAATATTTCACGTTAAGAGTGAAAGTGAATCCATTAAGATGCGATTGCCTGACACGAAACGTTAACCTTGACCGATTAACTAACTGATGTCATCTGTCTAAGGGTAAACGTATGTGATTTTCATTAAATCTTCGGTGGGAAACAACGAAATGCCGGCTTATTCCATGTATTAGGAAAAATTTGTATTGCATATAACGAATAATTGTTCGATAATCTGGCAAGAATTATATCGCATGTTAACAACAGTACTAGTACTTATCTATTGATCTGAATTACCGATTTCCGAATGACAATGTTACGTTTTATGCGATCTTTCTACGTCACATCAAGGAATTTGAACCCTAAGCCCTAAAAAAGTTGTGGACATTTTCAATTCGTTATATACACAATGAATAGAAAATTTTATAGGTAATCAAAATTACCTGCATTAGCAACGAAAAATTTCTTTTAGAACTTCATTTTTTTTTTAACTATCTTCTTATCGCAATAGAGTGGTTTTATTTGGTACACCTATTTAGCTTAAAGGCTTACAAGACTTCACTCTTAACAAAGTGACAACATCATGCCCATGTTCAATTTCTTATAATTTATGCTTCTCGCCATCCGCTATGTTATTTACTATTTTTTGGTATAGGAAATAATTCCTATGTATAAGTTAGTGTGAAGGAACAGTGTTCTTTTAGGCGCAATTAAATTATCTGCTTGAACATTGGAAAAATTTTGTACGCTTGAACCTATGGAAGGAATATTTCGGAAGTGACGGTTAAAGCCCATATTTTCATTCATATGCTTTCTATTTCATATACTTCCTATCTTAGAATATACCTCTCACCGAGCATTGTAGTATTTGCATAGAAACTATTGCATACTTTTAGGCAAATATCAGTCGCACAGAAATCAGTCACAATAAAGACGTGGGTTTTATTTGATATTTCTTTCTGTACATTCACCCAATACATTTTCATTTTAAAATTTTATATTTTTTGTTCAGATTTTAATTATGTTTTCTCAGATAATCTCAGTAGGCTCGGGTCTAGGTAGGTCTTTTATATGTATGCTGTCATTTTTTTATATATATTTGAAAAATACATAGTATGGACTTGAACAAAAATGATGTTAAACTCCATTAAACATGAAAAAAGCGAACATTAGATCTTTTGGCTTAGGGAGACAATTAGCAGGGGCATACCACTAGATACAATTTCGTAACTGCTTTCACCAGTTTCTTTATATCTGTTGGAGTTTGATTCTGTTTTGTTTAAAATCTACACTACTTGTGTTACAAGAAACAAATATCTGTTGCACATCTCAATAAAACTATCCAAATTTTTGTGATTAACCCCCAATGGAAAGATATTCTAAAGCGGCAGTTTTAGAAAGGACATATTTATTGAAACACGTGTTTAAAAAATTGTTGTAGAACATATTATAGTTATTGATTATCACGGGATTAGATTTCTGTAAAATTTAACCATTTGTTACAAAATTGATTACATAAATACATACATACATATACTATTATTTTTAAACTTAAATCTATTTTATAAATTGTACATCTTCATTTCCGTCACTCTTTACAGATGTATGCCATAACACGCCAGGCAAATCTATTGCAACGTTTGGGTGATTTGGAGTGTCTCATCCTTTTGGTATCCTGCATTTGTCATGATCTCGATCATCCAGGGTACAACAATATTTATCAAATAAATGCCCGTACAGAATTGGCACTACGGTATGTATATAAATGTCCCGCCAATACCACACTTAGTTGTCATCCATAGGTCTTGGTAACATGAAACCATACGTTTCCAAATACAAAACCTGCCTCATCCCATAGACTTACATGAACCCAATTTGAGTCAATCACCATCAGTGGAAGATGTCATTCATTATACTTTGCAATTCTTCTTTTTCATAAAAAAAAAACCGAAAACACGTAATTTTACTAAACACTTAACAATGCACAGTGGGGGAGGTAATAGGATACTTACAGGTGATAATTAACAAACATTTATTCAATGCTCCTGATTGATGTAAATGTATATGGTGGCATAATTTTCATTACTCCTGAAAGCATGCTAAGTTAGAAGGTTCTGACATTGATTCCTTATATAAGGCGTAGTAAAAAGAAATCCATTATTTTTACATGGCTTTATTTAGCATAGTTAGAATGATTAGATTTAGATCAAATATGCATCGTTAACTTGTGGTCAAATTTCAGTATGCACGTCTCTGGAGGCGATTTTTTTACCTGGAAAATGGTTCGCCTTTGACAGGATCAAGTGGTAATCACTTGATGCCAGGTCCGGCCTATATGGTTGGTGCATAAGAACTTCCCAACCAAGCTCCTGAAGCTTCTGTCGATTCACTATCGTTGTGTGTGGCCTAGTGTTTTCCTGATGGAACATATTTCCTCTTACCCAAACTTGACGATTTCTGAAGGATTGCTTTCTTCAGACAGTCCAATTGTTGACATAACAGGTGTTATGTATCTTTAGGGATCCTACAGGCTGCGCCAAATGTTGTGTATCTTTAAGGGATTCAAGACTAGTAATGGCTCACTATCTAGAAAGAGAACAACGCTACCTCTCTTAGCTTCCCAGCATGGCTACCTTACAAAAACAGAGTTCACTGGGTGCGACGCGAAATTTGAGAAAATTTCATCATTGTCCAAAAATTTCAGTTTTTGGTATCCTCGCTGAATTAGGCACAGAAAATATTACCCCCGTTTGACCTCGCTGGGGGCATTCCCCATTTCTGTTCCTATATGCGTTGCGTCTATTCATTCTGTGCCCACAATTAGCCTTTATGTGTCCCGGCTTACCACAGTTGAAGCATTTAAAATCCCTATCTGTGCTCTCCCCCGTGCCACGGTCGTTTTTACTACTACAATTCCTATTGGACTCGTGGCCATATTCTTGACACTCTATGCAGTAAGGGGTGTTCCTTCTTTCCCAGCATTCGTCTCTTGTATGTTCTGGCTTGTGGCAAAATGAGCACGGTGGTGGCTGTACACTCTTCCCACCCGATGATTTGGAGTTGACTCTCTGTCTATTCAGTAGCCATTCCACTGTCGCCGTAAGACCTGCTATTGCGTTCATACTACTGTAGTCTCAACTCAAATCTCGTTCGGAACAAAGTGTGTTCTGGAAACTAGTATGGTCGACAGATGGCTCGTCCCCCCTCCATAACGTTGCTTGAGCAATCGAAACCTCATCCAGTAAGTCATCTAATTTGTTTGCCGGACTAGCCAACATTCGTCCCCTAAGCATCGGGTCCCGTAAACCCGATGTGAACGAAATTTCGGGGGCTAGATTGTGATGAACCCAGTTACGATGAATAAGAAATAGGAAGAGAACATGGAAAAAAGGAATATAAAAGCTTATGGATATGAATAATTTTGAAAATACTCGACAGCCTTTGACCCCGAGAGGGGAAAAACTATAATAAAAGTAGAAAAAGGAGAATATTCAAGAAGATATGTTAGTCGCAGGAACTGGCTAGGACATCTTGTTCCTATTACGGACGGGGTCAACGCCTATATGGACCTAGCCAGGGGTCTCTCAATTCCATACCTGCCGACGACGGGTGAAATTCTTTGGTGATTGAAACTATACGTTTCAGACGACAAAGGGTGGGGTTAGACTAAGTTTCTTCTTCTTCCAACAGGATAATGGAAAAACGCCGTGGGAAGGAAAACTGAAGATCCAGTTAGATGACAGAGATGAAAAAGTCAGTCAGTCAATCAGTAGAAGAAGGAAAACGCGTCAAAGTGTTTTAATTTATTCCTGAGGGCCAATGAATGAACTACCATAAGTGCTCTTGAGCGTTGAGTCAAGTGCGCGAGCCCGCGCCTTTATCAAAATCCGCAAGCCGGTATCATTTCTGAGGTGATAGGCGTCATAAACCCTGTTAGAATTACACAACACAGGTCCGAATTAAAAGCTTGGTCATAAGACAGCAACTCAAAGTAGATTATTCCCTGCCAATTTTACTAAACATACAGTATAACCTTGCTGGCTGTCAATCCTGGTTTGATTACCGTTTGCACCGGCTCATCGCGATTCGTATCCGAGACAATTTCATCAGCAGAAGAAAAACTGTAAAATATGTCATATTTTCTCTTTGCTGGTATCCATCTTTGACGCTCGTTCAAAAAGTATTGAGTCATACATTATCTGCGTAGTTTTTTGAGTATGAAATCTTATCTATCCAATCCCATCTAGCATATCCCGGTGGTTCCTAAAGGAATTGGTTTAGGGACTAGAAATTAGTTCGATTGAAGTGTATTAGGAACGATATAGGTATGTTAGGGATCATGCTACTGTCGCCTGATTATTGGTCGCGGGTTCGACATCCAACACTTCGAGTAGTTGAGTAAGTTTGTTAAAAGCTTCTGAAAGTAATTCGCGTTCATTAAAAAGTATATGCCGTTTAGTAAGTATGAGAAGCTCTTCCATATCCCATTTATGGGTACCTAGGAATATATTTTATTGTATTATATTGTATGTAGTGGCACAACTACCAATTAATGATGAAACTCACTATATCGAAATTACGCATAAACGCATTGGTCAAAAAATCGGTGGCCTCTATACTGAAATGCCAACCAATAGAATTATTTGCTATAATTATCAATCTTTAATATGAGTACGTTGCAGCTAGAAGTTTTTCCTGAGAAAGCCTCATTAATCCAAAGCAATATCCTTGTCTTTAGTTTATCGTCTTTCCTACAAATATATATTCCGCCACTGTTCCATATCTAGACTTCAAAAGTATAAACGCAATGGGGATATGAGTGTCGACCATATCCACCCATCCATCATTCTTGTTAAGATTCATCAACAGACATTAAATCAATTTTTTTGGGTGATGACTCTAATTGATTTCGAAACATTCACTATCTCTCTCAGGTTACAGCTATAGGCAATTATATTTGTCACTATTTATCATTGTTAATATTACTTACTACTCACTCATTCTTTTCTTCTCCCCCCTTTCAGGTATAATGACATATCGCCTTTAGAGAATCATCATTGCTCGATAGCATTTCGTTTATTGGAACATCCAGACTGTAATATATTCAAGAATTTTAGCCGAGAAGCATTCAAGTAAGTTCAACAAGATTATCTGCTACTTTTCGTTTACGACTTTGCATCCTTATTAAGTTATACTACTTTCATAAATCTTAGCAGACGTGAGCACACTTCGTCCCTGTTATGCCATAGAAAAGTTTTGCGTTGAATTAAGTTGGGGGAAAAGCATCATATGCGAAACTTTCTCCCCCAAATTCCTCTAGTTGGAATAAACAATTAGAAAAGGCGTCAAATGTAAGAAAAGCGATAGTATTAAAAATTTCTTGGGACGTGGTTACGATTTGAGAAGATGTTATCTGGATAATAATGAAATTACTTTATTATATTTTCAAGCGATATATTGAGATGTGATTCAATTGCATGAATAGGATTTCTTTAATATAATTTTGATCTAACACGAAAACCAAATTAACACTGAGTTGTGTAAATTTCTAATTGTGTTGTGAAACTACAGAAATAATTCCTCTTCAGTACCGAAGCTAAAAATTTTTAATTAAAGTGATTGCAAAGCAGATAGACCTAAGGCGATAACAATTGATTGTGTTTTGATATCCAGCCGATTATCTGGAGAACTTTAAAGTGGGTAATTTATTTACACCACACAAGTTTTTAGTCAAGGCTATCTGATAAATTCGACATATTCTGTCTACTTTCCATTATATATATTAAAGGCAATTTACATTTCTACATTTCATAGGTTATCATTTCTGACACCTGATTATATCAGTTTACTTAAGGAAACTTTAATTTATCTTCATTCACTTCTCTCTATGATACACAGTCTACAAGTTCGTTATGTTGGAACTTCTTTCCGATTTCCATTGTTGTCCTTAAAGAAAGAGAGCGCCATGTCATAAAGTCTATGCCTCTACTATTCTATATTCTTGCTCTCCCAATCTCTCGACAACCATTTCATCCTTTTCCTCAGCAGTTTTGTCACATTCTCGATCGTATCAGCGCCTGCCAGAACGAATTTTTCTATGCGGTTTTAATGCTATTTTGACGGCGTTAGCCACCAAAACTGAATTTATTGGATCAGACAGTAACTAGCTTTGTGCTTGGTTACGTACATTTTTTTGCTGTGATCAATCTCGTGCGTATCACGCGCACTGCATAATTCTAGAAGCTCGCCATTTATCCATTACCACGTGACCAATCTGGTTGCTTGTGTTATGATCAGGACAAAATCAAATTAATTTGTGTGGAAATATTTGTGCTACAATAACTGCGTTTTAACTTATTACTTTTTTCCTCGCCGCAACAAAAACCAAATAGCCAATTTGAATCTTTTATCGGGGGTCGTTTGTATACTAAACTGAAATTTCCGACTGCTAGTTTAAGAGCATTTTTCGTGACTTGGAAACTATTTGTTCCCCTGTAGATATCAGAGTTTGTGTGCTGGATTAGTGGTGGTGCTACGGTCAATTTCTTTTGCCGAATGTAATCTACAAAAAGGCCCCACCAGTCGCTTCTATTAGCTTCCTATTGGCTTTTCCTTCTTGTAAGTGCAAGTGACAAGAAACGAACACGTTTCTGAAGGATGGCTAATTTGCAATTACAATTACTCGCTGTATCAAAGTCTTACTACAGTCCCACATCCAACAATATTCTTCAAGGTTTCTCTTTAATTCATTTCATAATTACAATATACATATATACAAAACTCTTTCCCATTTCCATCGACATTTTAAACACTTTATCCTGTATACATTATCTTCGTTATATGCTATATGAAATTAATATGAAATCCAAATATACAATTTTTGGTAAAACTCATGAATAACAAAGCAAAACACTTGATAACTACCACTGCAAGCAAGAACAACAAAGAAATGTAATTCATCAAAACAAAACAGCAAAAAGTTTATGCAAATGCAAATATTAGGGTTTTGCCACATGCCGCACTGAACAAATGCTACAGTATGATTTCTAACTATTATAATGTTAAAGGACTTAATCGAATTTCTCACCAAATGTTGATGGATGAGAGATAATTGCATAGAATATAAATTTTTTGGCTCTCATTCTAGAAAACACTTTGTAGGTTTAAGCATACCCATTTCAAAACATTTGTTTAGTCCAAAAGATACATTTTACCTTATGCTTTCTTTATATTTGGCAAAAGGGGCAGTATACTTTTAGGTGCATTAACAAATTAATTGACACAGTATACTTTTAGGTGCATTAAAATATTTAATTGGGCATTAAAGGGACTATCTGAGGAGCGCAAGAACAGATTTTTTTATAATTTGAGATCTCTAAGGTGTGCAATAACATAAAATTTATATAAATGGAAATGTTCGAAAGTGTTTCCTGCAATTTTCATACTGTCACCTCTTATTACCATGTAGGGGATTGAGAACTAATTGTATCACAAGAAATTTAACATTAGAAAGGTGAAGGATAAAGAACTGAACTTTTGAGTTCTACTAAAATTAGGAAGCCCTTACCACATTTCCACAGATCTTAGAATTCTCAACACCAATTTCGACTCTAACTTCAAATTCAATTGCCTCATTTTTATTTACTAAGTAAACAAATTCCTATAGAAACTCATAATCTTTGAACTATTCAGATTTGTGTTGTTCTTCTTCACACAAAATGTGTTAAAAGTTTAAGTAATCAAACCCATAATTTCACTCGTTACAGCTAATTGTCCCTATATTTTGTTTACGATTGTTCTCAAAAGGTAATGCTAGAAAACGTTCAAAAAAAGTGTATGAAACACTTAAGGAAAAACTATGTAATTAGTATTAATCTTTGTCGTAGACCTACAAAATCCCAAACTCGTGATCTCAATCCGGGCAAATCTGCTGAACTCTAACTCCTTAATACTCCATTTCCTGAATTCCCTCACCGCAGCCTGCTTCATGCGTTACTGCTCCTTGAATTGAGGGATAGCAGACCTAATATCCTTTATTTATGATTCAAAACATTGCAGAGTTAAGCTACCATCGCCCGACTTTGGCATTCTCATTACTAATTAAGGCAGGCGTAAGCTTTTTAGTGCAATTTATGCAACTCATAAATTTTATAACATTTCCTCCTAATACTGTGCACTTTTTGTTTTGTTGAAAGTTTTTGCTTTCCATGAAACAATATTAAAGCATTTATGTACATATATCAAAAAAAAAGCACGGAGTATATACTTTTTGTTAGATGTTTATGCAATTAAATTCAGATTAATATTTGTCATTCTTATTATTAATATTATTTTTCTCATTCCTATTTCTACATCGCAGCAAATAAAATTTACACAATTCAACATTTTTGTAGAAAAGAAATTAAATTTATTAAAATTGAATTTACTCCAATCTTGACATTATTTAAATAGACATTCCGACATTTGCGAACGAAATGTGGCAACACCTAGGCGTCTGTGTGAAAGAATTCACTAAAGTCATAAATTCAATTTTAGGCAATTTGATCAAAATGTAAATGGAAATATGTATCCTACATATTTCTATGTACATATGCACATATTTATAAACATATTTATGTATAACGAACATATTTAACTAAATTTCGAGACATGTATGAAATATGTGTAGAAATGTATTCATTTTGCACTTATGTACATACCTAACTTACATACTCATGTATGCTTGTATGTACAATAATTGATTTCGTTCTTTTCCCCAAAATTCGTAATAAATCTTGAGATATCAAATTACCTTTCCTCTCCTTCCAGTCGTATTTATATATTGAATGTGAATTTTCACGGGCCACAGCCCTCTAATTTATTTTCTAATCATCATTGGGTTTCACAGCCTGGAATGTTACATCTTTGCAGAGATACAATGAAGTACAAATGTAATAACTTTCTATGGGAAAATTCCATGAGAGCATCATATTGTATCGTCTATAAGCTATAATAATTTAGATACAATAAATAGATATTCACTCAATATTCAACGAACTAGATGATGACGGCCAAATCTTGCATCTGGTAAAGAATGCGTACAAAATAATCCTCTCAAAAATATATCTGCTTATCTCTAGTAGTATCGTATTCGATTTTACGAATAATATGAAATTATTATACAAATATCTAATACAAGACTTATTCTGAAACGCAGTAATTGGCGACAAAAATGTAAAAGCCAAAGTCAATGTTAGATTAGATTTGAGGATTTGAAATAACATATTTTAACAATTTGCCTAAATCGACGTTTATTAGTCGAATTTCTATGCTAGCTTAATACTTGCTGACAAGGACAGAAAATGATTTATTCTGGAACTCCCTAATTCGTGAGAAAAATGTAAAAGCCAAAGTCAATGTTAGATTAGATTTGTGGATTTGAAATAATGCTTCTAGTTTATCGCTGTTGGTTGTAAATATTTTAAAAATTTGCCTAAATCGACGTTTATTAGTCGAATTTTTGTGCTAGCTTAATACTTGCTAACAAGGCCAAAACTACAATGGAATGTGATGGTCTAATCAGACACCCACATAAAATTTTGTTATGAAAATGCAGAAGAATGAAAAGAAACACAACCTCCCCAAATGTTGGCGATCTTTACAAATGTTATATGAATCATATTTATATACACGGAATGTCCGAACCCTCTCTCTATCCGAATTGGCGGATATCCTCAATAATACTGGGTTGATATCAGCAGTAGACAGTAGACGTTGCAGATCTACTACAACCACTATGTAGAAAAACATGAATTTGGATACGGATTTATTGTTGGCAAGAGACTTAGACATCTTCTCTTGCGGCTGAATAGTCACAATCCGCTTTAAGGCGACTGAAGACGACGATTGCCTAGAAGAAATATGCATCTAGAAAATATCTGTGCCAAAATAGGTAGAGTACTGTCGGTAGTTTTAGTATCAACACTTCCGATAACGGATTCCGACTGAAATCAAATTCCCAAATTCCTCCATCATAACAGGGGAGACAAAATTGATCAGAGATCAGTAGGTAACAAAGAAACCCCTTGCTTCTAATCACCTCTTCATTGCAGTTAAGATATGCAGATTGAGGAAGGCGGAAAAAAGCAACGATTGGAAAATAATTGGATAAAACGGTGGCCAAATTTAGTATTTCTGATGAGCTTTCACGTTTCTGAAGATACCCCGGCAAAGTTAACGAGGCTATAGACAAGGCGACAGGCTATTCTAAGGCCCCTTCAATATACTTTTTTTCAAAATGCATCCATCTTTGTTAAAACCCTTAAATAAGGTTTTCATCATTTCACTACTCCATAATTCTATACAAGCTAACTAAAATGTGTCCTATAAAATGTCAAAAAAAATAAACTCTTAACCACAAACCCCGTAAAAGCTTCCCCCGCAATAAGTTTCTTTGCTTATTACACACAGACAAGTGGCGTTGCTGAGATTTAGTCAGTTCCTTCAGTATTTCTCCTTCAATCCCGCCTCTTTTCATGTCAATGTGTAATGAGGTTTTTGACATTCTGCCGCCAGTTTTCTACGAATTATGTAATTAAATATCTTTAAATATTCCAAACGCCCCGGGCGTAGCAATACCTCAGTGTGGTTGCTCCCTTTGTGTACGAATGTCAAATTGATTGCTCACAATTTTCGGTATTTAACGTTTGTCATATTTTGGATTCCCGTTCTTCTGTTTTTGAGCAAATATGTCATTTGCTCCATTACACGAAATCTGTTAAGCCTTAAAGTTAAGTTACTCAATCCTTGATATTCCCTAGCATTCTCTTATTTCCCTCCTTTGCTGTGTCGCTCCCCTTTAACTTTCTATCTGTCGTAGTAATTTAATCTTCTTAATTGAAAGTGTTTACGATTACTTTGTCATATACGAATGACTGCCACGGCTCCTCGAGCGTTGCGAGGGCCAAATGTAACCGGAGAAAATCTACTGAACTCCTTCAGGAATATCAAGAACGACCTAACCTGCTTCAAGTGGCATTATGATGCAATAAAATATCCACGATTGAGTTGGCAGAGGGTGGAATGTGCTATTGGGTCCAGGGAAAAACTCTACATTCTGTATGTGTAGATGTTGAATGAATGTTTAACTTTGCTACACTTAAATTTCAAGAGTAATTTGAAACTAATTTCAGTTCGCTTTCTGCCTCACTTTGTATAACTGACTGCCTGTCGGTCTTCATAAAAAATAAGTAATACAATTAAATTAAATTAAAATGATGCATTATTTATTTAATCTTTTATACGCTAATAAATTATACAATTAGACACTCCCGCCTCCAAACTTGTTGGCTGTCTTTTAACCTCTTCCTCACCATATGCGGCATTTCTCTTCAGGATGCAAAGGCGTCAACGGTTCACATTTGTAAATATCAGCGAATTCCATGAAGTTTCCCAGCACGTTATTGACCCTGTCTTGATGACGGGCATGTAAACTTATTGTATTTGTATTCGGTCCTTTCCCACACCAGGTTTGAGCAAAGCTTAAAAAGAATAACTTCAAATCATCCTGGTCAAATGTCGGCCCCATCTCTGAGTCCAGTAAAGTTTCCAAAGCCAAACGCAAACCTTCTGAATCTGCTATGTTCTCATTAATGGTCACATGGCCATTGTCATAACGCTCATTAAGGTAACAATTGGATTTGACCCCAAACTTTATGATGGCTTTAGGGCCCCAACCGTTATTGGCATTGCCCGTTTTGTCATAGTTCATGCCATCATAGTCAAAGCCGTGCATCACTTCATGGGCTAGTGTGTAGACGAAGCCACCATAGATTTTCGAAGGTTTCAGACAGCGATCATACAAGGGAGGTCTCAAAATACCAATGGGCATTTCTATGGCGTTCTTTTTTAGGCGATAGAAGGCATTTACATCCAAAGGTCCATACGACTGGTCCAAGTATAGCGAAGACAACGATAAATTGGGATCCATGACAATTTCCGAGATATCACTAACCATGTGGGGTATTATTTGTTGAAACTGCTTCAGGTTTTTCATTTTCGACAAGGCCATCAAGTTCAGGTCATAGTTATCCGTGATTTCATTTACCATCTCACCATTGGTAACCCTTTCCAATCTTGGCAATAACAAGCGCATGTTTCTTATCTTCTCTATGCTCAGATTCTTGGAACGCGAATCTCTTTCGAAAACGGTGGTAGTATTCACCATTTTCTCAAATTGTTTTTTAAGATTTGCGAAAATTTTGTTCAAATGCTCTTGTGTTTGCCGTAGAAAGTCCTCCCCGTTACCGTGTTGGAGCTGGAGGAAAACCTTCGTCAGTTCCGAGGGCATAAAATCATTCACCTGCATGAGGCAGTCCTCCTTTTGCTTGAGATAGCTGTCGTCGTCGTGGAGGTTAACCTCAAAGTGGGACAAGAATTGTACCATCAAATAGTTGGCTATGGTCCCCACTTTGCTTTGATTCAGATAGATCACTAACTTTTTCAGATAGCTTTTATTGGCCACAATCAACATCTTTCTCTCATAGCCCACGGGCAATTCGAAATCTTGCAAAAGAGTTGTGAAGTAGTTTTTCAGATCTACCTCGGCTAATTCTAAAGCTAAGGACGACAGCGTCTGAGGTTCTTTCAACACTAACAGATCCTCAGTATTTACCAGCGCCATTAAACCTTTCTCAAAGTTGACCACGTCTTTGGCAATTTCGTTGGATTTCCTAACTTTCACACCCAAGTCCAACATTAGTAATTTGATATATCGCTGGTACAGGTAGGAGGACTCTTCATCAAATGTGGTATCGGATTGGCGAGCCTTCAATAGCTCGAATGAAGGCGGCATTAGGTACACGATAAGTTGCTGAGAACTTTGCCAGTTGGGCTGCACTAGGGTTCTTATTAGGGCCTGGGAACCATAACGACGCATATGAGCCGCCACAAATTCCCAATTGAAATTCTTTTCGACTTTGCTGGGTGAAAAGTCATTATTCAAAATGGGCCAAGGTGATGTGAAGTTGTGCAAAACATTGGTGTACAGACGTATAGAGAGCTCATCCTGAGTCTTAGAACGTCGAGCCCTTTTATCCAGGCAGGATTGGTAGAATTGTATGACAGCTCTCTCTGAGTCTTCAAGAGAGCTGACGTTTTTACCCTCCGACTCGTCGAAGTGCTGCATAAGCAAATGCTTATTAGCGGCCTTCATTGAGGTTAGGGTATCAGTGGGACTTAGGAATCTGAGATGAGTGGGAACGTGCCAATTGCCGCAGGCATATTCCCAGAAATCGATGCAAGGATCCTGTAGCACATCCAAATTGTCTTCGAATTGTTTTTTCTCCAATGCCCAAACAGAGGTGTTGCACTGACGACTTCTACTAAGAATATCAGGTATTTCTAATATCTCAGCTTGCTGCAAAGTCAAGTTAACCGCAAATAAGACCCCAAAAATGTAAAGAGCGGACACTATTGAGTTAAGCTTGCACATTATGGTTAGAGAGGGAACAGATCTTAACCAATGAATTGCAGTGCTGTGGCTGATTATAATCATAGGGTATATGATTAGAAATTCCCCTAAAGGCTCCCCCCTGCTATATTTCTTTTCAAACTACACTCGGCGATAGATGAGTTAACAAACCGCTCGTGTTAAACGCTTAGAACTTTGCGCGTGGAGATCAGAAATAAAACTGAGCCTGCTCACTTTCAACTTCTTGTTGTTTCAAATGTTTTGATGTCTATTTGTTTTGCTTTAGCTTTTGTGCGATAACGCAAATCTGTAGAAATTCAGATTTTTGCACTAAGTCACAGCATTGAATGAGCCTCATTGGGTAATCAAATCAATTAAAACCATATCAATCATACCGTTCAAAGAGAGCACGAGAGAGGGAGAGATCGAGCGTGTATCAATCCGTTTGCTATAATTCCACTTAATTGGTGATAATCTTAAGTGAGAAATGATTTCTATAGAAAATCAATCAATTGCTATAAGACTCACATACATTTGCAACACCGACTCTACAAGTTTATCAGTAAAGCTGTTTGAGCTGATAAGTTTTGATTGTATAAAATACAAATTGATCCATCGGTGTGATGTGAGTTGACCCGAGCTAAACATCTATGTCTATTTATAAAGAAGGCGCTTAGCTTTAAGCCTATGTAGAGATTCAACTTGGCTATCTATGGGAAATACACGCGTTGGTATTTAGCATTTACACTGAGCGAAACTTATGCTATGCAAATGTTAATGTTGTATGAGAGCTTCGAAGTGGATGAACGGGTAGTTTGATAGATTATTGAATTTCTTAGACATAAAACTGTTAATGATGGGAGTATTAATTTTAATTATGGTAATCAAAATTTATATTACGATTATTGCACATAATAAATTTTAAAGTGTTGACAATTTTTTTCTTGTTACGAATTCAAAATCAGGATAAATCTAACTTCCATAACTTGGTTAGCGATAGATATGGTCTTGGGTGCAATTGGATTTGGAATTAGTTGCGAAAACGATGGAGTAGGGAAGGATTCACATTGGGATGGACGTTGTCGATAATAAGCGGGAAATCCCAAAATTCTTATGATATTGCCGAGCTATACAGAAAATGGATAGGAAGATTAAACAAATTAAAATACATGAAGAGATGCCATATTATTCAAATGTAAAATGAAACAAGAGTTACTATATGTAAGCCATATTTATCCAAACGCTTCTTAAACGTTGACTTATTTATATACTCATCCCATCAGCCTGGTGCGTCTTCGGTATCTGATAACAAAACTTGACTTAACTTCTAATTTGTCGTGACTTCCTTCTTCTTAGATGTCGGCCAGAATACAAATGTCTGTCTATTATGAGTCACACGTAGAAAAAAATCTAAGCGATTCGATCAAATTGTGATAATGTATCAGAACGGAGTTTGAGTTAGTCTCTTCTGCGTCGGCCATCGAAATCATTGTCGGAAACTAGGACTTTTTCATCCAACCACATGTCATGACCTAGCCTGCTTAAGTGCTATATTTGACCACGTCGACATCGAAATACAGTTCATATAGCAAATGTGTTCACATTGTACCGATATAGTTCATTATGGAGTTTTTTTTCTCTCGAAGATTTCCAGAATTGATTCATCCACTTGTACTGTAACCCACAATACAAATAGGGCTCGTGTCGTGTCTGGTGGTTCACCAAAGAAGGGGTTTTATTATTAAATAGCTTGGTTAAGCAGTGCGAATATGCAGGTTTATTAAATGTAAAACTTCTTTGAGAATCAGAAAAGATTAAATAGAGCTTAGTTTTCACACGTCACATAAGTGATGGCCAAAAGACTAATATCATGATAGTGGGTGCACACACTTGGATCGTATTTTCTGAGCTCGTCGCTCAAACAGCTTCAATATGACAGTTTTTGTAGTAACAGTATGACAGTTTATAGTTTATAGTTGTGACCGTGATATTCAGGTTTTGGTTCAGTGGCGAAAAATCTATGCTGTCGTCGATATTTGGAGTGATTTCTTTACTTGCGCTGTCATCCGGAATAAGCAACATACAGAAGTGTTCTCCCGTGCGCCGATTGTAACTGAATTTTCCGACTATTAAGCATCTTCCCCTCTTATTTTTTCATTAAAATCTCCCAGGACAATTTTAATTGCCATCTAGGCAACTAGACACTCATAAAAAGTGTCTTTGACGTCATTTTATCTGATGGGGTTGTGCACAAATCTGATAGCAAGAAAAAAAAACAAAAATTCTCCCTATTCGATCGTTTATGCATCAGCTTTATATTTGTCTAAAATATTCACCAATCGGATAAAGATACCATCTCTGTAGAGCATTCGGACATTCCAGATGGATGTCCTTAAAACATGGCCCCTGTAAAGTTTTCGTTCTCTTCTCTTTTCTCTTGTTTTTTTCATAATATTTGTTACTTAAAATGAGAGGCTTATTAAGCTATAGCATCCGATTCTAGCGTTGTGATACCAACGACTACTAGGCTGATATGCTATCTACTTAAGTAAAATCTGTTCTTCAAACTATTCCCTTTCCCGCTTCGAGTAGGACCAGATATGCGTTCGAAAGCAATACTAAGGAAAACTTGTCTGAAAGTCGGAGGCCGTAAACTACTTGGAGAATTCTGCTAAAGGTTGTGAATATTCCTAAATGAATATCAACCAGAAAACTCAAAATAAATTGCCCGACATCCTTCAAGGCATTTCCGTAAATCAGAGAGATACTAAATTCATAAATTTGTTAATGGTAATGATTAATTGCATTTTTATCCAGAAGCAGTCCTTATTTCCTCAATTGAAGTCAAACTACTCAAGCAGTAGATATGTGATACTTTAAAAATAAACTCATCACGCATTCCATCGGTGGATGTGGGATATACCTCGCATGCAGTAAGTTTTGACGGAGTTTCTATAGTTGCATATACTAATCCCTATGTTATGGATCCGGAGGAATTTTATTTATAAGGGGAGTTGAAGGTGGTTGGTACATGTACTGAAAAGCTCATGATTACGACTAGTTTATCTTATATGAATGTGTTCATCAATTTTATCTCCTTCAAAGTAGTCCCCCTCAGATATAATACACTTGTGCCAGCATTTTTTCCAATCCTCGAAGCACTTTCTAATATGCAATTTTTGGTATGTCCTTGAGCTCTCTCAGCGATTCTATTTTTATCTCCTCAATTGTCGCAAAACGCCGTCCTTTCATGGGTCTTTTTCATTCCTGGGAACAGGGAAAAATCGCAGGGAGCCAAATTTGGTGAATACGGTGGTTGAGGCATGAAACGGTGTTGTTTTTGGCCAAATAGTCTCTCACAAGCAAAGATGAGTGAGCAGTTGCATTATCATGATACAAAAGCCATGCATTTTTTTTCCACAATTCCGGGCGTTTTTTTCGTATTGCTTCACGAAAACTGCACATAACTTCAAGGTAATACGTAATAATTTACCACATGCTTCATGACCAAAATTTCCGAAAAGATTGTATGGTATGAGCCAGCCGATATGCCGACATCTTAAGCAACTTCTCTAATTGTGATTTAACGATTCTCCATAACAATTTTCTTCACTTTCTCAACATTTTCATCGGTTGTTTATGTGCTGGGGCGACCAGAGCGAGTGTCGTCATTCACATCTTTTTAATCCTCTGTGAAAATTTGACTCAGAGTACTACAACCGTATGCCACTGTCAACATTTCAGGTGTTTTTGAGCACTTAACTCCATTTTTTCCACACGATTTGATGCAACTTCTTTGATCCATTTTTTTCGAATGCAGAAAATCGCCGAACACGCTCAACACTTGTCTTATTTATGACTCTCACAAACAAACTAAACATACTATAGGGATAAAACCGTCAACATATCTTCGAGACGAGTGTGTCAACATAAAAAAAAAATAATAATCGAAAGTCTACGTACATTTGACCCGCGAAATTTGAAAATTCACCTTATTTTTTGAGCACACCTTGTAGTGAGGGTGATTAAACCAATTTGTAGTATCGATTCGATTTTCATGAAAATTATTCCATATACCTCGATGGTCATCATTATTTATGTTTAGCATAAGATATTTTAATACATTAGACTTAATAAACTAATTGCCCAGCTTTAATACGCCAGTAATTGATAAGTTAATTTTATGATTACAAAAACGTCTTGTCTTACTAAACGTGACTGAAAGCAAAATTAACAATTATCAAATGATGGATTGAGCTCAATACGCTCTGTCATGCATACGATAATCAGGTGAACTTTTCTTTTACAAGATATCGTTGTGGGACCCGTTTAGAACTGTAATTATCTTACGGTTCAGTTGCTGCAGTTGCAATTAAATTGCCTTCTTGTAGCCTAATTACAAAAATAAATAACAACAGGAGGAAATAACTTTTCCACAAGTCATCTCACAAATTAAGACAGATTTCCATACTCACGAAAACATACAAATTTCCAGAATAAATGCTTGAGAATATCACCTTCAGGGAACATTACAATTAATGTATTTCCACATAACTTAACTATTTGTTTATCCTCCCATTTCATGCCCCGTGTACTCGACGGTAACCGGGATATAAACTACGGAGATGTAACGCCCGTGTTGCAATAAGCCAATTATAAGTACCTCAGTATTGTTGCCTCATCTCTTCGTCCACCCATAGGAATGTGCTTACATCTGTTACGCCAATCATTTAATTGTTGTATTTGTATGGGATTCCTGGCAAATCCTGTAGCTAATCCTCATCGTGATGGTACATTAGTATTCATTGGATTGTTTGCTCAAAATGGCCAGAGACGTCAACAAGTTTACTGTAAATAATACTTGAGATATAGATAAGGGCCACCGGAAAGTTAGTCTAATAATCCTGGTAGTTCATATTAAAGCGAACGTGGAGGAGGCGCTAATTAAAGTCCTTGAGAGTATACTTTAAACTTCTCATCACATTTCAAAGGGGGGAGGGGCTTGAAAGGATATAATGGGATGTTTGTTTATAAGATTGGCTACAAATGACCATTTTGTTTAACTTTTATTCCACTGCTACTATCATTATCTGTTGTTTATTAGAACATAATTGAATAAGTTGTATAACCACAAAGCCGTTTAAATCCTGACACTTTGAAACGCTCGATTATTTTTGGCACCAGAGAAAGGGAGTTGTGGACGTGAAAAAGCAAGACCACAACAAATTCAAATTAAATTAAAAACAATATTGTTTTTACTGACAACATACTTCAGTGTACAATTTATGTCTACTCAAAAACAAAAAACCTTTTTTTTTTACTGTTTTGTGGTGCTAAAAATATATTATGTTGAATCCAAAGTGCAGAGTTTTGCAATTGCTTCATAAATTCTAGGCCACAGTTAAAGCCTGCACTTTCACTGCTGGCAAATAGTTCCGAAAGTTAAATATTAGCCTATATATCAGGATTTTGCTTGAAATATTTAAGTATTATTTAATTTGTTACACAAATACCTTACGAACGAACGCAGTCTATAATTATATTTCCCTATAAGATATTACCTAATATAGTGCTGGGTTACTAAAAATATACCAGTGGTTCTTCTGGCCCAACCGATGTCAAAGTATCTACAAACTATTGCCAAATTCTCTTAGCCTGACATATTTAAAGATTATTTGTCTTTGTCGCTTTTATTCGCAATTGCAGAATGAAAAGATTTTCCTGTAAAAAAAATTGCATCTGTACTCACGAGGACGAAATCGTCGATTCCAAATTTCAAAACGCTTTTTAGTTCATAAGTTATAACGATTTTTCAAAGCAGCTATTTCTGAGAAATTAAGTAATGATAATAATGGTATAAACAAGAATGTGTTTTTGTCTTTCGTTTATGCGATTATGACCCAGGTTGTCATTTGAAATTTCTGCATATTTCAAAAGTTATACAAAATTCATTTCAAAACTCCGTATATTTGAAAAATTATAACAAATTTCCATAATAGCGATTGCAAGAGCAAAACACTCATCATCTCAAAACAACAAATATTGAGTCAAGTCGTTCTTTTTTTATAAGCACTGATATATTGCTGTATTTTCTCTATAGAGTGTATTTTTCCTAAAAAATTCTACGCAGTAAAGCAAATAAGTATTTTTTATGGCAAAAGCTTTATGCAAAATTGCAAATTGCAATTGCAATCTATCGCATTTAAGTAGGATAATCAACAATATTATTATGTTATACATAATCCTGAGAGTGTTCTTTCGAGCTATTTTTCTATAGGTTCCTTCCAGGTAACTCCTTTAGAGAGGACGTATTTGTCTTTAGGAAAGTTTGCTTCTCAGATAAATTTCTCTTTAAAAAGTTGCTTTGCTGTTTGTAGATCCACATCGAGTATACTGAGCTATGTGTAGATTTCAATATACGACCTTAGATACTCAAAACTTTGTTCGCCAGAATAAAAAAAGTTATTCCAAAAACATTTTGTTTTTTCAAAAACAGGTTTTTGACCTAAAAAGGAATTAGTTAAACAGATTTTTTCAAGTTTTCTCTATGGAGCAAAGTTAAAAGCGAAAATACACATACATTTCCTAACAGCAACTTACTGTTCAACATTCGCATCTGGAATAAGCCCATCCATCAGAGTTAGGTTAGGTTACGTCCATTGTGATACCACGGAAACTAGAGATATGGATGTCCCTAGTTTCCCCCGTTGAACAATCCTGAGCGCCTCAAGAAGCTCTTAAGCCGGACAATATCTATATCGTCCAGACCTCCTAGGTCCCTGAAGAAATAAGAGCCAGTGTGCATCTCCGCCTGTTCGCCCAGAGCGGAACAATTGCAGAGAAGATATTCTGTGGACTCCTCCTACTCTTCATCCTAACGGCTCCTGCAGAAGTTATTAGTCGCAACCTTCAGTCTCATTGCATGTCTTCCAATTAGACAGCGTCAAATCATGACGTGTACAAGTAATGAGACGTCGGGTCTTGATAGCGACAGCAGTTTGTGTGAACGCTTCACTAGGCGAGGCCACATCTGTCTGAATTGATTACAGCCTCGGATAGACGCCCACCTATCATTTTCTACTAAATATAGTCTATCTCGCAGTAAAAACTTGCAAGTGGCTAGAGGCATGCCTACTCGGACTGTAAAGTAGTCCCTAGTCTTGCCAGTTCGTCTGCTCTGCAGGTCTCTGGTATGTCCCTGTGGCCTGGCCCCCACATAAGGTGAATGTTGAAATGCTGAACCATCTCTTTAGGAGATCTGCTGCATTTCAGGGCTAATGTTGAGTTCAGGAAGACAGAATCCAGGGATTTAAGGGCAGCTTGAATGTCAGAGAATATGTTAATCCCCACCGTGGTAAGGACGTTATATCTCAGCCATTCTGTCACTTCCTTAATGGCCAACATTTCGGCCTGATAAACACCACAGTGATCAGGTAGTCTTCTTTGGAATAGACTCCGAAAGTCACCTGATTGTTTAATTTTGAGCCGTCAGTGTAGAAGTCGACATACAGTCTTGTACAAGGAGTTCTATATTTCCATGTATCTCTATCTGGTATAAGTATAGCCTACGGTGCCTATTATGTCAGTCACCATGTTAAGGATCACACTGTGACCATAACCATTGTTTGACCACTGTGACAGGTCTTTTAGTCTTATTGCCGTAGCTGCGACAGTCTGCATACTGATTATGTCCAGGGGTAGTAAATGCAAAATTACATTCATTGCATCGGATGGGGTGATGCACAGACCAGCCATCCTTTGGACTTTGTGCAGTATCCTACAGTATGTGGACTTCTCAAGATCAAGATCTCTGAAATTTTCTATAAGTTTAGAATGAATTCAATAAGATATCAGCACGGAAGCAGACGAGCTCAAAACATTGAAGAAATTATAATACATCGCCCAATATGTAAATAATTTTGATATGTGTTAAATGGAACTTGACGAACAACTTTATATTAATATGTATAACAGCACTATTTTTATTAATTTTCTTTATACAGGGTGTCCGTCGGGAAGGTATACTACTTTGTTTTGCCGCCATTTTGGTAAACATTAGTCTTGACAGTTCATATTTGGCAGTCGTGAAGTAGAGATGTGGCAAATTTTTTATGGGAAAATATTCGATAAACCAATGTGTTTTAATTATTAAAACATTTTATCAAAATCAATCATCGATTACTGTGACGATGAGAAAGTTACCTGAAATTTTTGGAGGAAACAACATGCCAACTATTTATTGTTTAGTGAATGATTTCGAAAAAAGAGGGTCTGCAGCTGATAGGGTCAAGTATGGACCACAATGTACTGCAAGATCGGCTGAAAACATTACTACTGCTCAAAAAAGTGTTCAAAACAATCCATCAACCTCAATTCGACGCCGTGCTCAGGAGTCTTCAAAGAACAACTTTGGCCACAATTTAGCACAAGGATTTGGATTTTCATTTAAGAGTCAGTTGACACAAGAGCTTCTTCCACAAGGCCATTTATGCCGCCGTACGTACGCCAATAGGATGTTACAGCTCGCCCATGACAACCCCGATTTTCACGAAAAAATCATAATGGGTGACGAGGCACATTTTCGTTTGAATGGATATGTGAATAAACGGAATAGTCGGTTCTGGGTAATGGAAAACTCTCAAATTATTCATCAGTCACCTTTGCATCCAGTAAAAGTGACAGTCTGGTGTACAATTTGGTCAGGGGGAATCATTGGACTTTACTTCTTTGAAACTGAAAATATGATATGATTGAAAACTTTTTAACGCCACAACTGCATGCTTTGGACTTGATTAACATGTGGTATCAACAAGACGGTGCCACATCACATACAGCCAGGATTACAAATGAATTACTGCGAGGCCTCTTTCCACAACAAGTTATTTCAAGAAATGGTGATGTTGATTGGTCTCCACGGTCGCCTGATTTGACTGCTCCGGACTTCTCTTTATGGGGATATATGGAAAGCAAAGTTTATTCGAACAAACGAGAAACACTCAAACAAAATACCGCGTGAAATGTGTGAGAATGTAATGAAAAATGTATTCAAAAGGGCTCGCAGTTGTGAGGCTAACAGAGGCGGACATTTATCTGATATTGTATTCCACACATAATTGGCGACATTAAATAAAACATTTATCAATATAAGATCCATTCTCTTTCATTTAATCACAAATTATAAACAAATAAAGTAGTATACCTTCCCGACGGACACCCTGTAGAAATCTTGTTATAAATATTTATTTCTTTAATCGCGTTTATATTGTTTATATATCGGCATTTTGGTTATGAAAATAGTTTTTGAGGTGGCCTGAGTTTTCGAGATATCGCATAAGAAAAACTTTGTGAAATCCAAATTTTTCAAAAAATAGTTTGGAAAATGCGCTCTCTATACTAACATCGACAACATCTTTGACACTGACATCACCAAATTATGAAATCATGGGCTCAGCATCTAATTGCTCGCAATGACCACTATATGTATTTTTTAGTTAGGATCATTCTAAATAAAGGGTGTTCCAACAAGAACGCAAGATTTAAATGACTGATGCCGCAATTGAATTGTTTCTCTGGCTATATGACATGACACATGCTCTCCACATTCATTTCTTCAATTCTAGGCACGAAAAACTGGTTATCATTTTACGATACCGAACACCGTTGGCTGTTTGGGCTTGACATGCCTCATTTTCATAAAAAAAGGTCCAATGATTCCTCCAGCCCAAAATCCACACCACACAGTGATGCGTTGAGGATGCATTTGCTTCTCGTGAATCACTCGAGGATTTCCCTCACCCCAAATGCGACAATTCTGCCTATTGACGAAGCCATCATGATGGAAATGGGCCCCGTCACTGAAGATGATTTTATCGGCAAAATCAGCATTTTTATGTTGTCTCTTCAATACCCAATTAACGATCTCCCTTCGCTGTCCATGGTCAGCTGGGTTCAGTTCCTGAGTCAATTGAACTTTGTATACGTGAAGATGCAAATCTTTTGTCAAAATTCGCTGCATAGTGGATTTGGAGACACCAATTTGCTGAGCACGGTGTCGAATTGAGGTAGATGGAATTTGACATCATCACGTACAGCTGCGACATTTTCGGACGATCGACCTGGTCGAAGGCGCGTTGTTGTCTTTACATCACTAACAGACCCAGTTTTGGCAAATTTATCCATTAATCTCTTTACAGTTGACTCTTTTGGAGCATTATTGTGACCCCAAATTGATCGCAATTTGCGAACTGTAGTCGCAAAACTTTCACCATTTTGGTAAAACAATTTCACAATGAGAATGCGTTGTTCATTCGTGTAGCGATCCATTTTTACTAATCTCGTACCTTTTACTAGCAAACAATAACAATTGTTCAAATGTCAAACAATGACACTTCGAATGGCGCCAAATTTAAATCTTGCGTTCTTGTTGGGACATACATATATATACTTTTAAGAATACCGAATATGAAAACATATGCTACATTCGTTGGTTGATGATGTAGACACCATTGTTCGAAAACTGCAGTCTTCTCTATTATTGAAAGAGTCAACAGTAAACTAGTCGATTGTTCGACTGCTCGAAGAGTTCGTCATCTCATCGAGGTAACTTCGGCTTAAACCCACGGAGCTCAAACCCACAATAATGCAATCGATAGTGGCGAGCATTAATCATAGCGCTACGGTGACTAGTAAAATACGTATAAACATTATTCTCATTAATGTATCATACTTACTCGTATATTATTATACAGGGTGGGCCATATGAGTGCTGGCGATTTAATTCTTCAATTTCTCGGTAACGCGCAGCGCGGGGTGGCGGGGGGATATGTTGTTCGCTGCGCCGCTTTCTGGAAATTTAGTCGCCATGGAGCCGTACACGGGAGTGCAGCGTGCATTTTGTGTCCGAGCGTATTACGAAAACAATAAATCAGTGATTACTGCACGACGTTTGTATCAGCATGAACACGGTTTACACGATTTAAGTGAAGTTCCAAACGCCAATGTGATACGAAAATGGATCAGAATGTTCGAAACAACCGGCTCAACAGTACCAATTACGGTTCGTGGTCGCTCAGTTTCTGCAAGATCAGCCGACATTGTGGAGCGTGTTCGTGTTTCAGTTCAGCGAAATCCGCAACAGTCAACACGTAAGAGAAGTCAGTCTTGGGATGTCGAAAGAACAACTTTACGACGAATTTTGAAACGTGATTTGCATTTGAAGGCTTATAAGATTCAGATAGTCCAAGAATTAAAACCCGATGATGCCAATAACCGACTTAACTTTGTCAATTTGATGCTAGAGCGGTTCAACAATTTCAACAACGTGATTTTTAGTGATGAGGCCAATTTTCACCTTAATGGCCATATGAACAAGCAAAATTGTCGGTGAACGTCCACTTCACAGCCCTAAGCTTGTCGTGTGGGCTGGGATAACGTCAACCGGTATTATTGGGCCATACTTTTTTGAGGACGAAAGAGGGCATGCGATGACGGTTAGAGCGAACAATTATTGCAACATGCTAGCAGACTTTTTTGTGCCAGCTTTGCAAGAACTTCAAGGCAATACCTCGAGGATGTGGTTTCAACAGGAAACCGACCAATTTAGAGCAGTTGAAGAGGAACATTATTCAGGAAAGTAACAAAATACCGAGAACAACTTTTCAACGAGTTTTCCAAAATTTGCGACTTCGGTTCCAAGAGTGTCAAGCAGCCGAGGGAAGCCATTTGGACAACATTATTTTTAAGTCTTAAAAATTCCCATGCTTCTACTTTGTAAAAATACAAATATATTTTTTTATGTTTCGTAGTTTTTTTTAATTGAATATTTAAACCGCCAACACCCTTATGGCCCCCCCCCTGTATCTATTTTGCCCAGTTGACGTGATCAAATAATTAACAGTCGAACGGTTTTTGGGCGCCCCTGTTGCGGAGAGTTCTAAATATGTATTACATTTTCTGGATTAACTTGTATATAGAAAGTCGTTTTCTGATAAGTTGGGAAAACAACGTTGACAACAAATTAAAAAAAAAAAACACATAATTTAAATAACGTAATTTGCTTAATACACTGGAGACCAAAGTGTACATTTAGTATACAAAAAAAAAAATAGTTTTATAAAAAATTATTATTTTTTGTAAAAAAAAAAAATTTAATTTTTGTATACTAATTTTTCGTTTTATTTTTTCGTATTTATGTTGTCATACCTCATGAACGCAGCAGATCTGAAATCGCAACGACTGGCAAATACAAAATTCTAAATCTGTGTTACTTGACACTATTATAGATTTATTATTTTGTTGCTTTATTTTCTCAATATGTTTATCTATATGCTGCTAATGAAGAAAAAGAAAAAGTTATTTATATAAAATGCGAAAGCTAAAGACTTCACAATTTTCGAAATTTGTAGAATTTCTTTGCATAATATCTCGGAAATTTGAGGTTAATAAAACAATTATTACAGTCTCTTTTGTGAGGTTATTAAACCACAGAATTACAAAGTATATTTGAGCTTTTTTCTATACAAATTTAGAAAACATGCATCAAATTTTCAAAATTCGATAAATAAAAACAAATGAATGGTATCGGATTGTTCGGAAATTTCGTTCGGTTAATTCATTAGTTCACCATACCTCACTTCTCATGACGTAGACTTCCTTCAAACACTATCATAACTTCCTCCTACCCCTTCTCTAAACTGTTTACTATTGTTTACTAGTATTCTAGCCGTGAGTGGTTATAGCGTTTAAAAATGGTTTTAAAAAGTGGGAAAAATTAAAAATTAAAAAAATTTAATTTTCGAAAAGGAAAAACAGCTGCTAAAGCCATCTGAAAAATGAATTCTGTTTATGAAGAAAACGGACCAAATGAAAGAACTTGCCAGAAATGGTTTCAAAGATTTTCTACGGGCGACTTCTCCGTAACGGACGCTCCCAGATCAGGACGACCAAAAGAAATTGTTTCCGAGTAGGTGAGAGATTTAATTATTGTTAATCCCCGTGCAACAGTTAGGAAAATAGCTAAAATAATAAAAAAATCAATCTTACTGTTCACGAGGACATATCAGAACTCGGAATTGTGAGCAACCTGGATATGTGGGCACCTCACTCTCTCACCGAGGCCTCACACTACCTTGCGGATCCGTCAGAACTCGAGTGGGAAGTTTTACCACCTTATCCCCTGTACTCCCCAGACCTCGCCCCGTCCGACTATTACCTATTTCGCAGTCTGAGAAACCACTTGAAGGATTTGAATTTCCATAACGACGAGGAAGTGAAAAATCGAATTGAACGCTTTTTTCAGAAAAACCACGCGAGTTTTATGAGAGAGAAATTAAGAAGTTCCCAGATGGGGCTGGGAAAAAGTTATTAAAAAAGGGGGGATTTTCTTGTATACAAATTTGTAAATACTTACATTTCTTTTAAAAATCGAACGAACTTTCCGAACAACCCAATATTTCTTATATACCAAAAATATTGAGTATTATTTAGATATTTAATACTATTTACCTTTTACAAAGATAGCAAACAAAACATTTTCAAAGTTTTCTCACAATTAGCCCGCGTGTAACACACAGACTATTCGATTTATTACTTATTTAAAACAAAAAAAAAATCTACTTTAAATGCTGGTTGATTCGTAGCCCCATCATATCTTATGCTGATGTACAGTTTGCAGATCCCGTTTCTTACACAACTTTATCCCACTTGACCAAGCTTAATTATTGTATCTTCTTTGTAACATCTGTAATCTCTTGCAATCGTTCCTTGCTTAAAAATTTCTTACACATCGCTAAGCGCCCTTTATTGTGTGTTTAAGTATTTTTTCCCCAGCGGCTAATTGTATAATCTCTCACCTTTCTGTGGTAATATTAAGTTTTCTCGTGGTTTACATCCTTTATGTTTTCGTATTAAAAAACAACTCACACATAAAGATTTGCGGTGGTAATTTCTCTTCATGAAATTTCCTGGTTTTAGTGTTTAATTACCAATTTAATTAACAGATAAGAACAAATGAACAAAACAGTGCGTTTTGGACTACAAGAGCGTACATTCTTTGTCCGATAAAGCAAGTAAGAATATCCGTTTTGCCCTGGCAGAATATGGTGCAACATTATGCTAAGAGTAGCATTGTTATAATTTGGCAATGGCGTTGCGGGCACACTAGAGCATTACTGGCCACTTGCCTTCTTATGCACCCCCTTTTACTTATTTTGTTGTATTCGTTCAATATTATGTACTCGTACTTAGCACAGCAGCTTGCTGCTCCACATTTTGAAATGAAAAATAATTTTTCATATGCTGCCAGGAAAGGAAATATAAAGCACACAAAGTTTCTTTAAGGAAATGCTGATAAAAAAAAAACTATATTTCCACCTTGTACCAGTCAAATAACTAACATCACATATGCACACACATTATCCCTGCCGTCGGGCCAATAGTCCTCCCAGACACCCTCACGTTTATTCGGTGCGTTCAATGCCGTACATTGTATACGTGTGTGTAGGTGTCTGTGTGCACCTCACGTGCACCTCCTTAAAAACGTTTGAAAACAATGAGCACGAACATGAGGAAGGGACGAACCATTGTTCTCGCATTACGATATTCTGTACTCAAACAAAACACTGCCACACAAACCACTCCCAATATCCACGCGGTAAAGTGGGGATATCGTGATCCATATAACTGTAATTCCTTTGTTCGATATGGTTCAAAAAAGTACAAATAGTTCAGGTGCGTAAACTGTATCATACAAAGGGAAGACCTTAAAGTAACAGCGGCCATAGCCATAAAGTAATGCAATATTACTAGTTGAAGAACGCAGTTAATCTTGGGGATGTATTTATATTTTAGTTTCTAGTTGTTGCCCATATCGATTCCAGTAACTGCTTAAACATTATACTGCCCAAATTGATATCTTCTTAAGGATACGTTTAATTCGAATACTTCAGACTATTCAGTATGAGAGGGAGATCGCAACCTGGCTGCTGAACATTTATGACAAATAATTCCATACCTTCATTGTTCGTCACTATAGCGGTTTAGTCTGTCGTTCTTCAACAACTTTAGGTTACGATGCAATTTTTTGTCGATTGGTTTCGCTTTTTTTGTGTTGTCCTTTACATCGACAAGTATACTTGCATCCTTCCAATAAAAACTGCATCACATCCCCAAAGTCTTACTC
>JAHXMU010000006.1:2432691-2554735 GCA_019455685.1 Philornis downsi
GACTATAACTAAGTGTGCAAATGCTTGTATCCGTTCAGTAAGCGCCAAAGGAATAAAGGTGTAATTTTCTACTTATATACTTGTAACGGTGTGATGGCACTTGTTGTAATTATAAAAATATAAATGGGTCCGTCTGTCCCATCCACCACTTGTCATAATTATAAGGTCTTCAAGGATAATTTAGCTTGCTTGGTTGTGTGATGGTTTGACTAATGTTAGTTTCTTGGCTTGCTTTCTTTTCAGCCAAATACGTGAAGGAATTATACGTTGCATTTTGGCCACTGATATGGCACGACATAACGAGATATTAACCCAGTTCAAAGAAGTTACGCCGATATTTGATTACTCCAACAGGGCACACATTAACTTGGTAAGTCGTATGCGGCACCGAAATGAAGGGGGTTGATCGCTTTACTAATGCTTCTCCTACTTCCAGTTGTGCATGATTTTGATCAAGGTGGCCGACATTTCCAATGAAGCTCGTCCCATGGATGTGGCCGAACCCTGGCTCGATCGTCTACTGCAGGAGTTCTTTGCTCAAAGTGCGGCGGAAAAATCGGAGGGCCTGCCAGTAACTCCGTTTATGGATCCTGACAAGGTCAGCAAACCAGGGTCGCAGGTGCGATTTATAGGTCTGGTGCTTTTGCCACTGTTTGAGGCATTGGGTGACTTGGTGCCGGAAGTGGTGGACATGATAATAGTTCCTGTACGCATAGCTTTGGATTACTACAAGTAACTGCGCTATCTCATTGAATCGAATAGAATTCTAAATTGTTCTTTCCCTTTTCACTAGACGGCTTAATGATGCTCAAAACAAATCTCGTAAATCTTTGGCTGACACCATTTCTGCGGCGACTTCGGAGAATAACAGTGGCGGCTCGGATCCAAACGCACCCTCGGCAAGTGCATCAGCAGCTTCGGGTGTGGGTGCGGGAAGTGCTGGCGGGTGCAGTAGTGCCGGCACTCCAGGTGCTGGTGCCGGCAACTCTGGCGGCAGTATTTCACCCCAAATGCCACGCTCTCAGTCGGGCATTAGTGTGAAGTCCCGTCGGAGTATACCTTCACAGAAATCGGCCTCACGCACCTCAGTGGACGAGCCGGGAGGCATGCCAGCCGAACTGCACGATTTGCCCGAGGGCAGTGAAAGTGGAGACTCAGAGACGGCTACAGAGGTTGATGTGAGTTGAGGCATGCACAACACATTTCTTGAGGTCTGAATTATCGCTCTTTGTTTTCCAGGTGGCTGAAAAAACATCTAAGTTTAAGGTAGACACTGAGGGCACCAGCAATCGTTCCAAATCCTCGCATTCCGCCTCACGTAAATCGTCACGTGAAAAACGTCCTTCCATGATTGGGGAAATGTGCAGCAGCGGCAGTGGCCAGCGCATACGTAACTCGTACGGTAACATCCACGGTTACCACTCGAACCGTGGCCATTTCGGCTCCAATCGGGCAGTCAGCTTGGACCAGTATAGCACCAATAACCGCCGTCTATCCGACGGCTTACAGCAGGTGATATCGGATAGCAATGTTTTCTATAATCGCCACAATCGCGGCAGCTTGGAGGCATCCACCGCCAATTGCCGCCTGATCGAGGACATGAACATGAATGCTACGGGAATCGTAACGGTGTCGCAGACCTCTGCCGGTAGACAGAGCGTTGGCGCCACGCAACTGAATACTTCCCAAATTGTGCCAAATGGCGACGGTGCCGCATCAAATGCGGTTGTCGCCAATTCAACTTCAGCTTCGGGACACTCTGCACCGAATACCACTGCCTCAGCCACGCAACAAAATATCATGTGCATTAGCAACTTCTCCAATGGGAACATATCGCCGACACAGCTGCAGCAGGCGCAACCTCGGCAACATTGTTGTGCGGCAGCTGCTGCAGCAGCGGCCGCTGCCTCCAGTGCAGCTCAGAATGGGGCAAGTAGTAGTACGAATACCGAAACAACCACTGTGTCCAAGTCGTCTTGGAAAGCGCGGCTCAAACAGTTTTCCGATTACTTTAATTTCTCCTTCGACAAGAGCTCAAAGCGCTTTAGCAGCACTCGCAGCAGTCCGTGCTCGGTACGCAATTATAATGGGGCTCCTGACGCAAACGGGGCGGACTTGGGCGGCACGTATATCGACCCTCTGACGGGCAAGCCCTCAACGATGTGCTGTACCATCTCGAACAGTTTGCAGTCGCCGGGACTCAGGCCGAAGCATATTACCCACCAACATGATCTGATCACGCCAGGTCGTCACCGCGCCTACAGCCTGGATGTGCCCTGCAACCGCAGCAATCCGCGCTACAGCAGCAGCAGTGGCGGAGGCGGAGACAGTAGCCGTAAATCCTCGCGCCACGATGGCACCGGTACGGGAGACGAGAATAACAGCAACAACACGCTTCACAGCAGCAGCGGGGCCGGCAGCGATATGCCGACCTGTATGCCGCCGCCCATACGCATTGGCAGTGTCGATGCCAGCGACACAATACTCATCACCACGGGAGCGCTACCCAATGCCTTGACGCCCGCTAACTTGGGTGAGGCTGAGCCTAGCCTAAGCATCGACTTCGGCATGCCGAGCAACTCATCATCAGCCGACCCACCGAAGATTTGACAACGTGGGAGCTCGGAGACGACCACGAACTCCTCGAATGGAGCCTTTGCAGCCCTGCTGCAGCAACAACAAATGGAGCAAAGACCAGCGGCAGTTACGGCAACGACCGCCGCCGTCCAGACGTCCAGCTGCAATGTGTCCTCCTCCATGTCGATGACGGTGTGGTCGGCTTTGGGCCAGCGTCTCAGTGCTTTGGTCTGCCACTGTTGTGAGCGGAAATTGCCAGAGCCGGAAAATGTGTAAGAAATGATATCATCGGAACAATAACAGCAACCGCAACAGCATCATCCTCTAACACAAAGAAGATCATTCATGTGCATTGATTTTCAATATCATTTCGTTTAGAATTGAGAATTGACAAACTGAATAAACCCCAACTAAATGTTTAGAATATTTGTCTGAGTGTAAAGTCAGCAGGGCGGCAACAGCAGACAACGCAGTCATATACATTGTAAATATTATCTCCTCTAGCTTAAATGTTTCCAAATCATCACAATCACACACACATACACATAGAATCCCAGAGAAATGGTACCGAGAATCCCCCACCAATATCATCTGGAGCCACATTAAGTCAGTCAGTCGCCCGTTGGCGAAAAAGTATTTGTATTCTACAGATTTCTTTAAATTTTATTTGCGAATTACAAAAAAAAATACTTATCAACAAATTTACCCTGTAGTTTAGAAGTTACTGTGCAATTTCTATTGTATTTTGTTTTAACAACTATATCCTTGTTTTGTGTTAAAAATTTACACTAATTTTTAGTCTTACTCCTTTATGTTTTATATTTCAATAAAACGTGGAAAAATATTCCTATACAATTTTTTGCATTTCTATGGAATATTTCGATTTTACTTATTTATTTATGTTTTGGAGATGAAAAATCTAATTCTGTATTCTATGAACTCATGTTGTATAAAATAGTTACTCACAAAAGTTGTTATCACGCAGTTATAAATAGTTTTAAAACTAAAAATGTATTTAAAATGTGTGTATTAATTACAAAAGTAATCATCTTTCAACTGCTCATCAATAATTATTTACAAATTTTTGATGAAAATCAGTGATTCTCTGTAAATATTTAAACAAAATAACATAAAAGGTGACTGTGAAAAACTGTATAAGAGAAGACACTTCTTATTTATTTGGTTCTTAATGAGAAAACAATTTTCATTTGAAAGGAAAATTTGCTGAAAAATAATATTCGTATACAAGAAAAAACTCAGTGAATTGTTTGAGCAGGATCTTTGGGTATATAAATATACTTATGAATATAGCTTTAACGGAGAAGACACATTGAAAACGTGTACCTTGTAGGCATGGTGTTAAAATACACATTCCGCATGGAATATAAATTTGATGCTGGATAAAACTGAACTACTGAATTATTCTTAAAAAATAGGAAATACCTGAGAACATACTTTTGATTCCAATAGAACAGTGTCCGAGGAAAATCTTCTCCAATAAAATATATTAGAGCTTACGTTTGTATAACAAATTGTCTGACAAGACACGAAACATAGGATAATGCATAAAAACAGTGATAAGAGAACATCTAAATGGATAGATTTCCTACCGTCAAGAGTCCTAGAAGATATATTCCGGTTAGAAAAATGTGTAAGAGGACAATTTTCAGACAGAAAAAATTCTGAGAACGCAAGTTTAATATAGAAAAAAGCATCAGGGAAAACACGAACTGGAAAAAAATATGAAGCCAATTTTTGTTGATGAAGGCGTCTCAAAAGGCACAAAGTATACGACTAGATGATACATTTTATGAAGTATCATAAAAGTGTCTAAATAGGGCCTTTTTATGACATTTCCACATAGAGGTATGTCGGAAAGAACATACACTTATTTCATATAGAAAGATATATACACGACCATTCGATATATGGCCAGCTTCAAAACAACCGGCCATCCTTCTTTGCGCACCAGTCACATCGTTCGATCGACAATCAGTTTGAGTAGCCAAGTAATCGGTATATCTAGTAAAAATTTCTCAAAAACTGCCGTTCAGAGTCGTATAGAAAAAGAAATGTGTATAAAGTCACCGACTGTGCGAATCTCTACCATATTTCCATGGGACACAAAAGGAATTAATTTTCTTTTTTCTTATTTTCTAAGAAAAGAATTTTTTTGTTGAAAAATTTCTTAGAAATAAATTATAGAAAAGTGTCTTGAAACCCAATTTTTCTCAAAAAACTGTCTTAAATGAATACCTCATATACAAATGCGTCTCAGAAGCAATATTATATAAGAGGACTTTGGAATGCATATTCTTCTACTACATTATTTGTAAAGGGATGTTTCAAAAAAGTTACTTTTTAAAGTATAAAGCGGATAGAACCTAATTTACTTACCTAAAGGTGTTTGAAAGATGGCAATTTTATATAGAAATATGCCGGAGATGATCCCTTTTAAATACCTAGGAATGCGCCTGCCTCAAAATGAAGGACGGTGCAGTAATATATATTTTTCGTGTGGAAATATGCTTAGAAAAGTATCAGAGAAAATATTTTTCGACAAAAAAAGTACGTTCAATATAGAAAAAATTTACTTTGAAAACAAAATATAGAAAGGCATCTTAGAAAACATTTTTCACACATCATCCAGTATTTGAAGGAGCAAATTTTCATTTATAAACCTGAATAGGAATGCCTGTTTCATGTATTAAAGGGCCACGAAAAGCACTTTTCTGTTAGAAGAGCTTTTCAGACAGCACTTTGTACTTAGAAACAGCATTTTGTTATATAGGAAGACAAATTTCGAATAGCAAAGATATATTTCTCAAGTACAAAGATATATCCAAGTAATGAAAAAAGTACCTTTCCTAGAGAAGACACACTTCATATAAAAGCTTAGTTGAGAAGACCTGTTTTAAGCAGTAAAATGTCTGAGGTCACAGTTTTCATATTGATAATATAAGGACAAGCTTTCGAGAGATCTCTGAAAAGAAATCTAGGAAAATAATCCGTTTTGGAAAGGGGTTAAAAAGACACTTTCCATAAAAAACCTACCCAAAAACATTTGTATGTGTAATACACGATTGCATAGAAACAATTTTAGAATAAAAAATTATCTGAAAAGTATAGCATCTCCTACAAAAGTTTCTAAAATCACGTTTTTCGTATAAACAAGTTCTTGAGAACAGACTTTTCGTATAGAAATCCATTTGGGAGAACAGTTTTTCTATAAGAAACCTAAAAAATTAATTCTTGAATGCAATACTCCGTCAGACACAACGAAGAGTTTGTGAAAAACAAATTTTTAAGAGAAATGATGATGGGATTTGAAAATTTCCATTCGGATCAAATAATTAGAAACCGACGAATGAAATTGTTTACACTGTGTGGCCATAGATCTACTATTTCGATGAGCTTTTCCCTGTTGGCTCTAATTTGTCACCAGAATGGCTCTATCAAATCTAGAAGAACTATATTTGTGATAAAATTGTGTTGTACAAAATGATTAATTCAATTAACTCCTCATAGTCACAGTCATCTGAAACAACAATTGTTATTTCTCTAAAAAATGTGTTCTGATCGGATATTAATAAACATTGAAAAGACACTTTAGATATCGTAATACGTCATTGCTGTGAAAAATGATGGAGGAAAATTTTTAATTTTGTTGCATGCCTGATCTTCTATGAAAGATCATATGAAATTACAAAATAGGTACATCTGAAAACAGATGATGTTATATGCGGAATAATCAATTTTTTAATGTTATTGCTTGCCTGGGAGCAAGTTGTCCTTTTCCGAAGTTAAAATTTTTATATATTGATAAATTTCAACATTGGTCATTTGCATGTAGAAATGGGTCTGAGAATCTCATTTCACGGATGAAGGTGCGGAATGCGGAATAGGTACTTTCGCATGGAAAATCGTTTGTCTATTTTCAATGTCACTTACAAAAGGGAACCAGTTGCGAGCATGTGATATAATTATTGAAATTAAATACAAATATTTAAAATTGGTACTTGGGAATGAGCAAAGCTATCGATAATGAAACGGCAATATATATGGCGAATGCCAAGTTTGTTCAGGCAACTTTGTGTTTAGACGGACGCTAAATGGTCTTCTACTATGCTTTGTGATAATCGTTAGATGGATGGATGTACCTAAAATTAATTGTGAACAAAAAAATTTACTTACGATAAAAGTATCAAGTGTTTATAAGCAACTTACAAAACGTTTAAATCACTTCTTCCCTATTTCCAGTTTCTTGAATATCCTGCCAATAAATTATCCCCTTGTTCATTTGCAGTTTATTATTTCATATTTCACTTACTTTTGGGCTCATGCTTTTACGGATGAACGCGAAGCCGTTTCACAAAACCACTAATTTTTTTTTCTACCTTCTACATATCCTGCCAGCAAATTACACTCTTTTCAGTTGTAGCTTATAAACCTGCCATGCACGACTCATAATTTTGTGGGTATCTGCAACAATCCCTTTGTTATTTCTTCAACTTGTTCATTTGAATTGTAATTTACTTGTATGCCAAGCACTGTAGTCAATGTCCCACAGATGACTCATATTTTTGAGAGCAGCTGTACTGATTGTTTAGTGCGTCTCCTCATTCTCTATATGGTGTTGGTTGTTTCTATGATCTTTTCTTTTTGACTGAAATGTTCTGCATTTCTTCACATTTTATACGGCATTTCTATACAACTGGCATTTCCGTTGACAAATTATGAACTACAGAAAAAGAAAATGAAATTTTCTTCATGTAAACCGTAAGAGAGCGATCACTTTATGCCAAGCTGGATCTTGGTCTATCTTTACAATTATAAATTGTATTGAAATTTGTCATTGATTATAATTTTCCTCTACAGATTTAGAAAAATCAACTTATTGAAATTTATAAGAATCTTAAGGTAAAAAGTAACAAAGTAATTTGAATATAAGCGTTAAATAAATTAAATTTGAAAATTGCATGTGTATTTGTTAAATAGAGGAGTAGACGGCGGCGAAGAAGAAAAAAGTGTATCAAATTCCCATATTAATGTCTTTATTAAATGTAAAAGTAGTTAGAAAATAAACATATTTTCCTTTGGTCCTGAAGATTGCCTAAAAACTCTATATTCAATTCTGCATTCATAAAGGAAAAATTCAATTAAATAAAAATATAAATGTAAATTAAGTAAATTTAAACAATATTATATTAAATTCAAAAAATACTGAAACAAAGGACAAACATATTTTCCTTGACAACTTTGTATAAATTGTGTTTTGTTTTTGTTTTAATTTTGAAACCTAAAACTTGAAAGACTTAAGCCTGAATTTATTCATCAAATCAAACATTAAAAAAACCTAAAAAAGGAACATTAAAAGAACGGACCGATCTTTACGGAGATGCACTCCTAATCGTTTATCTAAATATTAATTCCGAAACAGTTACGATTAAGTATTTTATCATCCTACAAACTCGAAAGATATATTTTCCTCAAAACAATCAGTCAATTATTGCTACACAGAAATGTAACCCTTTCCCAAATGCAGGCCGCCTCAGAAGCACAAATAAATCCATTGAAATCAATTGAAAATCTGATTCATCATTTTATTGTAATAAATGCAAATACACTGAGAAGAATTGATATTAAACTAACTTTTTATAGTTACAAAGAAATAAGAAGAAAACAAAAATTAACCACAAAGAAATTGATATACTTAAAATAACACAAAGAAAATACCTAAACATTACCCGTAGAGCACTTTACACATACTCACCCACTGACCATTACTTAAGCAGTTGATACTAAACTAAATGCAATCCTGAAACGGGTTCAAATCAGATTTGAAGTCGCACGATTAACTATAAAGCGTAGTAACTAACTGACCTAACCTACCTAAGAGTAAAATGCGAAAAACCAAAACGACAGCAACCAAAAAACAAATCAGAGAATTATATCTTAGTACATGTACGTATGTTTGTTATTACTATATACACACATATACATATATATAATCTAATATATATATACATACATATACCGATATCTGTATTCACCGTAGTAGGTACAACATGGTAAACACAATCCTAAAATATGGACCAAAGTATGTTAGCATATGAAATTGGTAATGATGGTGTGTGGCTACTTAGAACAAACAGAGCATAAAGCATTTAATCGAATTTGGAATTTATTATCAATCAATAGTAAAGAAATACATGTTTAATTTCAATATTCAACAACCATTCAAACAAAGAAATAAAGTGAAGATGGTGAAAGGATGTTTACAGTGTACAGTCACGATGCTTCGCAAAAGTCTGCGTACAAATAGAAAATAAAAAAAAAAGGTTACGAAAGCATTGCCGGAATCTTCATTAGTTAGTGGTCGACATTTTCCCATTATTTGGATTTATTCCTCCTCGAAAGAAGAAAAAGTTTTTTTTTGGAAATGAGAAAATGAGAGCTAGCACCAAAACCCGCACTCGTTAGTAGGTAATCTGATATTTCCTTCCAAAAACATACAATTTGCATAAGAATAAAAACTTGTCAAACGCAAGCTTTATGTTTAAGTTTAACTGAAATGTAGGTCCTCATGTAAGAAGGGGTTGTAATATCAATATCGTTCAGCCGATAGAGGACTTTTCTGAATGAAAAATATGAAGTCTCGTTATATAAGAAACGGTATTGAGTTCCATATCGTTTTGTCGATAGAACAATTTTCTGAAGAATTTTAAAAATCTTGGTTCTCTTCGGAAAAAACGGTATTGAGTTTTATATTGTTTTAGCGATTGAACAATGTTCTGGTCGCATGCTATTCAAATGTTAGCATTAGATAATGTTATTAACAAAACGATGTCACTTTAACAAAGCAGGTCTTCGTTAAGAATTTTCGATTTTGCTGGACTTATTTTCTTTGAAATATCACAAGAATAAATCAGCGCATATTAGATTTCCCATTGATTCTCTGATGAGCAAATTTATTAATGTAATAAAGAGCCTGTTCTCGTGCCACAGAAGGAAAGCTACCGTTTATTTGCGGTTCTAGTCTCTTTAAGAAGTACTAATATTTTATTATTATTACGGGACAACAACCGATTTTATGCGGCCTTCACATAATTCGTCCTGGATCGAACAATGACCACACAGTATTCCATAAGCACCACGAGTAATCGCGTAAAAATGTACATAAATGAGATTGTTCTCCATCTCCATTTACCAACTAGCAACGTAAATTATTTTTACTTTGAGACATCGGATGAATAGCAAAAAATTTTGGAAAAAAGTAAAAAAAGCTCATTTCCCGAGGAGTGGATACAGTTCTTAGTTAGTGGACTAGTTTGTCCAACTTATAACATGCCAAAAACTTCATCCATATACCGAATTTGCCTATTTCGGTAATAAAAATGCGATTTTTTTTTGGGCCTTTAAAAAAACCGCGCATATAATTATATATATATATATATATATATATATATATATATATAGGTATATACAGTCTATCGTACGACATCTTCAACATATGAATGTTGAGATGATTATGAGGAAAGCTGCAGTTAACACGACAGGTACCATCTTTAATAAAAGACATATGTTACTCGCACACGCTGGTGACATAGACATTATTGGCCGAAAGCTGCGAGATGTTACTGCAACCTTCTCAAGCATCGAGAAGGAAGCAGCGAAAATGGGTCTGGTGGTAAACGAGGACAAAATAAACTTATCGGTTTCAACGAACAAAGAGTCCACTCGTTTGGAACGCTGTGTGAACGTTGACAACTATAATTTTGAAGTGGTAGAAGAATTCATCTACCTCGGTTCCGTTGTAAATAAAACGAATTATGCCAGCATGGAGATAAAGAGGAGAGTATTGCTTACTAACGGATGTTACTATGGGCCAAGCAAGGGATTCAATGATACAGGCCTCTCTCGGGAAACAAGAACCCGGCTGTACCAGACGTTGGTTCTACCTGTCTTGTTACATGGCTCAGAATCCTGGGTTATGACACAATCGGATGAATCTGTACTGGCAGTCTTCGAGAGGAAAATACTCCAGAAAATATATGGACCCATCAACGTTAACAGAGATACGCATGAACAACGAGCTGTGTGAGCTATGTGCCGACATAGATATAGTCAAACGGAAACGGAGTTTTTGACAGCGAACTCGATGGACGGCGCAAAAGAGGGCGACCAAAACTCCGTTGGAAGAACCAGGCTTTTGAAATATTATCGAAGCTGGGTGTGACGAATTGGAAGAGAAGCGCAGAAGATCGAAGCGCTTGGAATTATTTTCTACGGGGGGCGTATAATAAATAAGGATTTCTATTCCAGTTGCCACCTAAGAAGAAGAAGTATTGCTTATAGTATTGAGCGATTGGTAAAAAATGGTGAAAATCCATATATCCTCTTTTTTATTTTACTGGAGCGATTTTGTCCATTTGTGACAGTTACTGTTCATAGCCCACTAGACGATATGCCGTCTAGTCAGTAATGTAATATATATACCTGTTTTCTGTTGCTGTAATGTATATCTGCTTTGCCCGATAAAAATGCTAATGAAAATAGAACAAAAATATAGAATTTCTAACGTTCTTTTCAGTATCTACACCCGTACGATCCAACCGTGGGTTGATTTTAAAATTTGTTGGACAAGCTTCTACATACTAGACGGATTTAGTCTAAATCTGAACTTAACCTGAACTTAACTTAACTTAATGAAATTTTCAGCCTCCCAGTTCAAGTTGTTCGACCTTTTTGGAGCTTTCAACAAATATGTTGAAACATTGAAGTCTTTGTTTTTAGGACTATCGAAATCAAAAATCGTACTTTAAAGGTCTCCGGTAAACATTTCTTATTGTTACAAACGGAATGAACAACTTAGTTGATTAATAGAAAAAATAGAGGAAGTAGGGATGTTTTGGATGATTTTCCGTTTTTGAAAAATTAGATTAATTCTCAACATACATCATTTAATTCTGAGTGGCCAAAATATCTAGAATTGATGGGATGACACCTCGTACCCGCATAGTGTTTTCTAATTTAAACTCACAAAAGTGGACTGATATGTTGTTTAATAACGGCTATTGAGTCTCTGTTTGAGAGAAAGGAAAAATGGAAGAGATGTCAACATCAAGGGTTTGAACAACCCCTTAAGTAAGATGAATGAATGTGGCGCGTAGACTGCTTTGGTTGAACTTCCTACTTTTGATTATTAAGCCCAGTAAGCCCTTATTCCTCCAATCATCTACTAAATGGCGCTGCTTTTTGTTTCCGTTCGTATGCATAATTTTTCGAATTAGCGTTAAGACGATATTTCTTTTTAAGTCTTCCCTCCAAAGTAGATTGAAATGCTTCCCGAATTCAATAGATCACTGTTCCACCACAATGAAAATTATACCTATACAAAAATATTTTTCCAAAAGTTATCTGATCCATAGACATGACGCAACAGCAAAAAGGTTTCCTTTTTTCCTCAAACATCATATCAACGATAGGACGATAATGGTGTGATTTATTTTATCTATCCCTATGATGATCGCCTATCTCTATATATATTCGAGAATTTATTTTATATGAAATCTATTATCCTCCACTGAGACACACACAAAAAAAACAAAAACAAAAAAAAACAAAAAATAGAATGAAACAACAAAATGTAACCTACCAAAAGCCTTTAATAATTTATTTAACACAAGACTTGAGATGTTTTTTAAAATATACAAAACAAAATATAAATCAAGATAAAAATCTTAAGAAAAATTGAAACCAAATCAACAATCCCCCCTCTTCTACAAAAGCAAAAAACAAATAAAACAAAAAGTAACTGTAAAATAACAATAGATTACAAATTTTAAACAAATCCTTTACTTAATTATTCATACTATATTCAGTGAAATCTAAGATACTAACTAAAGCAAATATTGAAAATTATTATATACATATATGAAGAATTTAAGTGTCTAGATTAAAATTTATTCGAAAACAAAAAATAAAATATTAAAAACCAATAACAATAAGAATGAAAATAATAATAATAGAAATAAAAACAAAACTATAATGCTACACAACTCGTACAACACTCTTCAAATTACCTTGAAATGTGGTACAATTTTGTAAGGGTAGAAGAAAAGTCGTCAATATGCAATGTGCAGTGACGTTCGAAAGTGTAATTGAAGTCGCGGAATACAGAAATAATCGAAATTCTTTGTCATTTCCTCCAGTGGAAACAGATTCTATTACTGTTCTTCCGATAACAGCACTCGGCCAATTCTTTATTTTCGTCTAGTGGTAGATGGACTAGGTCGTAATTTCTTCACTTGTATTATATTCCGTAACTTTTAACTTGTAAAAATGTTCATATTTGCGGTACATTCTGCATTTCTATCACCAAATTTCCACCATCGTCAATACAATGTCAATGCTTTTTACCTTTTGGTAGAACTTTCGGACTTCACTTCCGTCCCTATATCCTTAATCTTCTTGCATTTTTTATAACCATTTCTTCTTCTTCCCCTTATAGCGTTGCCTCACAGCGCGCAAGAGTCTACAGCGTTGCCATTATAGAAGAAGTATGCATTCCTTCCACTACCACATGGTCAATATGACTTCTCGTGTTTTTCACAAATCTCTTTGTTCGTACTTAGTTCCATTTATTACCACGTTCCTCTCCACGGGGAATAAGTTATCGGAATTGATGCTATGCAGTCTGAATTTAACGACAGTTGCTGTCACTTCTGTCTTATTTCGGTTTTATTCACGACACTTTATCGTCAATGTTCGCCCGTTATAAATCCAAAAAATTCAGCTAGAGTTAATGCGGATAGTTTTGGTATTCTATTTGTTCCATACCACTCTTCCTTGGAAGATTTCAACAGAACCTGCAAATTCTTCCATTAACGAAGTCTTTTCCTTTCATCTATGATTGTTTCCAATATTCTCATGATTTTCCAAGTAATAAAGCATCATTATTGGTAAACAATTTGTCCTGTATATCCAGCAGAACTTAATTAAATAAATTCTTCTCTGTTTTATTTTATTGGAAGACCCAAAAAGGAAGAAGTTTTGAAGGCCATTTGAGTTAGTTTTAGGTATATCGAAAGTTTGTATTTCCAGTAGTTAAATTCGAATAGACGTAGAGCTTGAGAACGCAGAGATACTGAATTGTTTAGTCTGTTATTGAAATCCTGTATGTGATCAATAAGATGATTCCAACGATTTGGATGCGTGTTTTAGACCAGTCCGTACAATCCAGATCCAAAGAACTTCTAAATAAATGTTAGAGAAACCATATTTTGAAATTTTAAACAGATTTTCATCTATATGTAAGACCTAACGTGCCCTTCTGTACTATTTTGCTTTTCCTCGACTACCTAGCCTACAAACTTATAGTTTCTCCTTTAGTTGTAAGCTTTTGTTTTGAACCCAATTTCTGTGCATTTAGTTCACTTTCGAACGAAACAGGTAAAGTAAATTAAAGATACCGAAAACAGAGGGAAAAGACTCGAACATGTGTGTGTGTTATGACAGCTAAAGCGAATATCGAACACTTCCTCCTGAGATCTCTAGTGAGGTAGATTGACACACATTTCTATGCATTCTTAAGCGAGCATTTAATTTCTTCTAAATATTTCGTCAAAATTTAAGTCTATATAATACGATTAACACAAAAATATAGAGAAAATATTGTAATTGAATGTACACAATAAGTAAAATTACCAAAAGAGAAACATTTAAAAAAACAAAACTCGAATTAAATACTGCATGTAATACAATAAACATTAACATTGATTGATTGATTGATTGATTGCGAAACGGTCACCCGCCACCAAAACTCGAGGGAGACAGAAATCCAGAATATAACAATAATTGAAAGGAAACTTATTCAAGACGATAGATATCGAATATCAGAATATAAAAATCGACACACATTACATTGCATATGAATGTGTATTCACTTTAAAAGAAAATAAGGCAAAAATACAAATAAAACTGAGAAAAAATATCACTTGAAAAAAGTGCAGAACAATCAATTAAATAAAAGTAATTATGAAAAATCTAAAATCGCAGTTGTTTTAATGTTGGTTAAACATAAATCTAACAAAACGAGCTTCTGAATCCATATTTAACCTTTTTGAAATTTTAATTACTCAATATTTACACCAAACGAGGATTTAGGCAGGGCGACAGTCTATCGTGCAACCTCTTCAACATGCTGTTGGAGATGATTATGAGGAGAGCTGCAGTTAACACGACTGGTACCACCTTTAATAAAAGCCATATGTTACTCGCATATGCTGATGACATACACATTATTGGACGAAAACTGTGAGATGTTACTGCAACCTTCTCAAGCATCGAGGGTCTGGTGGTAAACGAGGGCAAAACAAAGGTCACCCGTTTGGGACGCTGTGTGAGTATTGACAACTATAATTTTGAAGTGGTAGAAGAATTCATCTACCTCGGTTCCGCTGTAAGCAAAACGAATGATGTCAGCATGGAGATAAGGAGGATAGTATTGCTTGCTAACAGGGGTTAAGCAAGCGATTTAATGATAAGCCCCTCTCTCGACAAACAAAAATCCGACTGTACCAGACGTTGATTCTCCCTGTCTTGTTATATGGCGCAGAATCCTGGGCTATGACGCAAGCGGATGAATCAGTACTGGCAGTTTTCGAGAGGAAAATACTCCGGAAAATATATGGACCCATCATCGTTAACAAAAATAATCGGCGTCGCATGAACAATGAGCTGTGTGAGCTATGTGCCGACATAGACAAACGGAAACGGAGTTTTTGACAGCGAACTCGATGGACGGCGCAGAAGAGGCCGACCAAAACTTCGTTGGAAGGACCTGGTTTTCGAAATATTATCGAAACTTGGTGTGACGAATTGGAGGACAAGCGCAAAAGATCGAAGCGCTTGGCATTATTTTCTACGGGCGCCGTATAATAAGTATGTCTATTCAGTCGCCACCTAAGAAGAAGAATTGTTGGTGTGAAATTAACTTAACCTTGTAACCAATTAGCCGCTAAATTGCACACCGGTGTTGTCTGAATATGAGTTATGGGTTTATGGGTTATGGTCTGAATATCGCCGCATCATGTTTTATATCAAGTGAAAGTTCAACGAAATCCAAAAGATCCGGTAATTGGGTCAATAGGCCAATAAGTTGATATCCCTCCTGATATAGCATTGGCATTGCTCTGGACTATACATTTGTACACGTTTCTCCCTTAAGGATTTGCCAGTGTTGAACACGTTTGGCATTAAAATCGCCCACGACATTCAAATTGCAAAATTCGGAGGAAAATAGATAGAGACTATACTGACAGATCTGTTATTACAAACAACATTCCGTAGTTTTATAATGGATTGAGAATTTAATAAACAATTCCGTTTGAAATCGTTGTTCACCGTGAAAGGACACATACTATCGTATGTATTTTATTCACTGACTTCTAATTACTCTAAAAACAAAAATCAATAGAAAAGTGACAAAAACTCCTATGCTATTTGAATTGGGATCAACGGAAACATTGAGTCTTTTGCAGCAAAATGTTCTTTGATGGCATTCTACACTGATACCGGTGCGGTGCAAGTGAAAGTAAATCGAGTAGAACAAGCTAATCACCGTGATAGTGCGTGACTGTCAACCGTAATAAAACTAATAGAAATGCAAATGTTAATAAGAAACAAAGGAATAATGCAGAGTTAATTAGTTCTAACAAAAACCCATTCGATGTCCTTGATGTAGATGATGATAACGACAAAGTTGAAGTTACACCGAAGCCTCCGCCTGTATATACTATACCTTCTAATTTAAGTGTTAATAATATGATTAAAAGTGTTAACAGTGTTATTTCTCTTAGTGAATTTAATCATAAATCTCTAAGTGATGGCCAGATCAAACTTAATATTCAAACTATGATATCCTGTGTAAAATAATAAAGTATCTCGAGTATTCCCCCGCTAGATTTAGCTTTTTTCAATCTGCTTAACCCTATTTCCACAGACGAAACGCTATTTCCGATGAAAACGTTTTGCACCATAACTGAATGTTTTTGTATTACAATTACATTTTTCAAGAAACGTAATTAAGGCCAATCACAAGTCATGACAATCACTACGAATCCAAAACAAAAATGAAATGTAATTTCAAGATTTGTGCATATTTTAAAATACCCAGTGCCCACATTACATCATTAATTCTATGTCCATCTCTTTTCAACGCTCGAAACAAAGGGGAATGTAGTTTGTTTTTGTTGTTGAGCCACAATTGAAATCAATTAAAATTGAATCACTTTTTTGACCTGATAGCAAAGATTGTTGATAGTTTCTCCCGAGAAGTGGGATAAGAAGATGCTGGGAATAGCAAAATCGTAATAATGCGGGCGGGTTACCCCGGCACACAAAGTGAGGGAAGTTTCAACTTGTCTAAAAGTCGTTGCGTCTCAACTAATGTTTATCTAATCAGTGAGACATTGGTGCGATATGCACTTTAATTTTACAGTTTTTAATGTAACGGTCACTTTTTTCTGACAGTTTTGAAATATTAAATCTCACATCTCTTTTCATACCTTGTGCTCTCTAGCTTAATTGTATTTACGCTCTCGTGCCTCTCCCTTGTGGGGCGACTTGAACCAGTTTTGAAGACCTTTAACAGTCTTATCTTATGCCAAAAATAGTATCTGTTAATAGGTATGTAAGCGTGTATGCGTCGTCGAGTCATTCGTGCTTGTGAGATGAATATTTGAACAAAACTGAATATGATCACCGCAGACAGCGATTTGACTCTTCAGTCTACATTCAACATTTGCCGCATTAACAGCTAGTCCGCTTTGCTCCATACGTCAGTCGGTGTTGGTATCGATGAAAATTTAGTTTTTGTTTTACGTCTCCGTTTGGCTTAGACGGTATACTCGGAAGATGTTATTGAAAAGCTTCAGATTGTCAACAATCATTTGTTTCATTGTTTGCTGTGTGGTTCAGTGTGAAATTGCAGGTAATTTTTTTCTTTTTTTGGCCTTCGGGCTAAACTACAAAACTCTGAGTTCGAGAAATTCAAGCAATTGTTTTGCCAATAACAACATAATACAGATATGTGAACGTACAGAAGGAAGGTTATTTTTCGCTAAACATATGCATACAGTGGGTACTGCTGAAACTTGACATACAACTAAGTGAAGTGTGATAAGCGGAATCTATAAAGAGAGATAAGGAGAATATTTGGTTTTCGGGGAATATTTTGATAGATTAGTCGACTTTTTCTTTGTTGCTTTAGTATGGTCAGATATTTTAGATCGAAGAGATAAATGGACACAAAGAAAATACATTTGTTGCAAAGTGGCGTGTCAGGCCTTTCTTCCCACATTATATGGGGAAATGATTAGACCAAAGGAACTAGAATTAATTGATAGAACTGCCAACAGTAGAACATTTGTGCTACAAAATGGTCCACGAACTTGTGAATTCTCTTGTAATCAATTTTGTTCTCTTTGGATTCGTTTATAAGCCTGCCAATTCGCTCTTTGCTTTAGCAGATGACAACACATATTAGTATTAAGTTCGAGTTTTTGATCGTGCTTGATTTGTTTTGATAGAATTTGCTTCAAATCCTTGCTATCCAACATCATTCAGTTATAAATGAAAAGAAACGGCACAACTCCCATTTGGGGGATATTAGAATTGTTTTATTTGTCGACGGCAGCTTAATTTTGTATGGGCAGCTAAGTGAATTCAGGCTTGACTAAGCGACAAGTCAGCTGTTTGCGTAACTTTCTGTTTTCAACTTTGTGGCAGAATGTTATCAATCGATGTGAATGAAATAAGCGAAAAGAACAGAATAACAAGAACAAAAACCGTCGGTAAACTCCTACGGATACATTAATTTATCACTTTGGGGCCGAGTGTTATCAACCGATGTGAATGAAATGAGCGAAAAGAACAATAAAAAAACCATTGATCAACTCCTACGGATACATTAATTTATCATAAGCAATATGTAAAAGTGCTTTATGTCATAATAATACACATTTATCTTTACCTTTAATTCTTTCACACCTTACAGAAAAAGTTGCCAGATGCCGTCGCAAAATAAAATTATGCCATGTAAACCTTTTTTGCTAACAAGTAATCTATGATAGTGTAATGGCAAGCGGCAGCACCATTAAATCACCATTGCATGCTGAAGGAATTTATGTTACTCGCACGTATGGAAATAATCTGAAGAGATCGGCACAAAGGTTGCTTATTCACATTAATAAACAATAATACGGAGATATAATTCATTGATTTTAAATAATTATATATACAGCTTTTAGCTATTACTGTATACAAAAATCTTCATAACGATTCACAATGTCACTTCTTCAAACAAAGATCATATCCTGTGATTCGTTATAATAGTCGACAAGTGGATATTAATTATTTTTACATGAACGAAGGACAAAGAACATTATGTGATAGAAGGCAATAACTATACTTGACGGGGGGTAGTTCTATAAGTTGTTGCAGAATCATAGTAGGACAGTTTTTTCGTTGATTCGTTGCAATTTGTCAATATTCCCTCTTTTAAGTTCTACACCTTCAAGGCAAAGATTGCCTACATAACGCGATTTGTTCAATCTTTCAAAGAAGGTTCCATTTAGTCGACTACATCTCCTTCTTCTCAGACTTTTCTTCAAATTTGGAAAAAATAATATCACGGATCTCGTTTACCCCTTGAAACCTATTGTTATGATTATATCGTCGCTTTGGATGTGTAGTAATGAGTCGAGGCTTTGTCTACAGTAATGATTCGACACAGAAATGCACCTGAAATATAATAAATCAGCTTCAAATACTGATTTACATTGTAAAATTCAAATCATCTAACCAAGAAATACGCCTCTGGAATCAACAAGTCAGCGTAATTTCACCTTAAATGTACGACCGGTATGATATCGCTCTATGGCTTAAAGCGTGGTGCGAGGGCAATTGGTTCTACATATGTATAATAGTTTCAAGCTTTATCATCCAGCAGGAATGAATAATGAGAAATACCTAACTACATATACCTCATACGAAGATACAAACTTCTAAATTGCTTATATTTCCGCTTACTGCTCAAAATCCACTCAGCAAATTTAAATAAATTCCATCGAATAACAACAATAGCGCTCAACTTTTCAGCGTCTACTATAGCAAAGGTTTTGCGAAATGACCCGACGATTCTCTTATCTTTAATAATTTTCTGCGAAATTCTATTCTAATGAAATGTTGTGCACTTTTTATTTGTTCAATTGAACGATTCCCACAGCTTCTTATAAAACCGAAATAGCAATAACGGCAGCGCCTGTGGAGGAAGTGACTACCAAGAAATCTGGTGGCTTTTTCGGTGGCATAAAAAGTTGGTTCGGTGGCGGTTCGGATACCACCACAGCTGTCCCAGTTGTATCAGTCACCACTCCAAAGGCGCCAACCAATGTTCAAGTATCCAGTGGACAAGCGCCAAGTCCTCAAAATGCCCAAAGACCCCCACCATTACAAATACAACCAGCTCCGCTGATGCCTTTGGGACCTAGACCCGATACTCCATTGACATCGCCTTGGGATAGTAATCCACAACAACCACCACAATGGCCACAACAGCCTCAAGTGGGAGGTGCTGCCGGCAAACCACTGCCACCACAGTGGCCTCAAGCAGTATCTGCATCTTCTGGTGGCCCAGCAAAAACGAATGGATCACCAACAGCTGGTGGCCCTGCTTCGGGAAGTAATTCCCAACAACCACAATTGCCTCATCCAGCTGGCTCTGCTTCGGGAGGTAATGTCCAACAACAACCTCAGCCCACCGGATCAGCTTCAACGGTAGGATTTGCTGTACCAACTGCTACTTCTACTGGATTGAAACCAACACAACCACAATCTACCCACACAGTGCAAAACAATGTGCCTCGCCCTGGCGTAGGACAGCCCCATATATCACAATCGCAAGTGGCTAACAATATGCATAATAATTCGCCAAGGCCTTATGCAGGACAACCCAATCTTCCACCCGGATTTAGCAGTTATCAGCCACCAAAGACGCAACCATCCGGCTTTGACTTAAGCTATGGAGGAAGCTCACGTCCTGTACAACCGGCTGGTCGCCCCAGTTCTGGTGTGCCATCAGGTCTACCTACTTTAGCTGGGACTTCGACTTCAACAGCAACGTCCACGTCCACATCTACATCAACGACAACATCTACAAGTAAACCAGGTCCTATAGATTTCGACTTAAGAGGCCATACTGATATGAAAGAAGCGGCTAAGAACAATTTTCCCACTTTGCCTACAACCAGAAGACCGTCGATTAAGGAAGAATTTCCAGCTCTACCAGCACCGAAGTCACCTACACCTGCTTCTCCGGTGAGTCCTTCTTCTCCTTCAGCTTGGAACAAACCTCTGCCTACTCCAGTGGCCGTTACTCCTGCATCTACCCCTACAACCGCCAAAACTCCAACACCCAATGCTCCCGCAGCACCTGCAGGCCCCGGAGGCAATCGTGTCTCTTTCGTGCCGCACAGTGGGCCGACCAGTACAATGCGTCCTGGTTTCCAAAGCAATGCTGCAAGCAATTCTCTGGCCACAGACACTGAAATTCAGACTCTAACCGAAGCTCTTTACAACAAAGAAGCCAACAGCCAGCTAAACTTGATAACCGTCAATCCTCAAGGAAAAACCAGATCAATCGATAGCACAGATGAGGCTCCAAAACCGTAAGTTTAAATGTTTAATTCATGTTGAGAGTAAAACATTAATTCTTGTCCTACTTAAAGATTGCTAGAGATAAATGAGAAGGCTTTTGAAAATCCCACCATAGCCAAGATGCGTTTATTATTCAACAACTACGAAATGGATACCTTGACTAATGAACATGTAACCCCCAACGAACGTAAAGAAGAGAATGATTTCGTAGACGCCGTTATGGCCACCAGTGTTATGCGTCAGGCCATGCTGTTTCTGCAAAACAAGGGTAAGAAACTGTCAGATATTCTGAGCTTCTACAATTCCTTGCAATTCGGTTTTTTTCTTATAAAGGAATTGTGGGCCCGGATCCTAAAACCCATCGTGATATGATCAAGGAATTGTGGTTCACCCAATATTCTCGAGGCAGTGGCAAAATAGGCAGTTCTGGATTCGAGCATGTCTTTGTCAACGAGGTGAAGAATGGCACCATTATTGGTCTACACAATTGGGTTTACTACTACGAAGAGGAGAAAGCCGGGCGATTGGACTATAAGGGTTACTTGAATCAGCTAGACTTGGGGACGGTTAGTATGGTTGTCTTCTTCTTTTGAATACATGAACATGTTTTCATGTGAGCTTTTCTTGTATTGCAGAAAGGCAAAGTCATCAAGATGCGCTTCACTCACAATGGCTTAAACAAACCTGTAAATTCTATGTTTATTGGCACTTCGCCCGAGTTGGAATTGGCTTTGTACACGGTCTGCTTCAAGCTACGTGCCGACACGACATGTCCTGTCTCCTTGGGCAATAGCAAATTTGGTGTGGTCACGTATTCATGGCGTTATCGCGGTAAAAATTTAATAGGCAGTGCCTTCCCAGAGATTTGAAAAACATCATGCTCTCAAAGTCTTTCAATATCCAAGGTTTTATACATATACCCAAACTTAGAAATATAAAAGTAAAATTGATAGAATAAATAAAATTGATCATATTTATTGGTGAGATCAGTTTTAGAAGAAACAGATGGCGCTACCAAAGATATATCAGGGGACACAAGAATCTTTGGTTGGTAAACAATACCCAAGCGATGTTTAAGTTCGGAAATGGTATAGAAAATATCGAAATGTAGAACCGATATCTATGTCGGCATACGAGTATATTATGCTGAATATTTCTTTAAAGAAGTTCTATCAGATGTATTAAGAAAAAAACTTTAGCCCAGATTCACATGGTGAATGTGTAAAACTTTCCCAAAAGTTCGGTTAATCATTAGTATTCAGCACCTCTCAAAAGTGTTGACGCTCCAGACAAAACGGAAATGTTGAGAAGATGAGAACGCAGAGATTGGACCACTGAAACAGTAAAAGGGAACGGACACAGGTGATATATCATAACACAACTACGTGCGTCACAAAAGCAATCCTTTCGGAGGATGTTCTTTTTTTTTTTTTTTTGAAAACAGCGTCATCTGCCATTGTAACCTTAGCCCTTATGCAGAAAACAGCTGTAAATAATCATGGAATATTATTAGATCATTGCGTCAACTAGGAGGCAAAACCAATAATCCGAACTTGCGCAAGAATAATCACTCTAGTTCTGGAAACTCTAACATTGTGTAAATGAAAAAATTGGTTCCGTTTGTGAACAATACTTATTTGAGATTTAAATTTTTTCCCACTAAACTGAAAAAATATCAGACAAATCATTGTCGCAAAAGCTAATGTGCATTTAGGATAGTTTTGGAATAGTTCCCACAACTTTTCTCAATGCTTTTTATCAGATTTGACATTTCTTGTTCAATGATCTCTTTAGAACAAAGTCTATTGTTTCGTTCAAATAACCTCTAAGAAAGAAGTCTGGAACAGTCGAATAAGGCTGACGATAAAGTAGTATGCCATGCCATATCTTAATTTAGACATAGAGGTCCCTGCATGCTCTATAATTTTTTGAAGAACAAGTGATAGTTTTTATATAGCAAAAATATTTCGGAATCCATCGAAAAAAATGTTTTTATTCCTATTTTAACTGCATTTTTCAAATGCATTTCACCGATTGCAAATACCATAAAGAGAGAGAGATGGACGATGTTCTTTACTTCCTTAATACTATAATAAAAATTTATCTAACTTTGCACTTCAGTTTACAGTCTTATAACTCCATAATATTAAATTTGTCATTTCGAGTGCAACAACTACAGATTATCATTTGGGACCCATGATGGCCATAAAAATCTAAGCCGATCGAAGCAAGATCGTTAGCATGCCTGTTTACAGTACGATAGAGCTGACCGCATAGTGTAGAAAAGAACTCGCCTATTCAAAGGATGAACTCGCCTCTACAAAAACTATAATTTGTTAGGATATGTTCCTTTTTTTACAATTTTACAAAATTTACAAAATTGTTAAAATAAATATAAAGTTTGTAGAAAGAACCATCCCAGTTCATATATTTTGAAGAAGAATTTCCCTAAATGTGATCATGATTATTGAAAAATATTTAAAAGTATTCAAAATTACTGGAAAAACGGGCTTAATCGGTGTATGAATTTTGGTGGGAAAGAGCATTTTTGACACAACCGTTTATCTGCCGATTAGATGCAGGTGCCACAATTGAGATAAATCGTGCCAATCAAAAAAAAAATAAAATAAAATAAAAAAACTTGCCAATGCATAGCTTGAGATTAGCTCTGGAATAGTTAGCATTTTTTTTTTCTTTTTCAATAATTTTATTAAATATTCATTAACTTAAAGAGGTATAAGTTAGCACTTGGCAGATACTATAAAGAGCCGCCCAACTCATACGTAAACTTTTTTAAGCGACCGCCCTGAATGTGGCCGTGTTTCTGAAAAAAAAAATGAGTTTTTACTAAAACGCAGACAGTGGCGATATACAAGTAGGGCTTCATTGATGTGCCCATTTATTTGCCGATGACTCAGTATATAACCCACGAGTGAAACAAATTTGTCGAGAAGGAAAAACTTATTTAAGGGCAAAATGCACATTTTCAGAAATTTAGAACATTTCGAACATTCCTAACAATTATTGTTTAATTAAAGAGGGATTTACGGCAATCTTATACGTTAATAAGATACCGCCTAGGTGTAGGAATGACTATTGAAAATTGCTAAAATATATGATTTTCACTGGAAAAATAAGAAAAATCGATGTACTAAACATGAGAAATCGTTTTTGACACGCTCTTACGTGTATCTGACGATGTATCAAAACATCGCCCTCGGTTCAATTCAATTCTCCATTGCAGATCTGATCGCTATGGAAAAACCTATCTAATCAAATACTTTCCAGTTTCCCTGAAGTGCTTTAGTTGTAACAATTTTTGCAGTAGCCATTTTATGTCTGGCCTTCAGCCTATTTAATGCGTTTATCCAAACAAAACATCAGACTCTTTTATAATGAGTCAGTAATGAATATTTGGGAAAAACGTAGTTCTGTTTAGATTATACTCATTAATACCGCAAACCAAAAATTAGCCATCATTTTCAATCACCACTTTTCGACATTTATGACAATGTGCCTCATCGAAGCTGATACTAATCTATATTATCCTATACTGTATTCATTTCAAAATCATAGTAAACCATACGAGTACACGGGGAAATTTTATTGCCATTCAATGAAATTGAAAATTTGTCAACTACTGTTGTTCGATGGCTTTAAATAATTGTAATAAAATACTCAATTAATTGGTTCATGTATGTCGTAAACTACAATAATTTAGAAAAGGTTTATATTTCGCAGTTCTGAATCATTTTGTATTGCAAAACTTGCAAAAATCTTAATTAATATATATTAAGTTATTAACAGCACTGTAAACGCAGAATTACTTACATAGCCATAGACACCTTAGGCCACCACTTAGAAAGTAGCTGCGTAACTCACATTTATAATAACCGACGTCATTTACGTATACAGTTTACCAGCACTTTGCAATCACATTACATTGCTGCCATCTACAGCCGAATAGTTAAGGCACCTTCCCTTTGGCTTGTGTACAAACTTCCTTTTTCCTTTAAGTCATATACAGACTCTAATCGGTATGAAAACCTAACAGGTAATAACATTTCGGTCTGTTTAACAAATTCGCTGTATTAGAGTTGTTTTGAAACCATCAGTGATGTTTTTTCAACATTTATAAATATGTACTACAAAATATGAGACCAACTGTCCCACAAAATACAAGATATTAGTCTTGGCCAAGTTCAAAATGGATCGAACAGGTCAATTCCAAATTATAGCCAAAAAGTGATCTCCTTTTCAATAATAAAACCAAATTTTAATAAAGCAAACACTTTTTTTTAACGAAAATGATAGGGTTTGAAACACTAGGAAGATTTTCTTTCAATTGAGTATTAGTTGGGTACACCAGTTGAATTTAACCAGAACCGTTTTTGAGTAAATATAGGACAATTTTTCCTTTTTTTTTTGTTTCTTTTTCCTGAGAATGTTGGCCTATTCCTGCACGTGTGTGGAAACTAAAGCGATGTCAAAATCCAAGTCAGTTTATAATGCATCTATGGCTCATCTTCCTTCAAATACTTCGGTTTCAATGGGCTTAATTATTCGAAAACTTGAATAATTTATTTTCTTCATTTCGGAATGACAATATTGAGTGAAATATTTCATAACAATAATGATTTCACTCAATTGTAGCGTTAAGTAAACACACCAAACAATATGTACAACCATTTTTAGTAATCTATTGTACAATTTTAAAACTTGGCGATATGGAGAAAAGTAAATTTTCAAATATTTTCTGTAAAAAACTGCAATTAAACTACATCTTAAAAAAAAAAACAGTATTATTTAGATTGAGTCATGCAAAAATAACCGATTTCAAAGCAATTTTAAATGTCTCATTACATTAAAAATTAAAATTTAACTTTTAAAATTTTAGAACACAGCATTATTTAGAAAAAATGGTGAAAATTTCAAAAACTTTGTTTTCAATCGCAGTTAAAATTGTAATTTATTAATCTTATAACATTCCACAGAAACGAAATAATGTTACATTACATATTGCACAATTATTTCAATTTCAGAATTGGGTATTACTTTCAGAAATTGATACTTTAATTTTTATTTGATTCATTCATTCATAGCGAAGCAAAATAATTATACTCCACAATTAAAATATAAAGTAAGTGAAGTAAGTAACAACAAACTAACCAACTAACAAATCTGTCAGCCTAAACGTGTTCATATTGAATGAGTTTGATTGGCGTAACAGCGCTACCTACACACGAACTTGTGGCTTAAAATCAATAATACATTACTTTACTCAATGCTTGTGGTTGTTGCATAAAGTACAACAAACTATATTGGTTTCTTTCGCTCTTTCTCACTATCAGTTGTGAAATTTTCAACTTTTGACGCTTCGTTAACCAGCAGTATTTAGGTAACTCTATATGATATTCATACAACCAAAACATTACGAACCGGAGAAAAGTTCGTGTTTACATAGCACCGTAAGAGCAAAAAATAAATTTATAAGCATTAAAACATTGTTGTCGCCATTAAAAACGTTAAAACGAAAATAAAAACGATACTTTATTTAAAACAAAACAATGCTAATAATAATAACGCCATTTTAATTCCTCTCCAAATTTGAGTAGTAATTCATATCCGAAAAGTGATTTCAGCGCCACCAGTAACCAATTATCCGCGTGATTTTTATCCAAAGAGAAATAATATCCCTTATGCTCTCTTTGTCTATGTATAATGGCTTGCTAGGAAATCAGTATCAAAGCGATTGTCGCCGCAGACACTGCATTGAGCGGATGAGTGTGCGTGAAGTTAAGCTACGCTGCTTATTCCGTCGGCTATATTCATTCACTTGGTCACAAACAATAAACTAAACATTTCTTGTCTATTTAATTAATAAATAAAACACAAGTAAATACAACAAAAAGTGTGTTGAGTGAAGCCTTCGGATCAGTCAGACATAAAATAAGCAAACAAAAGTTAATAAATCGAAATAAATAAGAGTTAAAAACCGAGAGTGGGCGTACGAAAATCACAAGCTGTTTACGGCAAATTTAAAGAAAAAAGTGAGTTGGTCTTACAGTTGATTCCACACATTTTATTTTGTGTTTTGGGGGAAAAAGGCCCTCTGTAAGAATGGGTATGCTTAGACGTGTAATTATGTGAATGTGTGCATTGGTGGTGTATTCTTTGCGTCTCCATTACTTGTGTGCAGCATATGTTAGTATTTGTGTAATGTTTTCATTCACACACAATAGCCTGTTTGTACCTTAGATGGAGTCAAAGAAGAGGAAAAAGTAGAAGAAGCAGATACTAACGAAAACAACAGTTTGCATCTGTGGTATGAAACAAAAGAAAAAACAAATTGCATTCACAGACAGGAGCACAAAAGCGGAGCATACGATTCGTAATGTAATAGCGCAAAGCCAAGACGACGATTAGAGCGGTAGAATTGGCTGCGGCGGTGACAATAGATTACATGCCCCCCTCCCATACATGCGATGGGGTTCGGCCTTACACAGAACCACCGACCGGATATCCGATGTCCCTGCTAATAGAGAAGCAAACAAAGACGCTGCTTAATCTTCGATGTGTTGCGCTAATTAATAACAATCGAGTAGAACTTCTGCGTTTTAAAGTCAATTGCACTTAAATGTAAATCTTGAAAAATGGATATTCGGTTACTCTTGTACTTGAATAAGTACACGAATACATACATACATGAAATAAGTAAACATTTTCAATACTGAGTAATTATGTTCGGAACTCAAACTGGTATGATGGAGTGTTGCATAGCGCACTGTGTATAATAGGATGCAATTATGAAACTGTAATAGGGGTATTCACAATGAAGTGTAAAGTGGTAAAGTGTAAAAACCCGATAAAAATAATATGCAATTTGTTTAGGCGAAAATGAGCAATGAATTAATAAAGACATTCTCCTTACTTCTTAGATGTGATGATTAGGCTGAGAGTTCAATGAATCAATTGTAGCTGTGATTATTCCCAGTAAAGTCGAGATTTATCGATGTTTTAATATAATTTCGATAAAGTTTTACGAAAAATTAAGCGACCTGGTATGTGTTTTGCATACTAACCTTTGTGCGCAAGTATTATTAAAAATAATAAAAATGTAGTTCTAAACTGATTTGATTAACATGACCTTAATATTTTAATGTATTAGAATCTATACAGTTTCATTTGTGGCTCATACCTATTGGTATAATCTTAATGTAATATATTTAATTTATTGAGTTTGTTCGCTTCTGCCATTGGGCTCAATCAAGGGAACATAATGACAAATACAAAAAACATTTGGAATTTAATGTTTATAGCTGAGCTCGAATCTATGATTTATTATCGTGATTACGTGAGTTTTCAGATCAATGATCGCCACTAAAACGGAATGCAACCCAAAAATGCTATTAATTTATTTCTGATTCAGAAATGAAAACCAAATAGCGCACAGTTTTAGTTGCAATTCGTTTTTTAGTTGCCAAAATTGTTTAAAATTTTCGTTCGAAATGCTGTTTAAATTTTTGTGGATGAGAGAGAGACGAGAAATAATTAATAGCCAATAGTTCAAAAGTTACTTATTATTAGTCTACTATGACGGTATTTTAAACCTATTTTGAATATACTTTTTTCTTTACGTAGCAAATATACCCTCTTTGTTCGTAAATTGGTATATTCTTTTGGTAACATCCTTACTGCATAAAATCATTTTTATTTTGATTCAATCACAATTACAATTCACTCATACGCCGTACATACAGGAAATTTCTTTCTTTACTTCCACACGATGGAAATACGACCTAGTCAAAATTACGCCGCCATTTGTATAAAAAGGTTTTACGAGTATTTGTTTACATTTCCTACCTTCAAATGTTTCTTTGTATCACTATCCGGAATGATTTTGGTTAGTCTGTTTCCCCCGTGTTAAAGTTAAATTTGTTAATACTTTACGGCGTATATTTGGACAGACTCAAGGGAATATATACAAACGAAATCATATGGCATTTGAGACAGACCCTTGGCCAAGAATGAAAATAATTTAAACAAGGTATATATCGAATTGTAAGTTGTCCTATATATTATGAGGGTAGTGGATGAGGCTTGCCGAGAAAGTGGGATTGATTGAACAGCTGCCGTTGTCATGAAAAGACGTTACTTTAATACTTTATTAATTAATAGATATTTAACTACATCTAAAACGCAAGCAAGAAACTAAGATCAGAACGTCTTATATTTGTACGAAGATTTAGAATAAAATAAAACTTGCATCCATATAATAAAACGTTTAACTTAAGCTTCCTTTAAATAGCGAGGGAGCAAATATTTTGGAAATAAAATATTTCCCAAAAAATTACGAAACACAACTGATACCTTTCCATATTTCAAATAAGATAAAAAGTCGTGTGTGTAGCAGTTGCTTGATGAAATGGAAAAAAGTAGTTTGTTTTGCATATCAACTTCAAGTTGAGGTATTTTGGTAATTATTAATTTAAGCTAAATATCAAAATAGTCCAATTTGGCGCTGTTCATTAAATTGAAAAGTGGGAAATATATTGAAGTCCTTTTTTTGTGAATTAAACAAAATTAACTTTATTATATAATAGAGGAAAATTATGTCTTACTTGCCATTAAACTATTATCGTTAGCTTGGTAACATCTAATAGCTGTCAGGGATATCTGCTTCCTAGTATAGTATACCTATAAATATCAAAAAAATAGTGAGGAGTCAGTAATTTGCACTATTGAAAGGAAAATAGTTGTGAAGCAGTTAATATGTGCGAATTGTTTTTAACGATGTAATACGTCCATAGGGTAAGTGGATCGTCTCTTTTATTATTTTCTTTTCTTCTTCCTCGTATTCTAATAATATCCCCATTTTCTGAAATTCATACAGTTGGCAATATTATGCCAGGTTGGACAGAAAGTTAAACGAAGAACTGTCTTGTCGCCTAATAGTTCATTAAAAATAGAACAGGTAAAATGGATAATATGGTAATAAATAACATAATAAGGCAACATTAATGGAGCTAACATAGTTTAGACTCGATTCTAACGAAGAGTATCGAAAATTGACTGGTTTCTGATTGTTTCAAAAGCTTGGACATGAAAAATATTTACGTAGTTAAATATTTTTACGGTTGTAGCGACATGACATTAAAATTTTTTGAAATTTGTAAAACTATTTTTTTTTTTGTTTGGTGATTAATTTTTGTCTTTCAATACAGCCTTTTTGTGGTATGATTCTTCGTTTTTTCCAAATCTCCCAACAAATTAATTCGTCTAATCTTCAAAACAAGTCTCTACACCGCAGATTATTTGCTCTCTAGTGGTAAATCTTTTTCCTCACAAACATTTATTCAGGTTTGAATATCGGAAATATTCTAAGGGGGTTAAAGCTAATGATTGGGTCGGTTGGAGACTATGGCCCCGACGTCGAAGTGTGCGACTCCATTCATTGTCTCGAAGGAAGAGGTTTTTGGTAAACAAAAACCTGCAATTGCTGTTAATCATTTGCTTTGACGGAAGGTAATTTGTATGGATTAAACGCCGTGCATCTTTTAGTACCAATTTCAAGGGGATTCTCCTAATCGAAACTGGTTAAATCCGTCCTTTAATTGTTTCTTCAGTTTAATAACGAATGGGACTATGCATCTAGTAGATGCAGTATTTGGATATTTGCCAAACATTGATTTGAAATTGTCACACCGTCTCCACGTATAGCTCCAACCTCCCAATAGGTATGGACAGTTGTTTGTAAAATAATGATCTCAGTATAACTTCTGATATAGTTTCTAAAAGTTCGTCCTTTGTCGGCCAGTCCAGACTTTAATATTGGGTTTTATTAATGATTTCCTGCGCAGGAGTTTCAATTGAACATCTCAGATTAGATGCATCAACCTTGTTTAAATTCAAAAAACGGTCCAATACACAAATCGGTACAAATTTCATTGGATGTTTGATCGTTGTATAAAACTTGTTTTCCCGTTTTGGAAGTAAATGTTGGTAATATGTCGATTTTTCGCGGCGACACTCCATATATAGAAAATTTGAAGCTAAATTTTTACACGAGGTAATGCTATCTTTTTCAAAAGCAAAACTTTCTTAAGTGGCAACGCCAGCCCTTTTTGTCTGTTTCTAACACTAAAGTTGGAATAACTCACATTTGTGGGTCATAACATGTTTGTTAACACATTTGTAAACTTGTAAGATATAAAAGTAATAATAATAATAGTAATAATAACAATAATAATAATAATAATAATAATAATAATAATAATTACAGTTTGCAAATATATTATCGAATGTACTACATTTCAATTTCTGTGTTGAAACCCAATACAAAAAAAAACCGACAATGCCAGCTGTTTCGAATATCTGCATCATGAAAAGAACACAGTTTCTAGCCTTGAGCTCGGCTCATAGTCCCTATGAAAAAATTCCACGGACCAATTCCACTTTACAACACTGAGATCGGAACAACTTATGTTTTTATGTCTTGAAATGTTCGATTGTATATTTGCATAATTGTGTCCTTGCGAATGAACACAGTACTATCTACCGCAAAATTTGGGTTCAAATTTCACGGCCATTTTTTTTTTGCATGGAGTCACAGCGGAAAGTCAGCATAGTATACATAATGCAAAAATTGTTCACTTTGTTTGTCTATCGGAATAAAACAGCGTGATGCAATCCTCTCAAGATCTTTATGTCAAAAGCTGGAGAATGCTGGAGAACGTAGTGGATTATTTTAGACAATTTTGAATTTTCCACATATGTACCCAAGATTGTACATGGCACCTATCTACCTATCAAAATGTATCACTATAACAATCTAGTTAAAAGTGTGCCATTTCTGGAAAAGTGCCTATTAGGTTATTATCTACTTTTTTCAATACCGCATCGCATCGACTTGCGTTCCGAGTTTTGTGTATGTGTAACTTGAGTGGCGATTTTTTTACATACATTTGCTTGGGTCATCATTTCCTTAAAGTGATAGTCTCATATTTCTCTTTGTGATGCCAACCAAGTAACCACTCGTGTAAAATAACATAAACTCATAAGTGTGTGAGTATCGGCACGTTAAGCTTCAACGTCTGTAAACATAATTATCGTTTCGGTCATCTTTTTGTAACCCAGAATTGCAGTTTACATTGACTAATCCAGTTACTAAGACTGTTTTTGTTTTTATGCTCACTCTTCTGTTTGTTCATCAAGAGTTGTTTATTGTTACAATGTTCGGCTACAGTTTTTACTTTGAGATAAACAAAAAATAAAACTTGTTTGGAATTCAGCGTTTTAACGTCAATAACATACTTGGTTGAACCCTCTCTCTGTTTTCGTCCACTTTGTGAAACTGTCAATATTTGGTTTTATTTGTTCAAATCAATAGAGAGAGGATTGCAGCAGTGATTTCAAATCGAAGCTATTTTGGGCGCTAGCAAATTTACAAAAGTCATAAATTGATTGAGCATTCAACTTGTTTAGATCCGAACAAAATATGAGGGGTAGACTAAATTAAAAGCTACGTTTAGTTGACTAAGCGCAATACATACATACGCTAAACGGCCGAAGCTGCGCTGTTGAATTTGATTTTGGTGGCCAATGGATGTCGCCAAAACAGAATTTCTTTATAATCTTGCCAATTCCTTGCACAGTAGGTCGATTATAATGACCATAATCACCACTTTTGTAGTAGGTTTTAACTATTTTTACGCGTTCTTCGGCTGTTAAACGGTCCATATTCGTAAATGACAAATCTTTCACTAAATAAATAACACTTCAGACAGTTGACAGCCTTGCCATACCGACAGTTTTGAAACCACTAAATGGATAACACTGTACTATTGCTATAATGTGTGCAATAGGACTACTCTAATGAACTGGATTACGGAGCAATCCATCCGCAGCAAAAGTCATCTATTTTGGTCACTGGTGGTGGTCCCATCCAATCTTATAGATAGACTTCTTTTACATAACTTGTGCTTGTAAAGTATGTTCAGTCAGATGATTCTGCAGATATTTGAAGCAAAAGTTTGGAGTGCTTGCTGGAGTAGGGCGCGGATATCTAGAGGTATGCTGAACTTACCGATTTCTAGCCTCAAAATTGGTTGCAGCAGTGGATCCTTTTGAAGTAGATTTCGATAACTTTTTCGCACATTTCGAGAGGAATGTTTGGGGATTATCCGCATAAACACGGTCGTTGACGCAGCACGACAAAAGAAAGTCTAACGGCGTCAAATCGCATGATCATTTTGGGCAATTCACGTCACCAATTACGCATTCTGGAAACTTCTTATGCAAAGCTAAAAGCCAAAATCGATCGAGTTGAATCTTTCACCAAAGAAATAATATTTCAGATGACAGCCTTGCCAGACCGTCGGTTTTGAGACCACTATATAGATAACCCTGTATTGGTGGTTTAGAACGTTTTTCTACTTATTACCACGGTTATCACCTTGGCAAAAAAATAGAATGAATTTGTTTTAGAATGAATTTGTTCTCTGCCTAATTCGGCTTTAAGGTCTTCCATAACAATTTTGATATCATGGTCAGACCATTAGTTGTATATTTCTTCAAAGCACTCATAAAACACGTCTTTGCCATGACATGTGCACAAATCAGCGTGATAAAAAACATCTTGATTTGGCCCGGATTGTATCTAAATCCCGAAACAGTCAAATCCAAATTCGAATTCATGCTTTTCTTCATGGCGACTGTGCTAAATATCACAGTTTTTGTGTCGAAATATTTATGTTACTCAACTTAGATCTGCGATGAACAATATCATCATGAGACACTTGCCTAAGTCGGATATCGTTGTCTAGGTCGGGAAAGTCTTCTTTGCAGACTTTCTGGTTATTTCCAAGTAAATAACAGCCAAACAGTCTACATTAGAGTGTTACTTATATTTTTTTTTTTATATATTTATCAAGCACATTTTATCAAAAGAAGAATTGTGAGGTGGGCAAATCTGCCTATTTGTATGGGATATTTCTCGTCAGATATAAGTTTGCGGGAGGGTTAACATGTTCCATATTTGCCTTAAATTTGTGCACTTGGATTTAAAATTAGGAATATGTTTTAAATTGGTCCCGTTTTGGGAGGTAGCAGGTGTTAACAAATGGTCCAGTTTTTTAATTTTGCGGACCCAAAAAATCATCGATCATCGTAATGAACAATCATGTCAATTAGCTGATTTTATAGAAGAAGAACTTATCACGCGAATCTTTTTTATGATATGCTCCACGCACTTCTGGTTCGCTTTTTGTTGCGTTAACACATTTTTGTTCCCCTACAATATTTAAAACAAATGATCTAAGGTCAGTTACAGAATCGTCAGAGACTGCAAAAGTTCTTCTGTCTCTTCATCCCTCACTTTCTCTCCATGAATTTGCCAACGGTCATCACTTTATTTACTTTAGATTCCCTGTTCCTTTGTCGCGCAAATCCTACAGTTTCCAATAAAGTTAAAATAGCCAGCTGAGCACAAAAAGTCTCACACGCACACCTTTGACATTTTCCACAAAAACCATCATAAATTTCATCCATTTTATTGATTTCCATGATTTTCCTATCATTTCAGGTAGAAACATATTTGGCAATCCTTAAATACTACAAATTCGTCGGCGGCAAATTCGATAATTATCCTGTGTCAAGCGAAAATACACAAAGAAATAAAGGGATTCCCTCTCTTCGCGCTCTCTCTCAATCGCACACAATGACCAAAGTAAGAGAGGTGAACATTTAGGAATACACCACAAGCGCGCTCCGTCTCTCTCTCTCTCTCTTTTTCTGCCTAAGTCTTCCATGTGTGTTCGTCGATTTTAACTCGGCTTGAGGCCCGAGAATGCAATGAAATCCAAAGTGTAAAAGGTTTTGAGTGAAATGTGAGCAAAACGCACGGATACGCGAACGAAGAAACAACGTCGTGCTCGGCGTAGCGGAACGTGAGTTTTCAAGCGATTTCAAGGCAGAATAGAAAAAGTGAAAATATTGCAAAGGAATAAAACGAAATAATTGGAAAATCTATTAAATTCAAGTGTAAATTTGCAAACAAATATGAAGTGAAGTTTTTTTTATTAATTTCCGCCGTCGCAGTAGATTGCAAAATTACACAAAGTAAATGTTTAGAATCCAAATAAAGTTTGCATGTGTGTGGGGCTGGATAGTGTATACGTGTAAGAATAACGCACACATATAGTACTTGTAATGTTCGTTGTTGGTGTTGTTGTTGTCATTGCTGCTGTATAAGTACATATTTTTGGGTGTGAAAACGAAAGTGAAAATCTAGCACAGCCGACCAACGAAGGATTTACGTGCGCCGGGGAGGCGAATGAGGGCAGTCATAGCTACAGCATAAGCGGCAGCGCCACCATTGTTGTGTGTACCATCAGCACGACTCGAATACTACGAGTGCCACATGGATCCAGTTGTAGGATAGACCTGCTGCTCCCTGATCTCAAACATTCGTATGTTTGTGCTTCATCGCATGCTGCTTCTTTCTTTTATGGGCTGGTGTCCTGTGAGGTTCTTGGGTGGATTACTGTTATATAAATTAAACGCTTTGCTAACCCGAACATCAAAGGAAACATCAAAGGAACGGGTACAAGCCGTCAAACTCGAAAACAAATCGCAAAAATAACAGAAAATGCAAAAGAAAAGAAAACAAAAGTGAAAAATCGACGCTGTAAAGTAGAATTTTAACATCCTCTAACATCTTTATGGTTGTAAGAGTCCGAGTCGAAGTGTGAGTGTACCAGTGTTTGAGAACGTGTATATAAATGTCTTTGTGACGTCAAAAAAGCGTAATCCTTGTAATACTCTATAGCTACAGAATAGCATTGTTGTTATTTGTATTTTCTTATCCTGCGAATGTTGCTGCTGCCTTAGAACGCTGCTACTGCAGGAGCATCACAACTCCGTAGCAATAAAATAAAAGTTAAAAAATTCCATAGTAAAGAGTTAACAAATAACCTAAACGCACTTGCCTCCCTTGTCATCCGCATAAAAGAAAGACGAGCGCCAGCAAGAGAGCGAGAGTGCTAAGAAAGCCCAGCAGAATTTTGAGTGAAATTTCCTTTACCACCCTCTCTTAGAGCAATAAACTCCGTGAGGTCCTTTAGCTTACCTTACGTAGTCAAATAGTTAAACCATAATCAAACATCCAGCAGCAGAGGAGCAGCAGACTTCCAGACAAGCAACTAAGCAACCAAGAAAGCAAGTAAAACAGCCAAACTGCCATAATGGAGCAGCCCAGCATACTTGTTAGAATTTTACACTCGATACCGCATGTGAACTACACATTTCAACGGGTTAATGACACCTTCAATCCGGATAGCGATGTTTATCTCGAGGTGAGTTTATTTTTATAACATTTATTGTATTCACATCATCCTCAGCAATTTCGTCACCATCGCAACCACCTCCACCACCAGCAGCTGCAGCATCCACGTCCTCTTCTTCGTTGTCACCCCACCAACTTTTAGTTGTGGGCCTCTTCGTCGTCTTCTTCTATTTGCTCTCTTTTATCCTAAAGTAGAACGTTTTTTTTGCAATGACAGTAATAGAATTGCTAAACATCCTGTCAACCATCCACACGGCGAATTCCCAACTAATTACTCAAGCTCAAACTTTTGTTTCCTTTTCTTTTTTTGTTTTTAAAAATTCTCCGAAACGAAAACAAAACTTTGCTGGAAAATAGTTTAGAATTCTTGTTAAGTAAATCCTTGCCACCTCCTGATATTCCCAAACCCCATTGCTCTGCAGCTACTTGAAGGGCTTTCCCTCGTAACATAGGCAACCAAGTGTTATTTCTTGCTCTTTTTCGTTTTAGCAAATGTCTTCACGTAGGTTTTTTTTTGCATTTTTGATAAGAAATTCTAAAGTTTTCTTTTTTGCAACAAAAAGTTTTATCCCCCGCCCACTACAACCAAGTGTTTGCATTCCCACACACATGTTGACCCATAACGCCGGATAGCAGCTCTCCGGCATCATCAGCAATTGTACTTTAGATAAGACTTTACAACTATTTCTTTGTTTGTTGACAATTTGATAAAAAAATATATATATAAAGAAAGAATGAAATAAACTTTGCAAAGATGGCAAAAGGAGGGCGAAACCAAAGTCCAAGTGCCATTACACAAAGGAAATGGATGCTGAAGCTCTCGGGAATGGGATACGCTTAGGAACGAAGCGTCTCTCTCACTCTCTCTCTCTCTCGTAGTGGTAGATCGTAAACGTAAGAAGCCGTCTTTACCATAGTAAAACAAATTAGAACGAAAAAGGTGTAAAAGTTTTAAAACGTTTCAAATTCTAGTATGAAAATGTTCGCTTTGAAACTACGGACGATAGTTTTGTAGTTGTTCTTTTGGAGAACTGCAGTTTCGAGATTATATAAATATTTATTTCTTAAATGGTGGTCATTCCAAGCACCTTCAAATATCATCTTTTACTCCACTTTCGTGCCCTCTATGGTACATTATTTATACTATTTCCAAGCTATCACCAATAAACTGACAAAAAATTAACAAACATTCGCCACGATCGGATGAACGACATAAGAGTCTATGTGGAATCAACGGACTCAAATGTAGGTCCATTTATACGGTTTTTTGTACTTGAAAATTTTTAGGCTACCAATAAAACTAACCAAATTCGTTGCGGGCCTTAAGAAAACGATTAAAAATGCTGCAATTTTGTCAATTTTTATTCAAAAACTTCCGTATATGTATTGTAAAAACTTTCAAACTTTAAGAATGTTGTGTTATTCGGTGTAGTCACTTCGGAATGCAATGGTCACGAATGTGACCAAATGGTATCTTGTCGCATTCTCGGCGAAGAGCAACGCCCTAAAGCGTTGACCATCTCATATTTTGTTGTCGATACTTTGGCCTTCTTATTGGGTTTAAGTCCGGATAATACGGTGACCATTGTTGTGAAAAAATGAAGTCTGGAATCTTTTTCTTGTAAAAAAACTTAGGGTTTTACTTACTTTATGGGAAGGTGCCGGGTCCTGTTGAAACATTCAATGGTTTCTGCCGAATTGTTTATGCGCTTAAGACAACAAAGCATCGTGTAAAATCTGGTTGATTTATCTTAACGCCCTGTACAAAGAAACGAGTGGCGAGTGTTCTATCGTAGTTACTGTCTCCAAGTTATTCCTAATACAGTCACTTGCTTCGCTGGTCTAAACTGTCTTTTGATTTGCACTCTAACTATACATGATCGTTTTTCCTTTTTTTATTTACGTAATGCTGAACCCTACAAATTTTTTCATCAGAAAATACAAAATTTCAAGCCCGCCGCCAACGTGTAAGTCTTTCAACACATTTGCTCTGGCTAGACGAAATGCTTTTTGGGCAAAAGCCTTTACAAAAGCCTTTTTTTATTTTGTAGGACTTCAATAGTAATTCCTTTTTTAATATGCGTGGTGGATTACGCTGAATTCAGGGTTTCATTCTTCGAACCATTTCTGCCATTGTTGCAGTTTTTCGATTGTCATCTTCATAGCATTTTTTAATGCTATCTATATCTTTGTAATGTGTAATGGTTCGATACCCTAATATTTTGTTCACGCGTAAATGTCGTAGCTCATTGACAATGCCTGCTTGTGATTTTCTAGCTAAACACCAAGCAATGGCACTGTTGTGTTTGAATTCCATTTCGATAAATTTTTTAACTGCAACGTAAAACTGTATACTTTCGATAGCTTGTAAACAACATAGCAGATTGATGCTTGCGAAAAAATGAGCACGCTGTCATTAGCCGTTTGGGTGCTGCAACAGCGTGAGGTTGGTAACAACCTGTATATGCAAAAATTGAGCACTTTGTCTTGGAAATTGACGGTTCTATTGAAAGCACATTTAACGACTTCAGCCGGGAAGATGAAATTTTGCAAACAATGTCTCATAATCATAAGCAAACCAAGTTCAAAATTAAGCAAAATCCGTCCGCCAGTAAAACATTTGCTTATACAAGGTCTAACAGCTTTCTTTCTCCTTATCATTTATCCTAAAACAAATATTTTCTTGTGACAGTGTATGAAGTATACAAAAAGTACGAGTGTATAAATAATATGTACGATAAGGAGACATTTTCGGGGTGAAAACTTGTTTAAGTTTTTGTTTGAATATTTGTTAATTTGGATCCGTTTGTAACGAGAACGTTTTTGAGGCGCCCATTTATATGGTGATGGATTGATGTTATAAGTGGGAAAAATTGGCTAAATCCATCTTCTGGAGACGGACTTTTTTAGCAATTTTTTTCTAACATTTCTATATAATATATAAAACCTGGCTTAATATTTGGCGGCTGCGCCCTTCCGCTTATCATCCATTTATTTCAATAGCTAGCTATGTGTATTCGTAAAAATTTGTGGGGTTTTAATATACTTTTGCTTCTATTTCCAGTGGTTTTATATCCATATAGTCCCTTATTGTCCCTTCGCTTTACTGCTATGACCCTTTTTTCTGACATCCTGTATGTGTTGCTTTTAAAACCTTGAATGTGTGTAGTTCGTGTCGCTCAATTTAGTAAGATTGAACCAATCAAGCGATTCCACTATGTATTCAATTCTTAAGGTACACCAGAATATTATTCTCCAAAGTGCATTATTTGATTATTTTGAGCAGATCAGTTACCGCACTTTATGCAAATAGTTTAAAGAATAAGCTGTTACTTAAGAACTCTATCCTACTGTTTAATAGTGGATTTCCATTTTTTTTTATAAACATTTTAACATTTTGAACTGTGATTTGCTGGCTAAGTCAGTATAATAGTCTAATTGCTTCACAAAGTTGGGCAGCACAATTACATTATTTTAAATATTTTATTGTGACATTTATAAAAACATTTGGAATTTCCTTCCGGATCACACCGCTTTGCCTTGTGTGGATGCTTCTTGTCATGGCATTTTGTCGATGCTATAGAAATTAGTCATTTCATACATTTGCAGCGACTTATAACTCCAGCGCTCTATATTACCTAGTAGAGGTTGCTAATAAAACCATTATGCCTTCGTCCGTGTCCTAACACTGGATGTAATTTATAACACAATTCAAGGACTTTTGCAATGACAAACAATTGTCGCTGTTGTTCGTTGGTTCGTTCATCATATTCGAGGTCGGCGAGGACATGTCTACTATATAGGAATATGCATAGAGCACAGGGGAAAAGGAAAATCACGCACTCGAGCCGTATTTAATCGTAGGTACTTGAAATTTTGAAATATGTACCCGGTGGTACATTTATGATGCACGACCATATCTACACAGAAATGCAAAATACCTTAGAAGACGGAACGGTACAGACAACAACAACTATACGGAATGAGCGTTGAAAACGGACACAGCAAGTTGTAAAAACATAGGAGGTATCATTACTCGGTACAACTAAGCTAAACAACAAAAATGAGATAAGAGACCTAAACCTAAACTGAACTAAGCTGCTTAGAGATATATGAATGCATTATTAACACTTATATGTAGACATACTATGTACACACAAACGCACACGTCAGGTGTAGATAAGTCTACATAATCATAGTATATGCACTGGCACTTTTACGTAGCACGAAACTTATATTCAAGGTTAAATTTCCCCTTAGAGAGAAAGCTACAAAATATATTCTACATAGTACTTGGCTGGCGCTGCTACGCAATCCTCTATACAATCAACATCGAAAACATGCATCAATTACTTTAATTTTTAAGAACTGTTCACACTGCACGAGTAACAAACGTTACTTGGAAGAGAGTTACGATATCTGAGCAATAAAATGTAATGCATAACGTATCGTAATGCTAGGCATCTAAAACGACCAAGTTCCATCAGAGAAATAATGCTGTGTGAAAGTGTTTTTAATATAACTGAAGCATGCTTCATACTGAGCTATATATTTCTGGCTTATTCCAAATTTTGCTTGCCAATTGCCTTAGCTTGATGATTTCAGTAGTCTCCATGGGTGAAAGGCGTATTTGCGATAAATATCTATTTTAAGCTTTCCAAAGATTGTCGTCCATTGCATATTCAAGAAAATTGTGCATCGAAAACGAAAGTATAAATTTCGACAAGGGTTACTAAATTCAAAAGGCTTTTGTGGATTATCTTCAAAAAATAAGCAAATGAATATCCGCAAAACTAAAATTATTAGGTAGGGCCTGAAAGGTCAATGTGTTACTATTGTACTATATTTCAAAATTTTGTTGCCTTTAGGTTTTGATTGGAAGTATGCGTAGACTAAGGCAATTGGCACGTTTTGCCTATCGTCGCTAACTCCCAAAGCCGATGCTTAAATGACATTGCAAGATGGTGACCACACTAAATTTCCTGCAACTTATACTCGTATATTTTATTTATATCAGAATAAGTAAAGGAAACGAAACATTGTATATCGCACGGTAATTTTTGTGCTTCTACAAATTACTAAAATCAAATGTATTGCAATTGCTTTAGTTCCACCCCTCGCACAGCAAATGAAACCCTTTACAAATTAGCGCAGAAACTGAAGCAGCAACATGACAAAGTTTCATTATAATTGGATGACTGATTTAGGATCCTATATGTAATATAAAGACCTCTTCTTGTCGATTTATTTCACGTTTCTAAAATGTGCCCAATATATTAAAAATATAATTTCAAAGATTCATCACAATTACATTAACAATGTAGAGCGCTCAGCCAATATACTGATACTCAGTAACGTGCAGTTTTTAAATATACTTATTTACATTAATGAAGATGGCATCGCAGGCGAAGGCTATCTATCCTTATTGAAAAAACTTACTTTCTTTTCCTCGTACAGCAACTGCAATATTTTAAAAGTTATTGCAGACATATAAGAAATGACCTGCCGAGATCTCGTTACTATCGGGTAGATAGTTTAGAATACTAAACCGCACATTGAGTGTGATTTGTTAAGAGTTTGGTTTTTAATTTTCAAAAAAAATATGCAGAAAATATACAGAAAGTTATAAAAGAATAAAAAATTCTGACTTAACAAGCATGGACTTGTTATATATTTGTTAAAAATTATTTCATGGAATCTATTTTCGATTAACTTTTTTCGTGAATAGCGATACGATAAATAATATACACATAACATGACTTGGATATAAAATTTATCTTCAACTAGTTAACTGTGCGTAGTTAATATAATCCAGCAGCAAAGTTTTTGAAATGTAGGCAAACATTGCACCAACCAACATACATTTAGCCAAACTTCAAAGCATGACTCTTGGGCGGTTGCTTTGTGATTTTTGGTTAACTCGATAGAAGTAGTGTGTAGTCATAAATAAGTAGGTTCGATGCCTGCCCGGGAGACAGACCAAAGTTTGATATAATATTTTAAAGATTCTTCTTCGACTAAAAATAGTCCGTGCTGGACTACAGGGACGAAAATGAAAAAGAAAAAAAAAACTCTGCACGACACTACCAATACTTGGTACAAATCTTGATATTTGCAAAGGAACAAATAGAGTTGCCTGGACAAAAAATGCTCGCGAGAAAATCTATTTCCAATTTTGACAATCCGTCTTGACATTTTCCCTAATGAAGGGATAAAGTCGTAATGTATACTGTTCTGTGAACTGATGTAAAGAGGTTCTAAATTTTCAAAGCTTTAGCCACATCAGAATTCGAAACGGCCTTTCAATAATTTGAAATGTAGTCCGTACTCAAATCCGATGCTTTTATGGTCTACGATTCTGATTACATAGCACGAATTAATTCAATAAATCTTGTAGTCTTCTCAGAACTTGTATTCAGTGCTCTGTTAATTTTTTTTATTGTCTTGTGCCATATTTAGCGCCTTCTCTTTATACATATTAGGAGAAAAACAAAGTTTTTTGTTTATTTATTTAATAACTCCTATGAATTACCACACCTTACTTCTTTAATAAGCTGATGTTTCAATGAAATTCTCTCTGTGGGCTTGTGTGTGTTTGAACCTGTATTGTTTCTTGAGTTATGACGTAAAAGCATCGCGGCAGCAACATCAGCAGCAGCTGCCAAAGCCGCAACCGAAAACTGAAAATCAACACTGGATGCAGGCGAACTTGCTTGGATTCACAAGCCGAGGGAGTGTTGAGCGAGCAACTCAACATTCCATTTCGTTTAAATAAAAACGTCAGAAGCATCCTTGCCATTGATTGTCCTACTTTTTGCATTGCAAATAAACGTCATCCAATACCAAATTCCAGTCCCTCTCCCCACTCGCTCTCTCTTCTCTCTTCCCAAATATGTAGTAGTGGTAATTTGCCAATGCCAAATAATAGAAGAAAAAAGTTTACGCTCGCCACAAGAATGAGCGTTAGAGCCAAAACAAAAGGACTAGGCCACAACTAAACCCAAAACCCCAAAACGAAATGAAGAACATTGAACCGTTGGTTAAGCTGTGGCTTTCGGAGTTAATGCTTCCGAGTCCACGTCATGTGAAATGTGATTGTGAATTACAACAAACCAGCAAGAAACTATTTTCACCAAGTAGTAATGGTGGTAATGGTGCCCTGCACACCGTCCCCTTGTCACTCGGTGAACATTTGTTGTTCTGGTTGTACTAGATATAAACTCGTACAATATACACTTTGGAACCGCAGAGCATGTGGTTGTTTGCGGCTTTTTGTGCCATGTGTCCTCGGGAATGCAAAGCATCACCTCGCCACTCTACGCCTTTTCCCTGGCTGCATCCATGGCGTAGCTGCCGCTCGCTCGGTTGACCTACTTGCATGACCTGAATGGATGTTTGTTCAACTACAAAATAATGCAACAACAAAAACAAAAAAAGGAAAGAAATACGAAAAAAGAAACACGAGATATGCGAAAATCTCTACAATATGCTTCATTTTCTATTATGTCAATTTACATAATTGGAACTAAGGGATTTACGAGCACCCGATAATCGGATTTGCCGCGAATTAATGCTTACATAAAAACATTTTCTAAACAACTCAATAGATTGAGAGCGAGAAAAACAGGCACTAGCACGGTAGTACGTCGAAAATCGGGTGCCTGGGGAAGCGGTAGCTCATTGTTAAAGCAGTGGGTATATTTCAAAGACATGCTTGTGATGCAGGCTTTGTTTTGAAGAAGTATTATTATGAGAACTTATTTATAGTGTGTCAGTTGAATTCAGACGTGACCGTACCTCCATAAGTGCAGAACATTGTGAATAGAGCATTGTGAAATAATCGTCCTTGGAAGCTTTAATGCTAAGCGAATTATGATTTAGTCATAGGAATTGTTAACGATCGCCTACATACATAAGGTTTCGGTAATCAATGCGTATCACTTGGATGGTATCTGACACCTTATGGTTCACTGACAATGGTGACCCCGGCTATTTTCCCCATTTGAGACTTCCTAGCTGAGGGTGCCAAAGCTTTGAGTACAGCTCTATCCAAAGTTACAACTGCTTACTCGTTGTCGGTTTATCCGTTTCGACGATGGTTGCGAGTCTTGTTAAGAATGGGTCACTAACAGGTCATTGTTCAAGAATAGGTCATTAACTAAACCACAACGGAGGCCAACGCGAGCTTTTACTAATCAATGGATGTATCAGTTTCCTACAAAGCTCGTAAAATGTGCGTAACGGGCGTTGGAAAAACTTTCGCGTTATGCTCGTGCTTTACAATATCATCCAATTCCACCTCCATATCGATTTTCGACTTTGTTTGTTAAACCTAAACAAGTTCAAATTCTTTTTGTCACAAATGTCAGCATTATGGATCAATTCGTCACTTACTTCGAACCGTCAGTACTAAGCTTTTCAACGGATTAGAGTGTTCGTTGTATTCGGTTAGCTCAAGCATACGGTCTGTTAAACGATTTGTCAGCTGTAAACTGCTGCGTCCCCTGAGTTAAGTGTGGAGTTGAGTTCCGCCAACTACGAAATAACCGCGACTGGATATGAATAGGCCTTTGGACTGCCAATATTATTATCATCTTCTATATATTGTAGTCTTCATGTTAATACCGAAGACGTCTCTGTTCCAATAATTAGTAACAAATACTTTTCTGTTCGTCCCCTGGAACTATGGTTGAAAGGGTTGGACTCCTCCTGAGAGCCCGAGCTGCCGGAGAAGCAACCATAGTGCCGTTTTGGGGCACGTAACATAAATGGTCAGTTGCTTTCTCGTAAAAGATAAAGTTTCCCGAAATTTAACTATCATATATCTCATTATAGGATGGCAAATATATTAATAAATTGTGGGAATGGATCAAGAATATTATTTGGCTAGTTTTGGCGCCATATTTTTGAACTTGGGTTGGAAAATCGATTGGGATGCGGTTCCGAATGAATGAGACATAAGGTCTGATACAATAATTTAAACTTTTTAAAAGCTCGAAAGAGTTTCGTATATGCATTATTTTCCTAATGCGAAAAAAATATCTTAAATTCGCGGAAGTGCAACAATCCGGTTTTAATGATAACCATCGCTTATAGGTGTCATAGATTTCAATCTTAGATTATAGATAACGGGTTTATATACGCAAGCCATTTTTACGGTAATTAGTGCAAGAATTTCTGATCCGATGTCAGCTAGTCCTACCACTAAAATGTGTAATTTATCATTTTCCCAAAATCAGTCAATTTGGTTAACTCGTTAATCATTATTCATGGAATCGTTGGATTTTCCTCAAATCGGAATTTAACAATATTCTAATTGTCTTCCAAATTTACGCAAATATTTGGATTTTATAGATATTTACGTACATAGTAATGGTGATGATGCCAAGAATTGTCATCTCTGTTGTAAGAGGCATCCGTTTTCCCTACAAATATTAGATTGATGATCATTCGAATTGCGACGCTTTCTTCTAATGGCCATTCTTTGTAATGGGAAGATCGCCCACCGAGTAAGCTGTTTTGAAAAGTCTCTGCCAAAGCAAGCATGATTATATTAAATTCTTACTAAATCAGATTCTTTTTGTAAAATTTGTGTTGAGTGCCGCAAAAATCACTTAGTGCAAATGAAGCTTCAGGCGAAAAATTGTCAATGCGAAATTTGCTATTCCTTTGTTATAACAACTGTTGAATTATTTGTGAGTTTTCTCGTTACGTTTTGTAACACTTCACGTTTGCCCAAGAGAAATACCTACTATTAAGGTGGGTGGGCATTCTTTAGGTTAACTTTCTGTTGCGAAATGCCTTTTAAATAATTATTTAGTTTCCAGCTTAAATATGATAAATTGATCTGAATGAAAAAGTTAGCATGAAATGGATTATGATCATAACATTGGTAATTTTGGAAAGACGCGGTATTTGCAACGGTCTGAAAAATGCTCCAACCACAATTTGTTTTCTTAAAACTTATGTCATGAGATTAGGTTTTTTTATTTTTCATAAGACACGAGAATTTTCCTGAACATAACGGCGCCCTGAGATGCTTTAGAAAATATGCAGAAAAGTGTGATAAACATATTTTCAATATCTCAATTTATGTATTTGCAAAATTTTGAACATTTGCCAAAATAATACATATAAATGATTTTATGCAAAATTTACTGTTCAAAGGAGGGTTTTATACTAACTAATTCTGTAACTACACAAGTTATACACATTATAGTTATTATACTATAAGAAGAGGGATATATTGTTTCCCCTTATTGCACGGACTATTCATTCAAATTTTTAATTGCCACACAAATTTAAAGAACATATTTCGAATATCAAAAATTTGGATTGGACTCTTCCTTCGGGCACAATTTGTCATTGATGGGTTAACTATATAGAACTGGCAGATGGGAGATCAAATGTTATTCTTTGCATGTAATAAACAAATTTCTTAAAATAAAGACAAAAAGCGGCAAAATTAAGTTTTTAATCGAGGAACTGTCGTAAGCCACATTTTTGTACATTGTTTATAATTTAAACAAAATGAAAAAAATTTAAAAAAATCGACACTACTAATTACCATTCTAGTACTCTGAATTCAGTATAACTTGGCACAAAACAGTTATTTAGTAAAATTGTTGGTTTAGAAAATAAAAATGGACTGATTTATCACGTCCCTTAGAGTACCCCCATACGAATTGGCAGATTTAGCCTGTAATATCTAAACGGTAGTAGAGGTTAACTCTCCTGTTCAGCTTACCTGTTCGAAATTACTGTAGCAGTTCTCGTATCAAATGATATATAGGTATACTTCCATCCATAAGAGTGAGGTTATGAATAAAACTTGGATATAGAGCAATATTTATACACTTATTTCCTAAGTATATATAGGTATAGGCGGGAACAATTTTTAGATAGTTCAGTTAACAATAATAATAACCAGGTGAATTTACCACGAAACAATTTTTATATAAAGTCCGGCCGGTTGTATAGTTGTGAGAATGTTGCCATTTCAAATGAACAAGAGCAAAACATAAATTATTTCCTCGCTGTCGTTGTCGCCATACGGTTCCATAACAGAAATATAGGGATGTCCACTTTTGTCGTCATCCTTACAAATAACTTTGGAATTGGAATTTGGAATTCAGATGACAAAATATAGCCAACTATGCTAAATTGTTGATGTTTCTTTAATTTAAAGAAATTATTGTTACAAAATTATATGATGTCTTCTATGATGAGGAGGCCTTCTAAACTAAACCCCCGCTATTTTAAAGCTTTGAAATCGTTTCATCATCCACTATTGTCCAAAATTCTCAAACGAATCTTGTTAATTTAAAAGAATCATGACCATTGAGCATACAACTTACAATTACCCTTGCAGAATAGGTAGTGATCATATGACTCTTATTTGACAAACATAAACAAGGGAACACGCAGATGTTTATATACCAATCCCTGAAAACGAAGTAAAGCTAAACAAATACAGAATGGCGCACTGATCGTGCTGCTAACACAGAGTCAATGCCAATGTAGAAGAAGTTATTTAAAAATGTAAAGATGTTTATCCGTTTCATTATCATTTGGTTCCAGCAAAATGGAGCACATAGCTATACCGGTTATTAAGAGCTCCATCAAAAATTCCCAAACAAATTAATATCCAGAAACTCTACTTTCCGTTGGAACCCAAGGTCACCTGACTGGAATGCACCAGACTTTTTTATGGGATTATGTCAGGCAAGAGGTGTACAAAATGAACCCAAAAAAATTTGACTGAATTGAAGAAGTCCATTAAAACAATTATTGAGGCGATCCCGCACTCAATAATATTCTGATTAAGCGTCGCATGTACGAGAATGATCATGGATGTCATTTACCAATTAGTTATATAAGAAAAAATTGAATTTTCTATACAATGGAAGTACAAATAAATGAAATACGTTGATTAAAAAAAGTTCTTTAAATTTCTTATTGTAGCACAATTGGTGCGCCACCCTGTATTACGACGTATTCAATCCATATAACATTAAAAAGATATCTATTCGAATTTCAAAAATTAAAAACCTACTGTCATAAAAATTTCTTACAATTATATCAATGTAAAGAAATTGTTTTAAATTATAGCAAAAGTCGTTTCACAGAAAACGGTTAACAAACCACTGTAATCAAAAAGAGGGGGATTCATTAATACTTGTTGTCCTACAACTTATACATACATACATACGTATACATCAAATGTATATATATATACATCGCATGTATACGTGTATAAATATACTACTTCACTTGCCTACTATTCGATATAACTACTCATAATATCAAGATATTGATGCAATTGGAATCTATCTATGTCATCTCTGAGAATAGAAACATTATTCAGTCATTCAACGCTGCTTCACACGAAGGTTAAGTTGATGCCAACGAGGCACATTGTTGATGCAACAAGGCAAGTAAACAAACTATTCGATGCAATTCTTAATACTCGTATATGATACACTCAGGCTATCAGACTCAGAAGGGTGTAGTAATCTTTTTGAGAAACCTTACACAGTTTGGGTGACATTCGATTTGGAACTTTCACTTTTATCTCGCCACCCAGTTATTTAGCACTCTCCTCTTATTCATTTTACACGTTTCGAGATTTGGGCAGACTGACTACACCCACTTGATATATCAACATAACTGTTATCTTAAATCTTAATAGCTCTTAACTTTTTTGAAAGAAAATTTCAAATATATTCTTCAATTTTGTAGTTTTAGGTCTGCTAGTGATAAAACCATCTGGCTTTTGTTGCATTTCTAAAGTGTTGGTGGAGAGGGGAGGGGGAGATTCCGAAATGTTTGCTTTCAATTTTCGTTACAAGTGAGGCCGCGCTGCCATCATCAATCCCAGCCCTCCATGGGCAGAAAATACTCACTTATTGGCTATGATATTTTACGAAGGGTTGATATGGTCGGTGGTGGGTCCGATTCATATTTCTTCTTTTGAAACCAAAAAAAAAAGAAAAAAAACACTTATGATTCAATATTTGGTTTGAGTGGATGGAATATGGTTGGCTGACTGATATGCTGGTCAGATAAAATAATGGATGCATTTTGTAACCAACACGCGCATTGCGAACAAGAGCTGCATGGTATTCCAGAAATTACTCATGAGTTTGTTTTATATATAACAGCACAGACATTGACTGAAGTATGTGTCATAATGGTTGTGTTATTGACACAAATGCAGGGTTATCCATATAGTGGTTTAAATACCTGTCATGTGAAGTATTATTTATTTAGTGAAAGGCTTACTATTTACGAATATGGATTGTATAACAACCCAAGAACGCTTAAAAATAGTTAAAACCTACTACAAAAGTGGTAATTCAAACGTGGGCACATTTCGTGCATCACGAGGTGATTATGATCATTATAATCGATCTACTGTGCAAGGAATTGGCAAGATTATAAAGAAATTTGCAGAGACTGAAAGCGCAATGTACTTGCTGCCGAAAATATTGCTTCTGATAGTGAAAGTGTGGCAGATAATACGAATTTCAATTTAGAGCGCTGTGGTCGTATGATAACCGAATTTTTTTTGGCCTTCAATTGAAGGTTATGATCAAGACGGTGCCACGACCCCAACAACACAATCGAATTTGGCCTTATTGCATCAAAAGTTTCCAGGAAGCGTAATTTCACGTTTTGGCGACGTCAATTGGCCACCAAGATCATGCGATTTGACGCCGTCAGAAATTTTCTTCGTGTGGCTACGTCAAGACCGTATTTAGACGAATAATCCCCAAACGTTGGAGCATTTGAAAATTAACATTCGTCAAGTTACCGCCGAGATACCGCCCGAAATGTGCGAAAAAGTAGTCAAACACTGCCTTAGGACAATCACTAAATAACCTTTCGTACACAATGACAAAGTCCAAGCATTATAATAAAATAAGAGTTTCATCGAAATCATAGCCTTATGTGTTTTATTTAGTTTTACTTTTGAAACCGAGAAATGTGTAACCCGGCATTATCAGATAACAAGTTACCTTTAGCTACCGGTCAGTTTGTTAGGAGTAGCTTAGATGTATTGCAATTAAAACGGAGCTACTTTAAAGGCAAAACTGGCCTTTTGATCAACGACGATTCTATTGCTAGAGAAATTTTTCAGTTATGGTCATCCTTTAGCCAAAATTTCATACGTTGTATATATGAAAGACGGGTAGCAACAAAATGGAAAAAACTGTTAGTATAATTCTAAAATTCAGGGCTTTTAAAAATATGGTACTTGACCTAAAGCTGCTACGGTCAAATTAGATTAATCTGTCAATCCATATATGGGGCAACTTCAGGTTTTTGCAACACAGCTTCTATGTAAACTCAGCAAAATCGTTATTTTCTGTTGGATTTTAAAGAAATCGTTGGAATTCTAAAGACCACGGTTTGTAATAATTTGGTGCCAGGCCAATACGAGTTGTGTTCAAAAAATAAAGTGAATTTTCAAATTTCGCGGGCTACGTACATTCGACTTTCGATTACTACTGTTTTTTTTTATGTGGGTACACTCGTATGTATTAACTTTAGCGACAATTGGGCAATCCTCAAATGTGGCGAATTCAGGTCAAAGATCAGGATTTTTGTTATGTTAGACATTTAAATGCAGATATCAGCAACACCCGTTATATTTTCACGAAAATTCTTTCAACTTGATTTTATTACAAATGGGCGAAATTTGAGGAAAACACAGCAATTTCAAACATGGCAAATTGAGAGCTAACTGAAATATTAAACTTGCGGAAAAATCAAAAACTAAGTACTTTTGGTTTTTTAATCAGATACAGGTGCCTTTAAGTGGAGGTCTGTGTATACGCCTTCAATTTAGGGGAGATAACAATTACAAAGTTGGACTATTCTGAGCGTTGATTCAAAAATACTTAAAAGATAATGAAAATTGTAGCTGTGCGCACCAACCAATTGTGCACAACGCAGTGTTGACATCTGTATTTTGAAAAAGGTTTCTAAAAAAAAAGTTTTGACTACTAACCCTAGAAAAAATCATACTCTGTCGGCTCTCATCAGCGTATTTCTTCCGATTCTTTTTGAGTCCGTTTCCCAACCCGATTTTGAAAACCCTGTCCAAAATGCGTGTGAATATCAGTTTCTTTTGAATTTGGGGTTTTATACACATGTTCTTCTTTTTCTGTAGTAGTATTTTTATTTCTTCTTTATATAAAGCGAAACACTCAATTCGTTCACCAAGCTTACGAATTAGTTTGTAATTTTGAATAGCTTTTACTGAGCCAGTTGAGCAGGTTTACCATAATACTAAAATTGCGGAATTCTACTAGGTACTCAGAATTTTTTATAACATTGGTATTGTAAAATTTTATAATTTATTTGTTACTGAATTATGAGGAAGATATGTTGTAATATTGTAATTTAATTAAATCGGCCTTAAGGTTGAATACAAATAAATTCAATTAAATATAGTAGCTGAAATTGACAATTTCCATTCGAAATTCAGAAAACATCAAAGGAAATTCAAAAATTACATTTTAAATCCTAGAAATCATTAAATGATGTTCAAAGATTCCATTTAAAATTGAGAAAATACCGATCAAATTAAAAAAAAAAAACTAAAATCCAAAAAAAATCAACTGAACTTCAGAAAGCGTTTGCTTTTTTAAACAACAATTGACTTTTTTTGAATTTCATTTGATTAATTTGACATTTCTCTTGATATTTTCTCATAGGTAATTTAAATTGTAATGCATCTTTCCTTAACTAGAGAGAGATTGAGAATTTATGTGTTATGAATGCTTGATTAACTCTTTTATGCCACCCGTGTTTATCACAGCAGAATATGATGCATACTTTTGTACCTTATTGTTACAAATACACGAGCGATTTTAATTGCATGTGTTTGTATGAACACATAAGTGAATTGTTTGCTTTAGCTAAAAGTCAAAATTTTGAAAAAATATTCTTTAATTTCTGCTCTGTTCTTTCTTCCTCATTTTTACGCTTTCAATTTTGTAATCAGTCAAATAAAGTTGACACTAAACATGAGCGTTCAATTTATCAGCCCCAAATGGCGATAAATGTGGGAAATAAAGACTGCAGGCAACATGTTTGATGTAGAAGAAATGGAAAAGATAACTCATATCTTTTTCCCCTGGTCACCGTAAATGAATTAATTGATATTTCATGTGTTCGAATTTATAGATATATAATGCTCGTGGAATTCATAACAAATTGTAAAATAGGCGAAGAACATGTTATAGAAATGAGGGCAAAGAAAATTCATTTGTGAAAGGAAGGTACACAAATTAAAGACTTTTCTTCTATTTCCAACAACTGTACAAATATTTGTTGAATACTAGATGTCTTAAACTAAACCGACACAAACATTTCGAGCATCTGCTGACTCTCATTTAGAAAAACAACTGTGCGCCTGCGCCCTTAGCCCTTGACGCACAACAGCTGCTGCTACTACTTAAATGCCTGGATGTAGCACAAGACTGTTAAGCAGTTAGTTTTTCGTTGTTGTTGGACTTTTAGCGAAGTATAACAAATTCCACTGACAGTTGATCTTTTGCTTAGGATTCGAATTACACTGCAGAAGTATGTAGTAGCTGTTGGGAAATGTTTTATTTAAATGAATTATCCAATTTTAGAAACTAAGCTGCAGCTAAGTCTTATTTGGTTATCGAAATTCCATTAAAAACTCCCACCACTCATTAGTCTTTCCCATCACTCGTTTGGTCTTTCCCTAACAAATTGTCCTCGTCTGTTCCTCCGCTTTGGAAATAAATAAAAACCGGAAACCTTTTAAGTGTAAACTAACGCTGCTTAGTCATATTTTACATGAACTCACTAAATTACTCACATCATATTTAAAGTAATCGGCTTATTTTCGTTTCGTACCTCCTCCAATATGTTAAACACCAGTAGGAGGTGTGAAATTTAAAACCAATTTGCAAAAATTGAGCTTGGCACAAAGTATCCAACAAATATTATACAAAATCACTATGTAATATTCCATTTTATCTTGTATGGTCATTTAGTAACTACACCATTCATTGAAAATGCGGGGACATGAGTAAATTGATACTTTAAATGTCAAATTAGTAGGATAAGATTTGAATTTCATTGAGCACCCTACATTGTGTAGAAGCAAACGAATATTGGGAATCAAAACAATTGGACGATGACTATGATTGTAACAGGCGAAATGGTTGTTGAAGTAACGTTCGAATGTAATCCAAATATTCGCCTCGATAGTTGCCAACGATACTATCGAGTACCAATTTCATATGACAATAATATAATTGTTTTCTTTAGGTAGATTTGCCTTTTGTCTACTTCAATTAGTATTTATTTTATAATACTTACTTACGGCTAGATATTTGAATTTCACTATATAAGTAAAATATTAAAAAATATGAAGTTTCCCTGAAAATACGGACAAATTTCGAACTAAAAATCCACGCACTTCTTAATGGGGGCGTGGTTATTGAATAACATTAAGAATTGGTTTCGTTATATACATATGAAATGATGTATGATATTATGGGCTTAAATTTCTTTAGAAAATGTATTGATTTTGTTTTTATAAAAAACCCCTCTCGTGACAATGTTAGAAAACTTTCCTGTGGGCTTGGAGTCTACGTGAAGAAGATAGCTCTACACAAATCCGAAAAGTCCATTTAAGCTTCTATACCAACTTTCTGGGTAAATACGACAAAGTTCCTAACAACCATATTTAAAGCGATTCATTAAAAAGTTTCTGGCCCTTTCCGGTATCTATTAGTTATAATTCATATTTTCCAATAACCACCATCCCAGGTAGGTCACGACCTTTCCCGATGTTTATTAATTGCCACCATTAGGCAGGGTCTAACAGATAAATAAATGACAATAATACGGCAAATACCTGCTATCATGAAACTGAATTCAGTCCTTGTATGGGAAAGATCTTTTCTACTAAAGCGATTTTTCCCACTGGAGTCATCTGCAGTTCATGTAGTAGAAGATGTTGTACCGACCCATTGCAAGATAAGTGAGAATTTCAGAAACTCCCTCTTATCATGCATTATATATGTATATCGACTTTAAAGGAAAACGGGTATTTTCTAATATCTAAAAAATACGTAAGCGGGTGTTGTTGTTTCTATCTTTATATATATAATTCCACTGTACGGGCGTTGTCATTGAACTCCTCCTAAACGGCTGGACCGCTTTGCATAAGTTTTTGTATATACATCTGTGTGGTGCCCGGGATGGTTTAGATTTACAATTCGGTCCAATTGGACAAAGGGGTGTGGCACCTCCCATACAAACAAAAAATTAAAAATCAATTATTTCTGCTCCTGCTTACAGTATTTGAACAAAACTTGGTGCGGGATTGGACAATGGGGCGTGGTACCTCCCATACAAACCACAAATTAAAAAGCAATTATTTCTGCTCCTGCTAAAATTTGAAGGCAAAGCAACGTTTGCCGGGTCGGCTAGTTATCTATACAATACTACTGTATATTGCTTTTAATTGCTTTCCTGAAATCATTGTATGGACAAGTTTTTTCATACTACACTGATTTTGTCCAATATTAAACTTAATCTGACCATGAATGTGAAATATATTAATGCTAAATTTTAGCCTGCTATATTAAGTGGTGCGACCTTTGTCGTGCTTTTAAGAGATCGATATAGACTTTTACGATGGCCGGGAATATATGTTATTTATAAACTTTATACATACATCTGCATCTAATACTCGTATATCATATTTTATATAGATTTCGTTACAAACAGAAGGACAAAATTAGTGTGCATATGTTTTATTTAGGCGTGCAACTAAGTTTTTGCTGTTTTTTTTATAACAATTCAACTTTATTACGAAAACATGTTTACAAATGATTCATTGAAAGTATTGTCCATCGCTGGCTACTACTTTTTCCCGCCTTTCTGCCAAAGCTCGAATTTTCCACGAATTTAGCCATTCCTTGATGTTGTCATGTGAGTGGAACTGCTGGTCAGTCAGACCGTGTGCCATCGAACGGAACAAGTGATAATTGGACGGTGCAGTATTTAGAGAATATGACGAATGGCTAAGACTTCTCATTTCAGCGTTTCCAAGTAGGTTTTAACGGGCTTGGTCACGTGAAGCCGAGCATTGTCATGCTGAATAATCAATTTTCGTGACTCTCTGCGTATTATGGGCATTTCTCGCGCAGAGCTCGACTCAATCGCATTAATTGAAGTCGACACCGATCCCCAGTGATGGTTTCGCTTGGTTTCAGCAGCTTGTAACAAATAACACCGACCTGGTCCTACCAAATACAAAGCATAACCTTTGCAGCATGGATATTCGGCCGGGGCGGCGACGTAGAAGCTTGGCCGAGAGGCCCTCATGACTTTCTTTTCTTCGGGTTGCTGCAATAAATCCATTTTTCATCACCCATTGCAATACGATGAAAAAGCCCCTCCCTTTTTGTCGCTGAAGCAGTTGTTCACAGGCGATAAAACGAAAGAAGAAAATCAATACTTCTTGCATATGACTATTATTTGGCACAAAATCATACATATTCACACAACTAAAAGAATATGACGTCAAAAGAAAGTCACTGTTGTGTCGAGGCGGTATGTTTGCCATATGCCTGTTTGGCTCACGACGTTTGGTTTATGGCAGAACCGACTAGGACTTACAGGGGGCGCCATCTATTTGCAAACAGCGGGAACTTAGTTGAGCACCTAATACATTGGTGGGTGTAAGAAACGTATTCTCTTGAAAAAAACTGACTGTGAATAAAACAAATTCAGAAAAGGGCAGCCTAAATGTAAATTTTGTAAAAAAAAACTTTAATCAGAATAAGGGAATACCTGTCCCAAAGTCAAAGGCATCCTAAGCCTAAGCTTTAAATTTCGATTTGTATTTAAAGTTCTGTATAAAATGTTGTCCTATGCTATTGTTTATTTGTGCATATTTCAGTGGAATATTCTTAGCCAGGATTTCTTTGCTAATATTTCTGTATAGAACTGTACGGTAGACAACTTTTATTTAAAAACATTGTAGCAATCTCACGCTTCGTTGAGAACATTTTGAGCACATTTTTAATCTTTTTTTTCTACGTAACCCAGAAATGTGTGCGTCACCCTACATTCTGATTTCTATTCTCTTGCCTAACAAGTGTCTGCAATTAAAATATGCCCCGAATACAAAAAAATGATGTTGTAGAGATTTTCTGTGGCCGTTGATGATGTTGTTGTTGATGATGATGCTCTTGACTGTTTCCAAGTTATGTAATTGTTGTTGTTGTTGTGGCAGTTGTTTTCACATTACGGGTTGCGTATTTAAATGACAGCTAAATATGGCAAATCGGCCACAATTAGAACTGAGTGCGTCCTCATACAAGCGAGCCATTGCGGGGGAGAGAGTCGTCCATGCTCATGTGGGGTTGGTTGATCACACACGGTCCGACTGGCTCAGCTCGGACAGATTTGAATTTAAATTGGTTGGGGACATTCTGAGGGTTTGAACGACATTTGAGAGATCGCTGGTATGTCGACAAATGGCCAGTCAGTAAAAGTAATCTAATTAAATTTGATTTCAGTGGTTGGGTTAACACCACTCATCATCTTCTTGATGGCAGTTAGTTTAATTTTATCAAAAATAATAGAATAATTGCGCATAAACCGTCAGTTTATTAGTTTATACGAGTACTCATACAACTAAAACGGTTGATGACATTTCGCTCGAATTAAAATTCAAACGATGTCACAAGCAAAACCTTAGTGATTCCAACATCAGTGGTGTACATTTAGATGAATCATTCATTTTGTAGCTGATTGATAATCTACTGAAATTAGTAAGATTTTCTCTTTTATTGTTCGCATCGTAAAGCATGAACTATAAACTGCGCCCACCCGCCACACAAAAAAATAATCCATAAATCTTGCTAAGCACGTCGAAATTAAAAGACAGTTTTCTGAACTTGAAATCTTTTCTAAAGCGATTTTGAATTTATTTTTCAAAATTAGACGCGCTTTGCTGTATTTAAATACACGTCGTCTTCCTTTATTTAGAATACTAACTTGAAAGTGTCAGAGATGTAAACAACTCAAACTGCTAAAATTAACAGAAGCAGACAGACGACCATAAATTATGATGACGATTATCGCTTTAATAGATTTAGAGATTTGTGAATTATGATGACTTTTGCATGTTAAATTGGTTCGTATGATTTTAAGGAGATCTAACAAAATTAAAATTAGCTGAAATCAAACATTGTTCGTTTGGTTGAAGGGGAGAATATTGTTTTCCTTCACAATAAATGTCGGAATTTCCGTTCAGTATTTACTTGCATTTTGTTTTGCTTTGTAAACAAATTTACGCCAAAATTTAAGATATCAACTACAAATAATTGCTCGACATACATATAACGTAATGCAGAAAAGTAGTTGAATTTATTGAGGGTACAAAGCCGTGAGAGTCGCAACCGTGCGCTCCTTATGAGTCGTAAATCGTATATTGCCGCACGGCACATATGGCGTATGTGCTTGAAATATATATAGAGCTCATCGTCCTTAATGTTTTAGGTGCGCAATTTAGTTCTCGCGGCTTTCTTTTTAATGCAACTTTATTATGAAAACATGTTTACAAATGATTCATTGAAAGTATTGCCCATCGCTAGCTACTACTTTTTTCTATTTTTCTGGCAAAGCTCGAATTATGTCATGGTAAAACTGTTTTTCTGTTGAGGCTATCCACGAATCTAGCTATTCCTTGAAGTCGTCATATGAGCGGAACTGCTCATCAGCCCACCAGGATGGGATTGGTCACGTGAGGCCGAGCGTTGTCATGCTGAATAATCACATTTTCGTGCCTCTTCGCGTATTGTGAGCGTTTCTCGCGCAGAGCTTGGCTCAATCACATTAATTGAAGTCGATAGCGATCCCCAGTGATGCTTTCGCTTGGTTTCAACAGCTCGTAATAAATAATACCGACCTGGTCCCACCAAATACAGAGCATAATCTTCGCAGCATGAATATTCGTCCGAGGCGACGACGTAGAAAGATGACCGGACAGCCCCCATGACTTCCTTTTCTTTGGATTGCTGTAATAAATCCATTTTTCATCACCCGTTGGAAAACGGTGAAGAAACCCCTCCTTTTTTTGTCGCTCAAGCAATTGTTCACAGGCGATAAAACTACGCTCAACGACCCTTAGCTTCATCTCATAAGGAACCCAAGTTCCTTGCTTTTGAATTATTCCCAACGCATGCAATCGTTTGGAAATGACTTGGTGGGTAACTCCTAGTACTGAAGCAAACTCTACCTGCGTTTGACACGGATCTCCATCAAGCAAAGCCGCCTATTCAGTGTCTTCGAAGGTTTTTCGTCTTCCTTCAGGAGAACGGTCATCAACATCAAAATCACCGTCTTTAAAGCAACGAAACCAATCTCGACACGTTGTTTCACCTAAAGCAGCATCTCCGTAAACGTTTTGAAGTTTCATTTTCTTTGATTGAAAGACGAGAATCCCGCATATGACGATTATTTGGCACATAAGCATATGTACATATTCACACAACCAAAAGAACATGACTTCAAAAGAAAATCACTATTGTGTGCCTAAGCTTGGCTCATGACGTTTAGGTTATGGCAGTGTCGATTAGCACTTTAGCTGGCGCTATCTATTAACAAACAGCGGGAACTTAGTTGCGCATCTAATAGCAGTATTAACAGCCAAAATGTGGGAAAACTTTGTTATCTTGGAAACTTGGTCCTCCAATTGCGAAAACCGAATGAGGCTTTTGTCAGTAGTAGCTTTAAATATTGTATCACAAATTTATACAAACCGTTAAAACAGAAAATACGACAAATACGACTTGAGATTGATATTGCATTCGTCTCGGAAATGCAAAATGAAATAATTTTAGACCTTCAGAGGAAATGAGACCTCAATGAATTGTAGAACATAAATGTCTCATTTGCAAATTTTATAGATTTTTGTGTTGACTGTTCCGTTTGGACATCATTTTCTAAATGCTTACCACAACTCCCCAAAATGTAACTCGCAAATCAAGAGAAACGCGTACATTTTACATATTTGATAAATCCTTTTCATCAAGACTACATACACATACTCGAGTTCGAGTTGACTTCGGACATGAGTCGGGTTTCCAGGTTAAGGGCAAATGTATTTCTAGGTAAGCATTATCTTCAGAAGATATTACAAAAAAGGTATCTTTAAAAAACCTTCAATTTTTTTTCTCAGAAAAAGTGCCCTTTGAAAGCTTTAACACAACCAAATTCCCCTTTCCAAAACAAAAGTTTAATTTGTAGCACGAATTGTTTTTAGAAATTCATATGCAAAGGAGCTCTCAACTACTTTGGTTCCTCTTTAAAAGTCTGGCCTTAGCCAATAGTCTTTTGAAGATAATTTTATTTTTTCTTGTGAAAAGGTGGATTGAGAAAACGTTGACTCAGACAACTTCCTCTTTAGAGATCTTGGCATTTCTCGATATTCGATAATATTTTTGTTTAGAAATCCATGCGCAAATCATTATTTAATAAAGGTTTGTATAAGACAAGTCACTTATATAAAGGATGTCTAAGAAAGATTTCGTATGGTAAAAATTTGCTTTAAGAAATTTGTCTTCTTATTTAAGCTAACACACTACCTGAAGCAATATTTAAAGGAATTTATATCCAAGTCATATAATTATGGACGATTACTTACAGTTGCTTGATGTCAGGTTTACAACTATTCCAATAAGTTAAAAAAAAATGTAGTTTATAGCAGAACGTTCTAAAGAACTATGTGGAAGACATGCACCCATGTTTCCCTCTTTGAATTTAAAAGACATGTTTTCGGTCTAATATTTTTTCGAAAACATAACTTAGGCAAAGTCTACGTTAGACGCCGTTTTCAACGACAGTTTTTCATCAAAAAACGTTGTCATTTTCGTTGCAAAGTTTGCCTTTTATAGGAGCTGTCTTTGAAGTTTAGAATGTAATTTATTCAACTTTATCTTTTTCGAAAATGCTTACAAACGTCTCATACGCTGTCTTTAAACAACTTTATCGTAGCAATATTTATTTCGAATTCGTTCGTCACATTTTTTTTATTGAAAACTAAGCCTGAAAAATGTATTTTTTGGCAGACATGTTTCCATTCTTGTAGGATTTCTAGACAAATAGTGATGCTTTCTAAGTAGATATTGAGAGAATGTTCCAGGGCGTCAAGTTTTCACTGGATTCTGAACACCAAATACAAAACTCGATATTGGATTTTTCTGTTTTATATTTGAGTTTGAAGATTTGGACTTATGTATTACGGGATCTTTATATGATCTTTGTTACAGCAAAGATATAAAAGCTGTGATTGCCAAAATGACTGTCTCCTATCTCTAGAGAATGCGCTTAGACCCGCTTCGGGTTTTTATATTTTTTGACACTACCTTAATTGACAGTTAGCGACAACACATTAAAACTTATCGATAAGTACATTACAAATAAACACATTTATAAAACAAGTGAACGACAGTGGCGGTAACAGTAGATATGTGTCTCAATCTAATACCTGTGTAAATTTATTTGGGACCGATTTTCTGAACAAACTTCGACTTAGGCATTACATTCTAAGAAATCATAGAAACATATTTTTGTCCATACGTACAGTTTTCTTAACAAATTCGATCATGAACAAAACTTTTAAGAAAATGTGTAAGGAGAAGTAATCAAACGGCTTATAATAAATATGTTGTTATAAGTATTTATTGTACTTTGTCGTCGTACCCCCTTTCCCCACAATTGCTTCGAATTGGAGTTATTACTTCAATTACGCCATTGGTAAATTGCGTTTTTTCGGAAATTCCCCTGATCATTACAATCTAAATTTAAAGTATGAATTTCTCGTAATCCAACTTTAATAGCTTACGAATGTATGTTTCGGTCATTGAAAAGTATGTTTTGAAATCTACATATATTCTAGTTTAGAAATAGGTAAATGTGATTACTGTTTAAAATGCCATACAATTAGATCTAGCCGTTATTTGAAGTTGACTGTTGACGAAGGCAACTGAAACGTGTAACATAAAGTTTTAAAAATTCTCTCTTTGTAGATAGTTAGTTGTATATTGTGCTATATGTGTAATCAATTATTTATTTACTAATAGCACTTAAAGTTATATAGTGTTATATCGTAACACTCCTTTGATGAACAACGAAAGTGTGAGTTGTTATCGGCCCCAAACCTGCTGATACGTTGGTATTAAACTACGAGTACATGAATTTCACAGAGGAAGTTCAAATAACCATTGATTTCGTACAAACGGAAATGTGTACAGTGATGTATATGAGTGGCAATGAACGTCACCGTATTGCTGCACTTATATAGGCAGGTAAAGGTAGTTAGGTGTAGAAGTATACGCCATAATAGCTTGATGTACATTGTTTTAAAACAGGGCTAAAGTGTTTACAGTATGACAAAAAACAAAACTTATATTATGGTGGACGTTAATGAAATGAATTGTCTATTTGGCACTGAAGATATTTTCTTCACAAGCGCTTGTTTTTTCCTAGTTTGGAGACAAATAATGTGTATACATTTATTAAGTATGCTGCAGTATTTTATTATCCCCGGTTTAGAGAAAATGCTTAGCAGTGGTAGTCTCCTCTCCCTCTTTTGAATTTAAAAGCCATTTACTAATAAAGATTCGGAGTTTAGCGCAGCGACTTCCGTACCGAAATTATTTCGAAAGAAAAGATCTAAAATTTTGTATGAAAAAATTTTCCCTATAGCTAAATATATATGCCTTAATAGCGATTGAGACTACACAAGTGCAATGTAGAAATATAGAAAAGTTTTCAACAAAATAACATGTAACATAAAAAACACAAAAAACATTTTTGTGTGCAGAACAATCCTTACATAACGTCATTAATTCCTTAAACAACTGCTATAGAGGATGCTTACCGTTTAATACAGACCATTAATTCAGAATGACAAACTACGCCCCACAAAAACAATCCTAAATTGCTTAAACGATTTGTCCAGAAAATTGTCTTCAAGTTAAATACGAGGTGTGATAAAAAAATAACCGTTATTTTCAAATTTCATGTGTTGCGTTTGTTCGATTTTCGATTTTTTTTTCCTGTTATGCTAGTACACATGTCTGTTATATATGTTGGCAATATCAGCCATTTGGGATGTTCAGTTTGTTTTTGACAGATAAAAAGGTTAGTTGTGTTTTGGTGCGCTCTTCGATTTTTTACTATTCGAAAAAATGGATCAAAGAAACTGTATTAAGTTTTGTGTAAAAAATGAAACTAAATGTGCAAGGACATTTGAAATGTTGACGGTGGCGTTTGGCGAGTCTACTATGAGCAGAACACAAGTTAAATTGTGGTATAACCGGTTTAAGGAAGGCCGAGAAGATGTCAATGACGATACTCGTCCTGGTCGCCCGAGCACGTCAACAACCGATGAAAATATTGGAGCAGTGAAGAAAATGATTTTGGATAATCGTCGAATCACTATTAGAGAGGTTGCTGATGATGTTGGCATATGCCAAGCAAAGCGAAGATTGTTCCAAAATTGCTAAATTTTGAGCAAAAGCAACGTCGCATGAACATCGCTCAGAAGCTGTTGAACGTCGTCAACGACGATCCAGATTTCCTCAAAAAGGTAATAACTGGTGATGATTCATGGGTGTATGGTTATGACATCATCCCAGTGGAAGCGTCCAGAAGAGCCATGACAGAAGAAAGCTCAAGATCGGTCAAATGTGAGGGTTTTGCTCGCTGTTTTCTTCGATTGCAATGACGTGTTGCTTCATGAATTCTTGTCACAAGGTCGTACGGTCAATAAGGACCGTAATGCAATTCGTCAGAAACGCACAGAATTGTGGAAAAACCAATCATGGATTTTGCACCATGATAACGCACCAGCTCACACATCGATGCTTGTGTGTGAGTTTTTCGCCAAAAACAAAACCGCAATCAAACCTCAACCACCGTATTCACCGGACTTGGCTTCCGCTGACTTAATCCTCTTTCCAAAACTGAAGACACTGATGAAAGGAAAGCGTTTTGGTACGATTGCGGAGATAAAAGAAAAATCGAAACAGGAGCTGATAGCGATACCAAAAAGCGCGTTTCAGAAGTGTTTCGAGGATTGGAAAAAACGCTGGCATAAGTGTATTATATCTGAGGGGATTACTGTGAAGGGGACAAGATAGTTATTGATGAATAAATGAATACTTTTTGAAAAAATTGAAAATAACAACAGAATAATTTTCTAGATTTCTTTAAAGTTGCTTTAATATAAGAAATTTTCTATGAAAAAAAAATCTGAATAAAATTGTGAATATTCATATGAAGTTTGTAGGTATTTTTTACCAGACAATGAAAAACTTAAAATCAAATTAAATTTTAGTAAAAGATGTCGAAAAATACTACATCATATTCTTTGAACGAGACGAGAGCTCCAAGATGACTTTCTTCCGCCAGGAAGCTTTCTTATGGAAAATTTTCAATATTCTCTTGGAAAAGTAATTTACTATAAGAGTGTTGCTTTCCACTAAAGACCGACTGTAAATTGCCTCCATATCATTATTGTGTCTGCAAAAATGCAATCACGCAATATTATACATCAAATGCCTCAATTATTGTTTTAATGGAGTGCTCGAATTCAGTTAAATTCCTTGGTTTCGTTTTGTACACGTCTTGCTTGACATAACCCCATAAAAAAATCTGATGCAGTCAGGTCAGTTCCAGCGGAAAATGGAGGTTTTGGATATCAATTTGTTTGGGGACCATAACCGGTCTGTCAGCTGCTTCAACTTGCTGGAACCAAATGCTATTGAAACGGATACGTCTCCGCCGCAGTTCTGGCTAAAAACAAGCTGCTTCACCATCTTTAAATGATAGATGATATTAGTGCATATGAAATATTCCCGTTTTTTTAAATATAACTTCTATTCGTTGTAGAGTTTTATCATTTCTTTAAAAGATATACTCCAATAACATATACTTATATATATGTGTGTGTATATGTTTGAATGGGTGTATTATAAATATATTTATGATTATTTTATTTTATTTTTACATGTTTCTTCCATTCAATTTCAATATGAAATATTTTTTTTTATTTTTCTTTTTTGGCGACGTGATTTGCATACAATTTTTTGTCGATTTAATTTTTCCGTATGTAATTGTGAGTTTATTGCTTTTTATTTCGTCTATTTTTTGCAGAATGCTTCAATGGTTACGTGTGTATTTACATATTTGATTTTCAGGTTCTTACGTTTAGTCTCCCCGCTCTGAGCCAATGTGCCAAGTTCCGATTTCCGTTCTGTTGCGCTGTGGTAACCGTTTCCAAATGCATGCAACTTCACTCACTCACTCGCTCACTTTGCTATATTACAGAGAGAAAATCTAATTCACTATTAAATATTTTTATTTCGACGAATGCTAAGGAAAGTAATTTGAAATTGGCTGAAAATAAATGGTGTAATAAAACGCCTTCTCCCTGCCGTCGCCGATCTACTCCTCAACGGCCCCTCCTCAACAAAGAAACAAAAGAGCAGTGACTCGTTGTTGTTCATTTCGATGTTGTTGATTGTTTGTTGTTGGTGGCTTATTGCAACAACATTCGTCATGTAGTAAGAAGCGTGCCTACGTTATTGGCGGCCTGTCGGCCTGCTGGTTGCCTGGCTGGTTTGCCTGATATAGTGGCAATATTTCAGTTTATGGACACACGTGCGTGCCATACGGGAATTTCACAACAGATTCTCAAATTCACCAGGGACTTACAGATATGGTTGTGGTTCTCCACTCCCCCACCCTCGCCCACGCTCTGTGTTTTATGTCTTTATAAATGTTGAGCCATGCAGATATTTTTCATATTTTGCATTTAAAGAGCGTTACATGTTAAAAAAGAAACCGATGCGAATTTTTTTCATTGTTGTAATAATTATGCGCCAATATCCTTTGTCCAATTATCTACTGAAAAGGGGAAAATGGATACAATGAACACAGTGTACAAGAAACAATTGATTGTACAAGAAATACAAATCAGACTACGGCATTCCAGGAATAGCCTACCATAAACAAAATGTATTGGTTGCGACTACTGTAGATGTGAACCCGGTTATACTCATCCACATAACCAATTACCTTTCCTTTGGTGTACCATATGGATAATGTGAATCACTTTACAACACCGGTTTGAAGTGTAGGCTTCAGATGTTTTGGTTTCTCAAAATTGCAACACTGAAATTTAGTTTAGATTAAAAGAAACAGATTTATAAGTACATTTATAAGTAAGACGTGCCTACATTCTCTAATAATGAATCAGTAGATATCAGCCTTTTCTAGCCGCTTGAATAGAAAATGTTTTGTCCTATATCAATACGATGAAGGTCCCCCAATAGCTTTTTGGAATTATGGAGTAAATTTGCTGGCCGATTACGTTTCCAATTGAGATGGCACCGCCAAGACCAAATAGAGAATAACCGAAAAACTCCAATTTGTATTCATATTATGAATTTTTCTGTAATTTATGCGGCTAAGAAAAATTGGTAGCTGGTCGTACTAAAGTTATATTAAATGAAAAGGAACTTTATAACAAAGGAAATATCACTAAGTGATAATTTTAAACATCTTGTGGTTTATATTTATTTACGTTTGTTAAGAATATATAATATTTTTGTAGCTTCCACCACAATATGGGGACATACATATTCTTAATCGCCGACACCATCTGCTCCGATTTAAACATATCGCCTACAGCTTCGTCCGCATACAATGATTGGACAAAAATAGAAGGAATAGTTGAGTTCAAGATTTATGCGGGTTCCATACAAATGGATCTGCGGGACTCACAATTTGTCCATCTTCTACCTCCCTAATAAATGATCTAGTTTTGATCAAATTTCGAAGAAATTAATATGTCTATAGTTGTCATTTGAGTGCAAAATGTAAACGGAAGCGAACCACGCTTCTTGTACCTCCCATACAAATTGATCTTTGGGGCCCACAATTTAATCATATTATAAAACCCAATTAGATGACCTGATTTTGACAAAATTCTATCAAAATATAACAACACTACAATATCCTGTTGGATGATCTGACTTGGCCATACTTTATCGAACCATGCCTCCATGTACCTTTCATACAAACGAATCTGTGGGTCGCGAAATGTATATAATATCCTTACTGGTGTGCTGACTTCTGGAGCTTGGGATGACTCGTAACATTCATCCAGTAAGACATATTAAACTTTTAGATTTACTAGAAGCGCCCTGTTATTTAATGAAGATTCCGAACGTCAGTTTGAGAAGTTTTTACTGGATATATATGTTAAAGCGCCCAGTTATTTCAATGAAGATTCCGAACGTCAGCTTGAGAAGTTTTTACTGGATATGTATATACAATGTCGATTGCCAAGATCATATGAACGGTAGTCGGGTATACTAACCATCGCACTACGATCGGTGTTTTAAATCTAACCTAATATGAATTCATTGTTTTTACGAAATTTTTTACATGTTTCGAATATTCGTGATCAGATTTCCGTCATTATATCCACAGGTGGGAAGGCCCAGTATCATATCTTTTACTTTTTATTTTGAGTAGAATTTTTGAACTTCATATCTATTGCTGCAACTTTCAGTTCCATAAAAATATGGTTCACCCTTCGCATCTTATTTTTGTAGCATTCCACGAAAACATGCGTTACAATTGGCAAAGCAGAGGTTACCGATCTGCCAGCACAGCAATTTAAGACTGGTGTTGTAAAATGAACATGAAAAAGCCCTATAGAACACACCGACAATCATTATTTATTCATTGTCTTTAAACTGTCTTCGGCAGCCCAATAGCCAACGTGATGTGAAGCCACGGTCGATGTTTCCATTCTCAGCAAGCTGAAAATTTCGGCCAACCATTAATTTCAGCAGGATGTCGTGGCCAGACCGAAAGTCATCAAAAATTGGTCTTTTATGCAAGTTCGGTGATCGTGTGATGCTTCCATTAATCTTCGCATTCATGCAGTTGGGCTATTTTATGGGGATTACCTTTGAAGACCTATTCTGAAGATTAAAGATTTGCGGACAATTTATCAATCAAGTTGGAGCTTAACCACAATATTGGCCGCTCTAAAAATAGGTGGATACCGAAATCAGTAATATCTTCATTACCGAAGCAAGAATAATTTGGGATGAAGTTGTTCGAAAAACTACTACTGAAATATAATGAAATTGTTTGCCAACCGAATACTGCATATGTTTTCATTTGTAGATATCAGGTTTAGTAAATTTCGCCAACTATTCTCCAAAACATTGCGTTCGTTTATAGGTTTCTCCTAGTCCTTATGGAATCTGATGGTCTGAATTTTAGCGGAAGTAACCAAGATAGTAGATTTTTGCTGTATAGCTCAAATTTTATTTTTAAAAATTAATTTTTGGCCTCAGGGGGCAGAAGAGGATATTCTTGTAGAAAGTTAAATTTGCCGCTGACATTTTAATAGAAAAAAAACACACCCACAGTTGTTGCAACACTTTCCTCTGAGTGCAATAAAACTTCCATGTAACATACATAATTCTATTTCTGTGATCAAATCGAACCTGCAATTTCGCGGCCTTTGCTAAAGGGGATAAACTAGAGTTTTCTTCCAGTTCTTCTCAGATAGTATGGATAGACTTAAATAATGTCACGAATCGGTAATTAAATTGTGGCATTGCTTTTCCAGCTTTTCGTAATTTTTACTCCCTTTTTTCAAATAGAATGTAGTAAATAGGAAGTAAGTAAGTAAGTAAAACCAAAGCCTACTGATACAGAAATCACAGTTAATTAGAGTTGCGATTTCCTTCAAAAGTCTATATAAGAGTTATGCTCGTATCATGTAAATATCTCCAGTAGTTCCCAAACTACGTCAAAGATATGTGGAATTGCAGACGCTTTGACTACTAATTAAGCCTTGACGGGCCACGTGATGCTCTCCAACCCAACCCACGACTGCTTACATTAGTAAGCAAGTGCTCCCTATCATTCATCGTGTGAATATGTTGCAGTCAACATTAAAATCTCTCAAAGACTAAACAGAAGTTGCAAACAAGAACACAACTGAAAGAGTAAACACATTCGTGTAAAATATTCCAGCTAGCAAATTCTTGTGCAAACTAAAAGTGCTGAGTTTTGAAAAAAAAAAAAATCTGCATTCGACGTCCATGTTTAGCACCACTAGAATTTGCGTTTGTAAGCAAGTACACATACAAGACTTCAAATTCGATTAGTTAGTTGTGTAGCTGCAGTGAAGTTGGTATGCTGAAGACCAACTGGATTAATGCTGGATCGTAGTTGTTGGTAATGCGAAAAAGTGGTAATAGCAGCAGCATAAACTACTTAACCTCCATCATCATCATCGTCAACACGAGCCGCCCTACATTGGCAAGAAAAAAACGTAGCATGCCAAAGTAGTAGTGTCGGTTGGTCTTGCTTTGCAAAGCATATTGAGGAACTGCATAACTAAATATTGGGTCAATTGGAATACAAGAAAAGAATTCAGGGCAAAATGTTCAAATTTTGTGCTGCTTAAAAGTGAATTTATTTGCGCCCCTGTTTTGCAGCACAGCGTAGAAGAAGAGAGTTCATTCGTGTAGCGATTACGAGTTTGGGTTAAGCCAGTGGTTAATGAGGAAATTTCAACAAAAAAGAAACGTAAAAATTGGAGCATGATTTTCTTATTTCTCGTACACATACATAAGTGCCGCTCAATAAAATTGTTCTTTGCTAAAGTTTAGAATGGTTTTATCTTGTTTACATTCATTCAATACTCCCCACCAGCGACGCCAGAGAGTTGACGCTACGGAACAACCAGGAAAGTCAAACTCTTAAGAGTTGTTTGACAACTTCTTGTGCGGAGTTTTGGATTTTAGTGCTTTCTTTTTTCTTTTGTCGCTGCCAAACCGAAAACCCGAAATGATAGAGTTACCACAAGCTAAAGATGGTACATTGACTAAGGCAGAGTACTTTTCCTGCTCTCAACTCGCTTGTTTTTTCCGTATATAAATTTAACTTAGACATGCCGTTTTCTCTTGTTCGATAAAATTTAATTAAAGTTCTTATAATTCGAAACAGTTAGCAACAGCAAATGCTTAGTTTTGGGCGTGATTTATACAATTCATCATCATTAATAAATAAACAAATAAATACAAATTTACAGAAATCATAAGTGGAATAAAGGGCACATCATACATTTTGGTGAAATTGAATTAAATATTTGTATCAAATAATATTGTATAGGTACGGGGGAAAAAATTATATTTATTCTATTCCAACGTGATTTTTACTCCGACCATAGAGTAAAGTTTGAATCGTCCTCTAAGAAATATATTTTAGTACACTTGAACATAAAAGAAATTGTAATCGACTAAGAAAACTTTAGATGGGAAGATTCTACGAAGGCAGTTCAATGAGTTCGATGACCGAAGTAATGCTAATTTTTCATGATCATTATTCAATAATTCATGATACGATTTTCCAATTCTTCTAAATAATATCTCTCGCGGAAACTTGCTACATAGCCCTCCGTGTCTGCGATTATATGCTTTCTGAGGATAAATCTCTTTTCTGGTTAACACTCTTTTAGGTTTGGAAAGAATCGCAGGGAATGAAACCTGACGGTGTCCCACATTTTGTAGGCGATAGATAAGATGCAACAAAATCTTATAAAGAGCTGTACTAAATTAAGTTTCCTGGGTTCTTATGTTGTTAATCCCTCTTCTCCTCAAAAAAATGCAGAAGTGACAGACATCCCACCCTTCCGGTTACGTCTTTGTGACAAACCATGGCACAATGATTACTGCACGCGACTATCGCTCACCCCGATGTACAAATGAATACTTCGAGTACTTGAATAATCGATAAGTCTTCTTAAGCCAATTTTCTAAACCATCATTTAACAGTCTAAAAATACAAATACGCGTAATAATCGCTTGAACTTACCTATTACCTGCTAAACTAGAAGGCTTCTCGCGACCTACTGAAGTACCCAATAGATGCTCAAGTAAGCAAAATGTATATATTATTTAACAAAATCTATAGAATCTAAATCCATGCTGTAAATAATATTGAATCGCATGGACATGAACCAAAACGGCATCAGACGGTATAAAATATGGAAAATTCTTCTAATAGCTGATGCCAGCGAGGCTGTGTGAGAAAAAAAAATTGTGGAAGAGAAAGGATTCCATTTTGCTGTTTTTGTGTTTACCAAATGAGCCGAATCATCACGGCTCTTTTTATAAGATATAAAAGTCAATTTTGCAGGTCTCAACACATTTAAAAATAGCCGCGGTCCATGTTCAACTCACACAAAGGCTTACACTAAGCCTCTAAAATCAAAGTATGCGAAAAATATATTTTGAAGAGAAAATAAAAACTAAAGAAAATGTAATTTTCAAAATTTTGAACCAAACTTCGTCAACATAACAACAGCTCTTATAATAATTTATGCAAAATCATTAGCATGGAATTACGCTCTCTGTCCGTATTAAGATTGCTCCGATCATGTACCATTTTGGTACTCATTCTGCCCACTCTTTTCAACATCCCGTTTGTCATGTCTGTCGGTGGACTTTTTCACCGTTTGTTTCTTGACTCTAATGTCTGTGCGCCCCGCTGTGGCGATGTTGATGGATACGACGACATTTGCTACGCTTTTTGAGCGTGCTAAAGCATCACATGGCTTACATGTGAACGCCTGGCGACGGATAAAAAAGCTGGTTTTTGTCTCATGATTCATGGTTTTAGATGAGCAAAAGAAAAAACCAAGAAAAAAAAAATCATAAAAAAAAAATAACTTGTAACGAGTACAAAGTTGACACAAATTGTATTAACTACGAGAATCGCATTCGTACGTACATCTAAATGGACGATGGATGGATGGATCCCCCCAAAATAAGCTGCTGTTTCTACCTGTGCCCATCAACACAAAATGGAAAGGGGGATAACGGGGAAGGGGAGCCCAAAATCATATGCTTCATTCATTCATAAGACATCCTGCCAGAAGTTGCGAAATGTAAGTGGGTTGGGGATGTGTAGTACGAGCTGAGCGCTTCTTCACTCATAAAGTCCACATGCATAAATTGCCAGTTCCTCTTTTTGACCTCAAAAAAGGTTAGAGGTCTATCTCTCTATCTACTAAGTAGAATTATGTGCACAGAAAACAGGAATCAAATTCAAATAACACAATGACAATGATGAAGCAGCCACAAATAACAATGAAATGATAGAGCGAGCGACCACAGGAACCGCAAAAGGAATACACAAATAACCGAAAAACTTTTCTTCCTTGTTTAACAAATTTCTAAAGAATCCTTGCTGGTTGCCTGGCTTTTTGTCTATAAACACTCGTACGTAACCACACATACACGCGCACAACATAGTCATGCAACCGGAAGTCCTTGGGATGTAGTGCTGTCTATTTGACAGACGAAAATATGACAATAAAAACGGATGCACATATAAACATCTTTATGAGAGTGCTTAAGCATATGTTTGATGTTGTTATTTAAAATGATATCAAAAAAAAAAAAATGTACACGAATTTAGTTTGAATGAGGAGAACAACGATGAAACAAAAATATGCCTAACAAAAAGTTGTCAGAAAAGAGAAAGAGAAGCAAAGTAAATTTCTAAAAGAAAACTTTGTTTAATAGGTAGAAAAAACTGAGTTACTTCATACAAGAACTTGAATATGCTGCAATAAACATTTTCTCTTGCAAACTGCAAAACTGCTTATCTTAAAGTTTTCGGAATGAAAAAACTAAGCAATTGTCAAAAGAAAACATATACTCGTATCTTTGATTTCCCTCAAAAACTGAGAAAATGGCTTATTATTTTATAGGGAATAGAGTCAACAACAAAATGTTCTATTGATGACATCAAATATAGAGCAACGGCTTTTATTGGAAACTTTGAGGTAGTCTCAGAGATTTTCCAAATTTCGAGGTTTTTAATAAAAAAAAAATGCCAAAAATGCGTTTACTTCAAAGTCTTACACCCAAATGTTGATGTGAGTCCTTTCAATTTTCTGTTAAAAATTGAGTATAAATCAAAATTTGATATACATGCGTGAAACTAGTGAAGACGCAAAGCACTTTTGTTACCAGAATTCCGTTAAATACTTGGCAGAGCTGCGTTAAAGATATCGAAAAGAATACACAATAGAATAAACTAGACTTTAAGTGGCTAGAACAACACACAACAAAATTCTGAGATATTGAAATAATATCTGTGGTCACAACCCGTAACAGCCTAACTCGAGTTAGGACACAATTGAGTTATTAGCACCATCGTATTCACCGTATCTAAATTTATTTGCTCTAAATTTTTCATGTTTGTATCTCTTCTAGGAAGGCAATTAATTTCTAAATGACTGTTTTGGCATAACTGCCTAAGTCAATTTAGGATTACAACAAATATAAACATTATTTTTTCATCATTGCCTAAATCAACTTAAGTCGTTAATCCAAAAAAATAAAGAAACAATTTTATTTTCCTAACTTGAGTTAAACTCTTATTGCGAATTACAATTTCGTTTTTTGATAAACATAAATTAAGTTAAGGTCTTTCTCCAAACTTAAAGTTTTTTATTTAATCTGAAATAATAGCCTAACTCAACTTGAACTTTTTGACTTTCTTCCGTTCAACAATTCATAAGAGCATAAGTGTCTTTTTCGACAATATCTTTTGACTGCGAGAATAAACAACTATTTTTTGTTAACAACTAAGTAATGAAATCTTGGAATCTGTAGCAAACAAAAACACCTTCTCCTGATTTTCAGTGAAGATTCAAACCTTTAAACTCCTGTACTGAAAATATTGAAAAACAGACTTAGGCTGTTATGGGTTGTGACCACAGATATACCAATAAATATGTTATATAAAAATGTAGAATTATTCATCTTCCTATCTGAATGTAACAGGTAATAAAACTTCAAGAGCACTTTCAAAATATACTATTCTCATGTTTCAGAACAATTTCAGAACATAGCAATTTCGGATTTTCTATTGTATTTTAGACTTTTTTTTGTATTTGACCCGAATTAAGCGTTTACTGTGGACAAAATATTCTGCAAATGATAACGCTATTACCACTTACCTTACAATTTCAGAACAATTTCATAATACTGCCATTTTTTTCAAAAGTTGTATTTGAAAGGTAATTTTGATCCATGTTGCCAAATGATGTATTCTCTGCATATCAAGTGTTCGTCCTTTAAAAGTCCTTGACGATTGATTTTACAGTTTATTATCTCCAGATTTCAGAACAATTTTAGAATCTCATCACTTGGAATTTCCAAGTTTAGATTCTTTATTTCCCCCTGTGGCCGACAGTGGCATGCGATTATAAATCTTATGGTCGAGAATTGAGTGACGATACAGCCATCTATCTGTCTTTATTTGAGCGGCGGTCACCTCGATGTGCTGACGTACACATGTAGTACATCGACAAGACAATTGACAAGTGTAGTCAAAGCTCCTCAAACTGAAACTTTTCATCATCAAACTGTAGGCCCCCTTTCAGTTAGCTTGAAAATAGAATGTGCGCAAACACACTGAATGTCAGTGCTCTCCCACATCCCATTCACGAAGTGCAATTAAATATATTGTGGATTATAGCACTTGAGAGTTACTTTCCGAATTTACTATTCCCATATTTCAGATTTCTAAGAATACGTTAATGTCTGTTAGGAAAACTTTATATAAAGCAATGTTTTCTGGGACAATTTTTACTGAGGGCAGAGCCTTTCCTAAATTCTAATTATAAATAGATATATAAATAAAAGTTTGCTGGCCAGATATAGATTTTTTTTATAAAAAACAATTTCTTTTACCATATTGCCTGTTTCTTGTAATACAAAACACTCAATTGTATTAATCCTCTGAATTCAGACAGATCTTTGTTTTGAAAAAAAAAATTTATATTACAAAACGATTTCATATTTTTATGTTAACCAGATGAGACTATTTTGGGAAAAAATAGGTGTAATGACAATATTGATCATTGAAAACTTTTAGAATTAGTTCACTGAAATTTTCACATGTTGTATAAAACCGTTCGTCTTTGACGAACCGCTCTTGTGTCATTTCGCAAGTTCTACTGGAAAAACTGTTTGACAACTTTTTTTCTGTGAAATATTTGCTTGTTTTCGTAGTAAAACTTTGGTTGCAGCCTTATTGCGTATGCGAAAATAATGTATATATATTTATTGCCTAGGAAAATAATTCTATCCAGAAAATATAGAAAACCCATGTTTATGTCAGCAAAATTAGGACATAGCAACGTTTTTTGAACATTTTCTTATAGTGATCGATCGTACTTAAGAAAATGTTGCCCAAGGCATTGTTTTCTGGTGGGCAATTATTTCTAAAAACTTTGCCTAGGGAGATATTTTCTGGAAAAAATATTACTTAGGTCGAAATTTGCCGCAAAACTAATTTCAAAGGAAGCATTTTATAGGAAACTAGACTAATTTTTTTTGTGTTGAACAAAGTTATCTGACTAATATTCTTGTGACATTTTTATTAAAAACTTTACCATTCGCAGATTTTTCAGTCCCTGTATCTGTCTGTATCTGTCTCAATTTGCATCGCCTGTATAGTCGCACTTTTACTTGCGTCTGCTTCCAAACTCCTTAGCTGAGTAAAAGAAACTAGTCTTCCACACATGAATGACGCACAAAGTGTTCAATGGTTGCAGCGCCAACTACAACCTTAATCAATTCCAACTAAACTGGTCCAAATTTAATTGTCAACCGATTCACATCTTCTTTTCCAAGTTTTTTTTCTAACGCCAACAAATGGAAACAAAATTGGATTTTAAAAGCACAGCACAGCGGGTGTTGAGATAATGTATGCAAAGTTAACACCAAAGACTCAGGCTCGGGGAGAAATTTAATCATCAACATTTACAAGCTACTCTTTATCCGCACAGCATATCTCGCAATCGCCTCTCCATGCGTTCTGTAGACCGCTAAAGCGGTTCAGGGTGTTTTGAAAATCACAAATGAAAAATCTCGCGTTTGGCAGACATCAGAAAATTTTGCAGAGATAAATAAATGTATAGCATATGTACATACGAGTATGTACGATTATATATATTTACATACATACGACAAAATGCAACACACATAATTACGAATACGCATACATACATACGCACGCAGTACGTGTACGTATACATGTAGGTAAATGAATTGATGTTTGTATGAATAAACAAGTTTTTTGTTCAGTTAAATTAAAGTCAAACGTGGACATATTGCGAGCACGTACATATGTATCTATGACGTACATACATTTATTGTACCCCATTTGTACACATGTACTCGTACATGCAGGAATGTACACCACTTACAGACAATTTGTGTACAATTTCATTTCAGTTGTACTTTTGCAAATGAACACAAACGCCCTGTGTTGCATGCAACAGCATACAATTACCCACAAAAGTTTGCAAAGCTGGCTAACCGAAAGTTTGTTAAAAATTTTTAAAACTTCAATAAAATATAAGAAAGACCCAACATTTGTTCATCATTTTACTTAATGCTAGAGGTTTGTTTCGCTTTTTCTTCTCTTTCCTTTATTAGTTTTAGCCACAAAATCTCCTGCGTCAAACTATCCATTAAATAGACAATAATATACTTTCCACAATGAGTGAGCGCGGCACTCATATGCTCATCTGAAACGTCCGAAAAAGTGTATCTTAGGCTGCATGTTCAACAGCTGCAACGCAAGCTAAGGATACCTACTACAGCAGTCATCTAATATACAGGGTGGCGCAATAGAACGTGCATATTGCATCATCTTTTTTTGCGGGGTAGAAAAAGCGCGGGCGGGAGGCGCCTACATCGTTGGGTTGGCATGCTCATGGAGTTTTAGTCGCTATGAATCACTTCGACGGGAAGCGTCGGGCATTTTGCGTGCGCGCATTTTACGAGAACTCTAGTTCATATATTGCTACTAGACGACTATATTGTGCTGAATATGGACTACGGCGATTTAGTGAAGCTCCGAGTGCTAATTTAATTAAAATATGGGTAAAGCGTTTTGAAGAGACCAGTTCAACATTTAAACCACAAGCAAATGGTCGCCCAAGAACATCTAGGACCGAAGACAATGTTGAGAGAGTTATGGAGTCAGTACGAGGAAATCCACAAATGTCGACTCGCAAGAGATCGTCTGTCTTACAACTATCGCGACGAAGTTTGCAACGAATTTTAACATTGGATCTTAAACTGCATCCATATAAGCTGCAATTAACACAAGAATTGAAAAAGTCTGACTTCATAGCAAGGCTCGCATTTGCTAATGAAATGCTTAATCGATCTTCCAATCTTGACAATATCCTTTTCTGTGACGAGGCTCATTTCCTTATGATTGGGTTCGTAAACCGTCAAAATTGTCGTTACTGGAACAGTGAAAATCCCAAAATCAAACACCAGAAACCATTGCATAGTCCTAAAGTGACAGTATGGGCAGCAATCTCTGGCAGAGGAATAATTGGTCCTTTATTTCTTCGAGAATGCGCGGGGCCATAACGTCACGGTTAATATGGAACGCTATGTTGAGATGTTGGACGGATTTTTGGCTCCAGAAATTGAAAGTTCAAAAATAGTGAATTCCAGAACTTGGTTCCAACAAGATGGAGCTACCTGTCACACATCAAATGACTCCATGGCGGTGGTGAAGCAGATGTTCCCTGGCAGACTGATTTCGAAAAGAGGTGATATCCCATGGTCCCCATGTAGTCCAGACTTGACGCCTCTTGACTTTTTTTTGTGGGGATACCTCAAACACAAAGTCTACAGTAATAATCCAAGAAACATCGTTCAGCTCAAGGAGAATATCCGTGGTGAAATGGCAGCCATTACAGCAGTATTACTGAGGAAAGTTTTCAATAATTTTCGTTTGCGATTAGAGGAATGCCGTCGTAGAGAGGGTCACCATTTAGATGATGTTATTTTTAAAAAATAAACTCCATTTATTACTCTACATTGCCTTAGATTTATTTCAACCATACCTTTTGTATTTATTTTTTAATCTATTTTTTAAATATGCACGTTCTATTGCGCCACCCTGTGACATTATAATTATATATAATTAACAAAACTCGTTTAGTGTGTTAAAATTGAGATACAAAACAAAAAATTTTGACCAGATTTCCATATCTCTGTCGCAAAAAATACTTCGTTAAAATGTTCATTAACCTCATAAAAATACTCGTATTCCTAAATCGAAACCTATGTTGCAGCCGAATGTAGTCCAGTTTAAAAGATATTGCCATATTTAGACCGCCTCCATAAGAAATGATTTCGTTACACTCCACTGAACAATGCTAATGTTCTCTTCATTTGCCTAAACTGATTATGGAACAAAATTTGACATTGATATGGAGGGCGCTTTCAAAATAAATAATTTCATACAACCTTATGAATAATTCAAATTTTCGATTCACAAGTATGTTTACTTGCCTGACTTGATTATGAAGTTCTGCAAGGAGCCATATTCAAAACAATTTTTTAAAAAAAATTAGATTGTCCTTGCTACGAGTTTTGTTTTTAAAACTTAAACTATTAGAATAAGGTCCTAAATTTCTTGTACATTTTAGGCAATGCAAGAGTTTACCCCAAATCACTTTCAGATATAAAAACCCCTGCGCATAACTATTCATTGAACCGATTGTAACGTATCGTCCACAATGAGTTAACGCGGCATTCATGTAAGCACCTGCAACGTCTGAAAAGCAATGATAAGCAGTAACCATACCTTTAAAACCGATTAAACACCCTAGCTTTAAACGCAATAACACATGAATTAATATGAATCTGATTAGGTAAATTTATCAAAAGATGTTCTTATACACATAGAAACCAGCGTGTTTCGGTTTGAAAATTTAGTGAATAACTTCGATACTACATAACCAGGTAAACAAGATATTTTTGCTTCACATTTGGCACGATATCGATTCCATTGATCACTTGTTTTCTGATCTTAATCAGATATACGAAATTCAGGGGTTAATGGTTGTCCAGTGCGCTCCTTGCACAATATTCACTTAACTGAACAGTTATTTCCGGATTGTAAGCATAAATCTATGTCGCTTTTCCTTCAATAATGCATTTTATGTCTTCTAAAATGGTGTTGATTGGTTCCAAATTCATAATAGATAGATGGAATTGGTTTTTGAATGATAAATACCAAGTTTGTTGGACGTGACTTTCATTCTTTGAACTATTTATGCTACTTGCAAACATTTCTTTCTGATAGTGTCTGCTCACCGAACGCCTTTTGCAACATTCTAAATATTTCCGCAGCGGAAGTTCTGTTTCGTTAACAATATGTGAAGCAAATTCTTTGCGTAACAAAATCATACATCGCAAAAACCATTTTTTGCGCCGTACAAAGCATTGCTTAAACACTATTAATATTTATGATGTGAAATTTGGTACAGACATCTGTCAAAGTGTCAACAACTTAGAAAAAAAAATTTTCCTGAGATTCGATGTAGCCGCATAATATAAAATTGAAATCTCGTCCTATTTTTTGGACTCGGTAGTATTCATGATCTCGACAATATTCAATTAGCAGTCCATTTGTATGGGCTGCTGCTTGCAGGATGAATTATGCATTGCAATACTGTACTATTTCGTGACCACTTCACATCTCTATTTTCATACTGCCTACCGTCATAGTTTCATTTTCTTTCCAGTTAATACTATAAAACTTTTATATATGATATGATCTACATGTCACGCATTACATATTGTAATTATTTCTATTACATTTCTACACATCAACGGTGATGCAATAAACTGTTAATATATTTCACAAACAATTGATATTTTATCATAAGAATCAATTATAAGTAATTAAACCTCACACGGTTGATTCGCATCTATAATTAACTCCCTTATGTGGATCTCGGGGCAATCACAGACTGTACAAACTGTCAACACTTATCGGCTTGAGGCTCAAATTAAGAACAATTGGAATATTTTTACATATAAACAACAAGTTAGGACATAAATATGGCGAAAGTCATCCAAATCATATGATAGCCCAATTTTTAATATTTATGTGGAGGAATTTTTTTTAAAAATGTCAACTTATCGATATATCCACACAAAGCCATTGACCTTTGGTTCAATGAAACTTTAGAAATCCCTTAGCTTGACTAATAATAGAAACAACTCCCACATGTGTGTGACGTTTCTTGGTGCTAAATGTACCACACAAAAGATATGGGGGTAAACCTCACCATAGGGGAGGGAATGATACGTAAGAACAGTAATAGTTGTAGTAGTTGTATGGCAACCTATCAGTTATTGTGCTTTAAAACAGAAATTTGTATTTACGAAATTTCCACAGCCATCCATACATTGTTTTCCAGTGTAATCGTCATAAATCCTGGCATGTCAGATGTCTGGTTTGGAAACATATTGAAAAGCCATTGCAACAAATTTTTGACATTTGATAAATTACACTACACCACACTACTTCACATTGCATTGCTAAGCCAGTATTTTTGCAGTTTGATGTGGCTGTAATTAAGCTTAAGACGGGGCAAGCAAAAGAAAAGTGAAATCCTATGAACGAGTATACGGCAGCATTTGCTATTTTATTTATTTTTTTTTAATCTTTCCTTTTGGATTGCTGAAAGATAAAGCTGCCTGCTTTAAATAGGATCGAGACGAGGACATACGAGTATCATAAGATTGGATACTCGTAGAAGAAGAAGATTGGAAGTCCCTGGTTAACGGAGGAGATGAGGTAAAAGTCATAGTTGTTAACTTTCACGCAGTGTCCCAAAGGAAGAGTTTCTCTGTTCATCAAAATAATTATCGTTATTTTGTCCTCATTTAACAATCCCAATCATAATTTTGCTGACACCTTTTCAAAGTTTGAGAAGGCAACAGTAACATCTCCCAGTTTTCGACCAATGTTACCAATACGTCCGCGGTACGTAAAACACAAATGGATTTGTTGAAGGCTGATACATCTTTATTGCAATTTCCCTCGTAATCATATCCAAAAGTATGTTAAAGAGCCGGATGACAAACATCGCCCTATCTTAATCCTCGTTTGGCGCAAAACAGCTAAGTAAGATTTTTACTTTTTTTTTCCTGAAGACGTCGTATGACTAGTATCGGCCTGCAAAGAACTATATGTTATAGTTTACGGTGATGCTAAACTTGGTAATGGCTTCGTACAATTTCTGTCGCATAGAACTGTCGAAGGAAGTTTTATTACAGGAAAAGGTTAAAGTTAAAGAATTATCATATCAAAACTGATTTGTAAAGTACAATTAGGTTGGATAGAACATACTTTATGATTACATCATTTATGATTCATGATTTACATCATTCGAGCACAAAGTCTCTACCAACGATTTTGGTATCAACCACAACCCGCGTGATCCTCCCACAAGGGGTCCTACACCAAACGATCAGGCGGAAACTCAGTCCCAGGGCCTCTGATCCCCACGCAAGCAAAAAGTAAAGCAACAACGGACCATGACTGTCCGTACCCCCGAGAGATCAAAAATATACAGATGACAGGGCACGAACCCGAGACCTGCCCGTGCGTATCACTATCACCCCGGTACCAGACAAAGGCTCTGGTCAGACTCTGTAGCTAACCTACTCCCAGTTTCAATCCCTCGCGGTCCAGCGACTGGTGTCCCTGCACACGAGCAACAGCTGCCGACTATCAAGCTGAACGGGATTGTGGGATCAGCAGTAGGAGTAGGCCTATGCCCAAGACCATAGGTTTTAAATAACTCTACCGGCAGGCCATCGGTTCCTTTTCTTGTTCCTAAGTTGTAATGTTATTATTCCGTTTTGGCTCTCTTCAATTATTGGTGTACTTTCTTGACTTGGATTGCGACCTAGAATTGGTAACTTATCGAACTGTTTTTTCCATAGTGCATATCCGTGATCAAATTTCCGTCATTATCCTTGCAGAAGAATGTTATACGAGATGTTTTAAAATGGCCCAACTGAAATCAAAGTTCCGAGAAGATATTTTCGCCCGCTATTTACAGTTATTTTATGTTGCTGGAATCTGTGGCGATTGCGCTGAACAAATAGGAGCAGGTTGCGCGACAACAGACTGAATTCAATTTTCTTTCAATTCTCCTTGTTATATTTGCTTGTATTCCCCAACCGATAATAGTTTTTGAAAACTAATTTACTTTAGTAAATTTACTTTTCCAGGCGCGTTGCCACTCAAAATACATTCGCATGTTCACATATTCAGATAAATCTGATAAATTTAGACTTCTTTTCTAATGTTTAATAATAACGATATGCGGTCATAATTACGATAAATAGGACTAAATCTGTTAGATTTATACGTCAGTGTATATGTACTGACGTTATCATGAACTAGTTCATGATCCTTTTGAAGACGCCTCAAAAGAAGAAGTCACCTCAAAATTTGCTGGTGTACAAATCCCCAGCTTTATTACACCATTCAATCGAAATCATAGTTGATGTGAGATTTTTATTACTCCTTTAGCATTTAAATTTCGTCGATGATGCAAACGATTTATAATTATATAAAACCGATTGAAGGAAGTGTTTTGTTTAATCTGCTGCTGTTAAGGAAATGTTCGCAGATTTCTTAACATTTGCCATATTTTTCATTAATTCACGCCCTCTTCAAGCCCACACACATACAAATAAAATAAATAAATTCATTTTGTATATGAGGCCATGGTAATTTTTCAAAATAATAACGTCGTTGTCAGAGTTTAATTTGAAAATTACCCGCATTAAATGAGTGGCGATTTAAAGCGATTATTATGAGAGCGTGTTGTACTCTGCTTAGTTCACTGCAGCAGAGAATTATTTTGTTGTTGTTGTCAAAATTCTACAATTCCAACCGGAAATCGTAAAGCAAAAGTCGACATAATGAAGGGCTCGACTTGAGTTCCCATAGAATGCGTAAAAAATATGATGATGGCGATGGCGATGTTGGCGGTGATGCCAACGCTTAGCTGTGATACGAATAACTACTACTGTAGCTGTGACGCTCTACTGCTGTGATTATTTATAACTGTGTGCCCATGGAGAATTTGGCAGATAGAAGCGCATGATGATTCCTTTAGTCCCAGAGCTATAATATCACATTTATTTATTTGAATACCAGACTGCGATTGCAAATAGAATTATCACAACGACACAACTACGAACTTTGCTGTGGCGGATTGTTTTCCTCGCCGGAAAGACATGGCCAAACAATGAAATGAACCTCGGTAAACTCTTTGGACTATGGATGACCATGCTTGGATGCTCCTATGGTCATGTGCGTGTTCGGGATTTCAGCAGCAAAACTCACGTACGGTACAAAGAAAATTATGTTTGCATCTTTTTGGAGTGCAAAAGTTTAAATGTAAATTTAACACGATTGCAAATACGGATGGCATACTAGTTCACAGTATGCCATCCGTATACATACGAATATATGGATATATGTATGTACGAGTATGCACATACTATAAACGAATATGAATACCAACATATGTACAAATATCGTTTTAACTATGTATAACTATCTGTTTGCATATCCAAACAGTCTGGAGTGATGTTTACTTAACACGAATACGAGAAGAGAGTTCAATTGTATTCATTTCTATAGAAAGGAAAAAAAAAAACAGGGAGCGGGCAACACTTTTTTCCTGCACAATCCATCTATCCATCTATATGTATATGTCTATGTAGTACGGGTACGAGTATGTATATCTCTTATGGGCAAAGTTTATGCCTTTTCCTAGATTTATTCATTAAACGTAGATTAAGTGACTGCTACCACCATATATAGGGACGCAAAAGCGATGGCCGTGCCAGGAAAAGTCTCCATATATGATGCATTTAAGTCCAGTGAGGGAAATGCGTAAATGACAACCATTTCAATAGAAAAATCGGCTAAATAGCTATCACAAGGCGACTGATTGACTGCATGGAACGGAAATAAAACAGAATAAGGCTTGTGCATAACCCGCATGTGAGCGGAATGACTAATCAATGACGTTCGCGTGCAGTGGTCGATTTGTCGATGATCATCACTGTTGTTATTAGTAATTAATTTTGAAGTTTCACTTTTGTTTGTCAAGCTATGTTATGACAACTTCAAAGAAGTATTTCTGGAAATTCCGATAACCTAAAATAAATATTTCTTCTAAAATCATTAAAGGTAGTTCCCAATGAACACATGAAAGTGTTTTTGAATTCTCATCTACATAGTATAACTGAAAGGATGTGATTTGGAACGGGCAACCTTGTTGCACCTCTGTGCAATGTTTCTATGTTTTCATATTTGCCGTTTACTAAGTCTGCCTAAAAGTCTGCCGAGAGGAAATATTTATTTACATGAGTTGTTCTTCTTCTTAGTAATATAGTTGTCAGTATGAAATGATAAGTACTTTTATGCAAAATTAGATTTTCGACTTGTTTCGTACAACGTTTCGTACCAATTGTACTAGAATAAGAAATTAAAATAACTTTTTTTAATCAATGTTTTGATTTATTTCTTTTTTTTTCTTATTGTATCATTCAGCTGCAATTCATATAACTAATTGGTTTGAAAAATGATAGACCGTAAATGTACTTCATGTTAATTTACACTTATGCGACACTTGATTAGAAAATCATTTGTTCGGGATCGCCTCAATTGTCGTTTTAATGCACTGCTTCAATTTAATCAAATTCCTTGGCTTCGTATTGTACATCTCTTGCTTGACATAACCCCATAAAAAAAGTTTGGTGCAGTCAGGACAAGTGACCATGGGGACCAGTAGAAAGTGGAGTTTCTGGATATTAATTTGTTTGGGAATTTTCGTTGGAGCTCCGCCATAGCCGGTCAGGCTATGTGTGCACTTGCTCCATCTTGCTGGAACCAAATACTGTTGAAACGGATACGTCTTCGGCACAGTTCTGTGCAAAAAAAAAACTCCTTTAACATCTTTAAATAACGGTTCCCATTGACAATTGACAGGCTACAGTGGCACGATTCGTGTGCCACCCTGTATTACGCGCTTTTTCTTTTTTGCTTTTATTTAGTCTCGACGTATGGCGTCGATTATTTGCGACAACGTATAAAAAACCAAAAGGAATGTCTTATTATCTTATTATTATAGAATGGAAAACCCTTTTAATTCAATAAGCTTTTACTCGCCCACTTTTAGGCTCACTAAAAAAGGGAGCTACTGCGTAGCGATAACATCCAACAGCTACTATCAGATTAACCTTCGCCCAAAGGAAATTGTATACAAAAATAAACACACAATTTTGCTAAAGTTCTAAAACTATTGCGTCTTAATACCAAGTAAAGAAATTATGAAATTAGAAATTATTATGAAATAAGATAAACAAAACTCACTCACTTCTCATACATTTGCAGACTAAAAGGAATTGTTTAAAGAGTTCCAAGTCTATCAGAGAAGCTTTTACTGGACTCGTCGACTCTCGACTGGTCGAAGGGTTCGTCAGCACATCGAATTGACCGTCTCTTAATTTGTTTTGTTTGCTGGAAGGGGACGCTGTCATTAAATCGCTTTTTTAGTCTGTAATAACTTACACTTTTAACTTCGAGATTAACAAAGTTATAATTGTCAGTGCAATGTTCCATTTTGTCCACTTTTATACGCAAACAAACTACATTCGTTTCCATGCATCTGACTATTTCCACATGAGACCTCTATATCACCAGCATACACAAGTAAAATGTGACTTTATGAAAGGTGTTTCACAAATATGACCTTTATAAAATATACCTATCCTCGTTGAAGACTTGGTAGAGGGAACATCACATTATACGTGTATATTGGAAACATGAAAACGGAAAAAATCAATCAAATATGCCTTTTACAGCTTTTTATGTTATGTGATTATGCCCTAAGAAAGTTTGAGAAAGCTGCAGTAACATATTACAGTTTTCAACACAAGACGTACTTCTCCATTTAATGGCTTACCAGGACTATATTGTGCACATTGGTAAAGTCGAATCACATAATTCTTTCACAAAATTCTCTCGAAAGGACAATCATTATTGATTCATACAAACCGGTAGATAAAATCATCTGCCACTTTCACCGATTCCTTCCCAATATTTGAGGAAGCTTCTGTAATATATCGAAATTTTCAACACAAGGCGTTCAGTAAGTAAGAAGTGGTTATTGTTAAAGATGGTTGCCTTTGTGTTTATTGCCACTTTCCTCATTATCACTATCCCTTAACAGCCTTTATCCTCAATGAAGTCTTCGTGTCGGTCATATGGCATTCTATATTGCCCAAATGTAACAATTTCATTCTAGTTTCAAATAACTTGCACCTTCTTCTTCTTTTTTTAATAATTGACATTATTTGCAATTTATGTATTCTATATTATATCGTTTTCTTTACAGAGTCTGGGTATTCTTGCCTCCATTCCCGCCGGTCTATTGATTTTATCTCTCTTCGGTTTATTATTATATCTGCTAACACGATGCTGTGATCGAAAACCGCGTAAACCCAGCGCACAAAGATGTCAAAGTTGTACACTGGTGATAATAACTCTAATGACGTGCGCATCAATAGGTTTAGGTAAGTTCAATAAAAAATACTACACAATTTCAGATGTCAACCACACATACACTATATTTATGAACATGACTTAAGGAATTGTTGATTTTTTCCTTTTTTTTTTTGTTCCTTTTTGGAAATATAAATTGTTCGCTGTAAGGCTGTTGCTTAAATTTTCTGAGTGCAGAACAATAGTGGTACTCTATAGACGTTTTTTTGGAACCAGTATAAATCAAGTAGAAAATGCCTCAAAGCTGAACTCTGTTGCAATGCTGTTGCAAACGGATTTCCATTTACACAATTTTCCTGTTGGCACTACAGGGATGTTCCAATTAAACTTTGTATATTTTCTGAAAGTTGTTTGATTATTAATGTTTTGTTGTCTAGTTCAAGAGTCATCGTATTTTACGACTGTTGTGAATTTTGCTTCTTTCCAATAAGTTAATATATACCAAATGGAGTGTAAAGGAGCGGAACAACGATTCTAACGGAATTCCGTAATCCACCTTGTAAACTCAACCTATGTCTGACATTTGTCGATAATTGTCAGCGCCAAAAAACAGTGATATTCCATTTATGCTACTAAGTTATAACTTTTTTCTTGTATCTATCTGATGGCTAATTTGTTAGTTTTTTGTTCTTCCTTTTAAACATTCCTTTTCATTTTCTCTGCCAATAATTGTCGAACACGTCTGGCTATTACAATGACGATATCTCATTGCATAGCCTGAAAATATTATTAATTGGTAGCTTGCAGAGCCTGTTATAGTGCCTCCCCCATCCATCTAGAGCTCAAAAGTTTACCAAGTCAATGACATACAATGCGTCGTTGTCTCCAGTCTGTAACCCAAACAATTGCCAATGTTATCCTGTCACTGACTTATCACAACCTGCGGCATCACAAAATGGCCCATTGTTTTAAGGGGTTGTCTTCTCATCTCTGATATCTCCTGTTATTCCTTTGTTACTTTAATGTTGTTTTCTAGGTTCTGTTTCTCCTTTGGCTTTCTTCTTTTGTGTAATGATATTATTGTAAAATGCAATTATTTTAAGGATTAAGGTCCTGTCTTCAGTGACATAGATAAAAGGGATGCCAACAATGTAACCGGACACAACTACTCGCACAAATAAAATGTTTATATCATACAGATTATGATGACTGTGGTGTACGAGTGGTGTTAGGCAGATTTTGTTGGCCTGGAAAAAAATAAACTGGCCTAGCTCCTAGTCTATTATGTAGAATTGTGTTTGCTTGGCGTTTGTAGTTTATTTAGCTGGCATTGCAGATAGAATATTCAATTTGGTTTGTAGTACTATTTTTGGATTCCATTTTGAAATTGATAAACTTAATTGAAGGAGGGAGAGAGAATTGAAATATTTTCTGTCGTGTTTCAAATATTACATAAATAATGGGTTATACATTTTCGTTATTAAATGTAATTTTCGTAATACACGATTGGCGATTTTATTCAAATAACTTTCAACTGGCTAAACAAGTTTAATTTCGGCTCATTTTGGACAATTTTTGTGAATTTAACTACATTTACTAACATTAAGTCACCGTCCACATATATGGTCAAGGTTGAAATATTATAATTCTGCTAAAAAAAAAAAACTCGTTTGCCACATAAATGGTATAAACCGTAATCGCAACTGTTAAATTTCCATTTACACCAGCACAAAATACTTGGTTTGCCGTTATTATGGAGGTATCAAAAATGTTAGCGTTTTACGTACAAATGTCGGTTTTGAAGAATCAAAAATGTCAACATGTGCCAGAATCATGTCAGTTTTCTTCATGCACTTTCTCTTTCTAATATTAGATGCGCGGCCCACTATCGTACATCAATTGCATTATCTCAGAAGCTATCCGCGAACCGTAAACAACAACCTGCTAAAATTTTATCAAAATTGTAAAGGAAGGAACATCGATATGGAAAATTAATTGTATGCAAATTGATTTTTGATGTGCCAACATTGAGCGAATACAATTTCTAAAAAAAAAAAGAAAAAAGATCGAAAGGAATCATAAAATTTTATGTTTCTCAACATACGAAGTGTGTTCAAAAAATAATATGAATTTCTTTTTTCTCAAAAAATATTTATTTATTCATCAATTTCTACTTTTTCTCCTTTAAACTAGTCCCCCTCAGATATAGTACACTTTTGCCAGCGTTTTCTTTCAATCCTCGAAGCACTTCTGATATGCACTTTTTGGTATGTCCTTGAGCTCTCTCAGCGATTCGGTTTTTATCTCCTCAATCGTCGAAAAACGCCGTCCTTTAATGGGTCTCTTCAATCAAATCTAATGAAGACTGTGACTGAGGCATGATAGCGGTATTGTTTATTTCCAAATAATCTCTCACAAGCAAAGATAAGTGGGCAGGTGCACTATCATGTTACAAAAGCCATGAATTTTTTTCACAATTCCGGGCGTTTTTATCGTTTTGTTTCACGCAAACGGCGCATAACTTCAAGGTAATACTCCTTATTTACCGTACGACCTTGTGACAAGAACTCCTGATGCACTACGCCATAGTAATCGAAGAAAACAGTGAGCAAAATCTTGACATTTGATCGAACTTGGGGTGCTTTTTTTGGCCGTGGCTCTCCTGGACTTTTCTGTTGGGACTATTGGGCTTTGGTTTCGATGTCATAACCATATACCCATGATTCGTCACCAGTTATGGCCCTTTTAAGCAAATCTGGATCACCGTTGGCGTCATTCAACAATTCCTGAGCGATGCTCATGCGACGTTGTTTTTGGTCGAAATTCAGCAATTTTGAAACGAACTTCGCTGCCACACGCTTCATGCCTGAAATTTGCGAAAAGATTGCATGGCATAAGCCAACCGATATGCCGACATCATCAGTAACTTCTCTAACTGTGATTCGACGATTGCCCATAACAACTTGCTTCACTTTCTTAACATTTTCATCGGTTGCTGATGTACCGGGGCGTCCAGAGCGAGCGTCGTCATTCACATCTTCTCGACCTTCTGTGAAAAGCTTGTACTACTTGTGAACATTTTTTAACTTAGACTACTCTCACCGTATGCTACTGTCCTCATTTCAAGTGTTTTTGAGCACTTAATTCAATTTTTTACACAAAATTTGATTCATTGTTTTCGATAGCAGAAAATAGCCGAACACGCTAAAACACTTGGTTTATTTATGCCTCTCACAAACCAACTAAACATGCTATAAAACCGTCAACATATCTTCGAGACGAGTGTACCAACATATAAAAAAATAATAATCGAAAGTGGAATATACGTAGCCCGCGAAATTTGAAAATTGAACTTATTTTTTGACTTATTTACTCAATGATTAATTTCAAAACTGATTTGTTTGTTGACATAGGCTACTATTTATTTAATTAATCAGGAATCGTTTTGTGTCTTTTACTGTTTTTTTTTTTTTTTTTTTTTTTTTTTTTTGTGTGGACAAAGTACTCTAAACATACCGTTCAGTTCAGTACACTCAGGCAATTGGGATTGAACGTTTTGCAATTATTAGGTCATGATTGATTTCAAATTCTATCTCTGATTCCGAAGCTTCTGGATTGACCATTTGAGGCCGAGTAGCAAGGATTTCAGCTGTCAATTTTTAATATATTTCGAATATATTTTTCCATTCCATTAACAATATTTCTACATCGTTGATGTCAAATCTGCTTTCTGATTTAGTTCTGGAGAAAAGGTGAATGAGAGACAAATTCGTGGCCTATTCAATGAACAGTCGTCTTGGCGTCTATGCAGCTGTGTAGCTTTACATCGTTTTAGTAAAAGAGTATTTTTATAGTTGTCAAATATGGACGTTTTTCAAATTGTTTTTGAAACAATAATAACTAACACTGTTCTTTTGTCTGTCAGCCAATAGATTTATATTGGTCTGTTTCCCTCGCTGTTTAAACTGCAGCTTGGCCGTAGGTGCGTTGTGACGGAACCAAATCTATAAATTTGCGCAAAAACTCATCTGCATTCCAGTTGCACAACGGCGAACACTCTTTCGATGTCGTCGTGTGATTCGATCTCTTGTCAATTGACAGCGCTATTGACTGACCCTAAGCCTATGATATGTGCATTGCCTCTACACATCCTGGCACTTTCAGCCTCCGATCGATAAACACCATATCATGAATATTTTCTATTGAATAGAACGTACAGAACATAATTTCCGTCTGTATTACTTCAATGAAGTTCAGTAGATGACTTGATTACTATTAATGTGTATACAGCAAAGTCCCAATATTATTTATAAAGCTTTTCCTTCATTAAATTGGTTTGAATAAAGAGTTTCTCACAGAATCCTTGAGAACAAAAGAGTGCCGATGGATCCGAATTTAATATTAATAAAGAGGACCAGTGGCGCCACGGTTAGTATGCGTGGCTATCGAAGATTCTAACCCCAATGCAACCAGCTTGTTTCTTTGTTAGACGAATGTCACAATTTACTGACGAAAATGAGTACTCGAGCAATCGACAAGCCTAATAAATGATCATCAAATTAAATCGTTATTAAATGGGACTTACTATTTCAATGAGTTTAAAAACTGAATACGTCTATGCTCGGGAATTATCCCCATTCGTGGGATGCAGCGAAATTTCATTTATTTTCTTGCTTCCTTTTACAAATGACCAGTAAGTTTAATATCATTATTGTTTTTATTCATTCTCATATTTCGCCCGAAGCTATCGCAAAGTATGAAGTATAACATATTTTTAAAAGCGAAAGTAACTCCCTTTAAGACTCAAAAAAAAGAGTTACTGGAATCCAATGTATTTTGAAACGTAATGGCATTTTAAGCAATAATCTTGTTATTCTTGGACACCATCGCTCTAACAGAATGTTTAATGAATACATTACTCTATAGTGATATCTTCTCTGAAAAATATGGCCTTGCCAATTTGTAAGACCTCGAAAATGTTACCCTCACCCTCTAAAAGTGCAGCATTTTCTGTTTCTAAAAAACATAAAAACTATGCTATTTTACCATTTCCGTACAAAAACTTAACACGTAAAAAGATATAAAATGCCGAATTTACATTCCCTGGTGAAAAAATTCAAGTAATCAATAATTAAAGCTGTGTTTTTTCTATTATATCTTTGTTAGAATTACCGAATTAAGTTAATTTCTTTCATTTTTACACAAGTTTTAAATATATATAACTTCAAACTTGACAATCATGTTAACTAAAACAAAAAAACAAAAGAAAACGATTTCTGCCTTCAAAAATGCAACATATTTGTGTAATCAAAGGGTGACATTATCAGAAAATAAAACACAGGGAAAAAACGAATTTTTCGTGTAAAGAGCGGAAAAATATGTTGCTCTGTTATCGCCTGTTCATCACTGTCGTCCTTTCTCCCTCATCTGGTGAGATTAACGTATCTACAAGTCGCTTTGAACTGTTCTATATATTTATTCTCGTTTTGTTTTTTTTTTCGTATTTTCCGCCATTTTCCCCTTTAAAGTATACCCTTGTTTTGCTTGAGGCTACACATTCCAATCTGCCAGACTAAAAGCGATTGAATTGATGCCGGTCGGAGGTTGCACTCAGCTACGACGTTCGCCCACATGTGCATGAACATAATTTCCAATTTAAATATTGATTGCTTTCGGTAGAGCTTTAGAAGTAGAGAGAGAGAGAGAATGAGAGAGAGGGAGAAATAAGATCAATGACTTCACAATGAATTCAATTAATAATGGGGTCAATTGATATTGCCGCGGCGGTATTATTTCATCCACTTCGTTTGTAGTTCAGTTCCGTGTTGAATGCAGTCGATTTTTAATTTTGTTTTGCCTTTTCTCTCCCTCAACTTTGCAGTTTGCAGATATGTTTTCTCCATATAATTTTCACTCAAATATATTGTGAATTTTGAATGCTCGACATCGTGTTTCTCATCTCATGTTTCGTGATTTTTCTCGCCCCTTTGCAGGTCTCTATGGTAATGATGACTTCCATAACGGTTTATTGCAAGCATTCAGTTCCGGCAAACAAGTGGAAGGACTTGTATTAAGTTTAAAACGACAGGTAAGTAAAATGAGAAAATCCATATACCACATCGTTCTATATTTAGCACCAAATACCATGTACGAAGCCAGTTTGTAAGGATACTAGATAAGTTTAATAAAAATGAAGTCCTTTTACCATGCCTTAAGTGGTGCCTTCATCAAAAATGTTGTATCCTTTTTAACAGCACTTGTACTCCCGTTACACAGACTTCAACTATATAATCCAGTATTTAAAAGTGACAACTATTTGTGTGTGTACGTTAGAGGAGGTAGGAAAGTGAGAGATAGAGAGAGAGAGGGTGCGTGAATATGTTATCTGACACCTACACATTTTACTATTTCCGATTACGGCATGTAAGTAAAAATAAAGCGGTTCTCATGTTCCTAAGAATTACCTCTTATTATAAAATAAAATCCCGGGAAGCTGCATTTAAACCTCATAATATGGCTTTATGTATTACACTACGTCATGAAAGTATTCGTCCTAAGTCATAAATAAAAAGCCATAAATAGATATTCCTAATAGAAAACGACACTTTAGCAAAAGTTAGTAGCATTTATAAGAGAGGTGCTAATACAAATGATATAAAAAAGTAGTGGTGGGTAAAGGAATTTTTCGTATAAAGAAGCATTTAATTGATTTCGTCATTCCCGCTGATATACAAAGTGGTGTACAAATCGTGCTACTGTCAACTGTCAATGTTTTTTTTTTTGTCCAGAGCTGGGGTTATGTCAAGCAAGAGGTGTATAAAATGAATATAAGGAATTTGACTGAATTGAAGTATTCCATTAAAACAATAATTGAGGTGAACCCGCAATGAATAGTTTCCTGTTCGCATGTGCATGAATGACCTTAGATGTCATTTACGGTCTATCATATTCAAAACTAATTGATTACATAAAATAACAGATGAGGGAAATATATAGATAAAAAAATATAATTGCATTTCTTATTGCATTGCGATTGATGAGCCAATTGTCTTACAATTATATTTAATGCATCAATCAATAAGTACCGAGAGTAAGGACGATGTATCAACATAGTCCAAGACGTCTATAATATTTTGATGGTATTTTACTGAAAGCTGCCTGACGTTTTTTTTTTTCTATCCAACAGTGCAATGATGGGTTCACTCGTTATAACACATTGATGTTTTTGTTCCACTCTTAGCAAACGCGGTGCATGTTGGGAAAATATTTTTTTCCTGCCCAAATTTTTACGCTAAATAGTCAATACATTGTCTTTTGACACCTTTAGAATGTCGGCTGTCTCTCGCAAGTTCTCGCAAAAATAAATGAAATACATTGATTAAAAAAAAGTTTTTTGAATTTCTTATTGTATCGCAATTGGTGCATAAGCCTATACTAGCAATTTTGTTTGAATACTACTGGTTACTAAATACTTAATATCCTATTTAGCAATTAAGGCAAAAATTTCTTCTTTTTTACATGAAAACGTTTCCTAAGTTTTCTTTTGTATTGGTTAACTATCAGTAATTGTAGTCCCTCCTTTTTTACAAAAATCAACTTTTTTTATAGAAAGTAAAATTTTTCCCAAAAAATAATTTCTTTAAAGTGCACTGCGAAACTTCATTCAAAAAACTTAACAGTAAGCAACATTAAGGACATTTATTATAACTTGGAACTGCTGTACGGAAGCTAACTTTTTTCTCTTCTATGGAAATCTAATTCAAAAGTATGTAGACAGACAAGTAACTGAAAGATAACATTTTTACTTTCTAATAAAAATTTCACTGAACGCTATTTTGTTATAAAGAAAAACAACCGGAAAAAAATCTTGGTAATAGATATGAGGCAGATTTCATGTGGAGTATAAAGTGAAGAAAGTACTGTACGGCAGTGTACGGTAATTTATCACAGGAGAAACGTCTAAAAGACAATTTCCGCAAATCATTCTTTCTTAAAGAGAAGTTACTGGACGATAATTTGACAAAAAATAAAGTGTCTGAAAGACGACGTTTCTCATAAATATTCACTGGAAGTGTTGTCTTTCTCTACAGAAAGTTTTTATTTTGAACAAAATGTGAAGTAATAATGAAGAATAGTAACTCTTCTTACAGGAATCGAATTAGAATCGTTTTTTTTTTATTGGAAAATTGGTAATATTTTTCTGGAAAAACCAGTGGGACTTCTTATAAAAGAACTAACTGGGATCAACTTTTCGTACAGATACATGTCTGTTATATAAATTCTCTATAAAGGGAGTAGTAAATTTTCTTGCAACAATGGAATTTATGGTATTTTTCTAGAAAAGCAACTGGAAGATAACTTCTAGTACAGGAAGGAACTGAAGTCGACTTTTCGGCTGCAGAATACTTTTTCTTAGAAAAAGTTGGATGAAATATTTATACCCTCTACGGAAAGCTAATAGAAAATTAGTTTACAGGAAAGTGCCCGAAAGTTCATATTTTTGCGGAACAGACAATATGGAATCATTCTTTCTAACACCAAAGTCAATGAAACGTCAATGCGCTACCAAGAAAGGAAACTGAAATTATTATTTTTTTCTAATAAATTCTAATAAATTCCTACCTAGAAAACAGCTTTTCCTAGAGAAAGTTTGCGAAAGAAAATTTTAATAATAGAAGTTAAACTGCCAGGTCTATTTTATATGGAATAGGAAACGAAGAGTACGTTTTTATAGAAAAGTTGTAGTATAGTATTTTTTACAAAACAAAAAAACTGAGAATCAATTGTGGAAATCAAGTATGTATTTTATTATAGAAATTTTCTTGACGGAAAGGTATTATTCAAAATATTTAGTATGCACCAATTTTTTTATAGAAATCGAACTTTATTTTTATTGAAATTGATAAATTTTTCTGAATTTTATAGTAGCCTTTCCTATGGGAAAGAATTGAACTAAAATTTTATTTGCACAAAATTTACACAATTTTTTTGGAAAACTAGCAAGTAAAGGAAGCAATATTTATTAATATTAAATTTTCTAACAGTATTATAGCTGGTGGACAACTTCTTGTGGAAGAAATGAAATTTTGAACTTTTCTTACAGAAAAGTCCTTGTAATATAAGGTTTCCTAGAGAAAAATGTTCTCTTCTCTGGAATACCAATTCAAAATATACGTAGAAATGTAACTGGGAAGCAATTCTACATTAAGAAAAGGACGATTAGCTTTCTCTTCTAAAGAGAACTAATTGAAATGGCATATTCGATTCTTGTAGAAAATATATTGGATGATAATTTATCTTATAGAAACGCAATTCGCATAAGAAGCGAAATATTGTAATTACATATCATCGCTTCTTATCGAAGATTTGCATGACGGCAATCCGCCGCGTAAAAATACTATGAAGAAATTTTGATTATGGATAGATAGAAATTTTGTCGTAGATACTTGCTTCAAATACAGCTAGTCCTAGGGAAAGTTTCTAGAAGAAATTTTCAATGATTGGAAAACACCCTGAAGACAATTTTTAGAAATAACTTTTTTTACAAAAGGTCTGAAGATATCTATAAATTTCTTATAGAAAAAAGGTGCTACCACAGCAAAGAAAATTGTTTTTATATAACATAAAAGATAAAAAGTAGTTTCTCCCGTATTAAATAACAATTGGGAAGTGGAAGATAAAAACATATTTGTTTAAAAACAAATACTTACTTAAAACAATCTTTGTAACGCGGATTTCTTCTCTTCTATGTCAACATTTTTACAAAAAGCTAGATAGAAATTATGTTTTCTTTCAGTTATTGATCTGCAAGGCTCTTACATTGCTATGTTGTAACAGGCAGAAATTTAACTGGATGGTAAATTCTAATTTTTCTTATGTCTTCTTCGAGAAAATGTGCGGAAGGTAGTTTTGTATTTTCTTATAGAAAAACTAATTAAAGTGTATTAAGGAAAAGTAAATGCAGAACAATTTGCAATAAAAATATTTGCAAAGAGAAAAATGAAAGGCAAAATTTCTGGGTGAAATAAACAGAAGGCAATTTTGGTTATACAATAATAAAGTCCGTTTTCTTTGTGGGAAACAATCTGAAAAACAGTTTTTTACTGAGAACAATGTGAGAGGTGTGTGTTTTTCTTGACACCAAACAACCTGAATTGTTTCCTATGTAGGATGGAATAAATTGTATATTTTATTGTAAAAAGAACAACTGTGGGGCAACACTCCGTAACAAAATAATTCGAAGAAATTTTTGGCCATGCTTATAGTTTCACAGTGTACACTTCTAGGCATTGTGGGTGGTCTCCCGTGTATAGTAAACGTACCTGTATTTCACACTACATATGGCTCGTGTATCCTTTATGCAACTATAAGGAACACATTTATGAGAAAGTGTGACACATTGAGCATCACACATACCAGTTCTACACACAAGGCAAATGTTCTGTAACCAGTAGAAAGTAGTGTTTACATGTGTTTGTAAATGGATTTATGCTATGTCTGTGTGTATGTATGTATGTATTAACATCACAGCACTGTGGCTGTGTGAAAGCCTATATCCTGGTATACATTGGAGTGTTTTCGCTTGTGATTTTTCGTGCTACTTTTAGCTTTTGGCTTTCAGTTTTTATAATTTTTTTCCGTTCGAACTCGAACTGAAAAGCATGTAAAAATGTAGAAAGGAAAAGGCGCAAGCAAAAGGTGGATATGTACAATACAACTTTAGGACATACCGAGGCCTACAAATAAAGCCGACGCGATGAAGCAGTCGGGAATGAATAAAGTTCTTATGAATGCACAAATGCACACACGACCAATATATGTAACACGTCATGAGCTACATTAAGATGTATCCAACGTGCAACAGCAAGCGACACACGAGATACGATAACTACAGCATCTACGGTAGATGGGGCTGCCTTACAATATTCAACCAACAACTAACTCCTTATGCCTTCTGGGCCTTATCCTTAATCTTTGTATGAATGTGTGTGTGTGTGCGTGTGTACATGTATCGGTTGTAAGAGAACGCAGGAAATTTGTGCCAACGACCAGTAGTAACATGAAAAATGCAATAAATGTAAATATTAAAAACAAAAAATGAATGAATGAATCAAAAAAGAAAAAAAATACAAAAGGAGTCTGAAAAGTACAACGAGGAAGTTTAATTTTTATTCTCCTTACAATTTCACAACTACTCAAGATTCTGGGCCAGGATTTATGTGCACAAAAAGGTTTTTAAATAATTTCCTTAAGTTTGTTTTCTCTCTCGCTCTTTGTCGCCCAGGTTTGTTTGCTTCATCGTCCATTCATTTCTACAGCCACTTGATCAGCTTAATGAAAACGAATTTTTTTAATTATCCCATTAACAAATAAACTGTGTTGTTGTAGCAAAGTGAAAAAAGTCTAAAAAATGAAATGGGGAGGGAAGGACCAGATGGGAAAAAAAACTAACAAAATATATTAAAGTTTTTAATAGAAAATTAACTAGCAACGCTACAATTTTTCCAGAAAAGTTGCAGAGTAAATTACTATAGAGAGAATTACGAGCAAGATAACTTTGCTCAGGGGAATGTTGGATCGCAACTTTTATTGTATAAAAATAACTGCAGGAAACATTTATACGCATTTTTACAGAATATAAACACGTTTCTTATAGAAAGGATGATTTTATGGTAATATTCTTAAGTAACTGGCAACAAAGATAATAATAGCATTTATCATATTAAGTTCCTAAAAGTAAAATTAGTAAAGTATTGCTATGAATATGTAAATCTTCTCAAAAGAAGTTATTTAGAAGAAACATTGCACAAATAAATCTAAATTAAACGACGACTTTTCTTTCCTAATGTAAATCTGACGTTAAAAAAATTTTATTTTAAAATAGCGGACCCGGTGAACTTCGACTCGCCACAATTTAACGCCTTCAGATAAACTCTCGAGTAATAATAAAACACAGATAGTTCAAATTTCAATGCGATTTATTTGAGTGGAATCGAAATCAGTAGAGAGCGATATGATGAACAATGTTTTTTGATTTGTTTTCCGGCGCAAAAACAAACAACGAAGACGGTTTCCCAATTTCGAAATTCATCGCCCAGACTTCCAACGACTGGCCTTGCGATTTATTTATTGTCTTCGTAAAAGCCAATCGAATGGGGAACTGAATCCGCTTAAATTGGAATGGAAGATCAGTTGGAATTCTCGGAATTCGTGGAATAAGGACTTCTTCTTCTTTGAATTTGCCCTCGATAATCGTCGCTTGAATCACATTGTTCATCAGTTTCTTGATGGACAACCGCGTACCGTTGCACAATTTCGGATGATTCAGATTCCGCAACATGATTATGATCGATCCTACCTTCAGCTGTAAATTATGCCGCTGTGTTCCTGGCACATCAAGCGAGTTCAAAAATTCCGTCGGATAGTCTGTCGCTCCATCCTCTTCGGTCACGCTGTCAACGGATTTGTACGAATGCAGTTCCCCAGCGATTTGACTTTGAATAATCAAATTCAAGTTATCGACGTCCTTATTCTTCGCTGCTAGTATTGCCCTTTCACTAATCCAATGCCGGGGAACACTTTCACAATGCCGGGGAACACTTTGGTGATGAGTTCCTCCTTCGACGATGTGAACGATGTGAGGTGGTGATTGTGCAGCGCGAACTTGTGCAATATGGGCACGTCTCCATCCATTATGTTCCGCGCGTTCCTCTTGCATTTGATTATCACGGACTTTCTGACTAATTATTGCACTACGTGTACGAAGTCCACGATTTGATCGTCAAATAGGTGGCATTAGTCAAATAACTCTCCCTGAAATGGAATAAAGTCGTTTTTGACTAATCCTATTAAAAAAACAATTTTTTTTTTCAAAAAAAAAAAAAAACTTACGAAATGAATGTATCGCAATAAATATCCGCAATCCAATAAGGTAACCTCACTTTTTACACGCAAACTTATTTTCTGAAAAAATGATCGAATTGATAAACATTGCACTAAATTTCAATTGATCGTACTGCTCGTACCGTTAATGGATGTGATACGCGATATTTGAGTATCCGAATTCAGTGTAATAATACGCAAAACTCGAATCAATTGCGGCAAGAAAAACGCACATTTGTTTAATAGAAAATCACAATGCGAAAAGTGCAGCTGTCAAATTGCGCTCAGTTTCAGCATTGAACGCAGCACAGCGTCATCTGTTATTTATCTCGTTAACTTCTCCACCCAAAATTCACGCAAAACATATTTTATCGCAATAAATTTCGTAATTTTCTTTTATATCGCGCAAAATCATCAAATCATGTGATAAAATGCAAAATTTCGCCGAAACAAATTGAAATTGTTCACGCTTTTCCGGAATTTTTCGTGTTTTTCACTAACAGTTTTCTATTTTGCCATTCGAAAAGACATTCCGGAACAATTGCACACAAAATTCCATACAAAAAATCAATTTTCGATTTTTTCAATTTTCCGACTTTTCCGGAGGGTTTTCCCAAAATTTTCTTTCGTAAAAACCTTCTCCAGGCAATTACGAACAATTGAGAAAAAATTGGAGCCAAATTGGTCCAGGCGTTCTTGAGTTATGAGCTTACCAACACATTTAGCGATTCATTTTTATATTATAGATTATTCTTTTCATAAAGGATAAACCAATGTTGTTACGAAAAACTGTAGTAATTCAAGTATTCTTACAAAAAAAAAAAGAAATTTGAAAAAAAACTCTCCAGGAAAAGTAATTGTTTTTTTTTTTTTGGGTATGTTTGCAGAGTATAGAAAATAATTTGTATTACAGGAGAAAATAACAGCTTTCAAACTTTTTTATAGAAAAGCGTTCTCAAATTTATTTTTCAAAGAAGAAAGCATATTTTCGTTTGCGTGATTATATGAAATATTTTCTTTTGCTGAGAAGCAAAAGACATTGGTTACCATTAGGAAACAACGGGAAGGATATTTGTTCATATATGTATATAGATAAGAGGAAGGAAACTTTTATTTTAGGCTAAATTATCTGTTAGACAAAAGTAACAAGAGAAAAACTTCTCTGAAGGAAACTAACGGTAGGTAAAATATTCTTATGGAAAGTTGTCGGAAAGTCAGATTTTTTGTGCAGATAGCATGTAGTTAGTAAAGAATCAAACGGAGGGCCAACTTTTTAAAGAAAAACAGAAACTTGTGTGAGCAATCTATAAAAACTATATTACATATATATATTTAATAATTATGTCTGTCTTAATCAGAAAATCTTCCTGGAAGGAATATTCACATGTAGAAATCGAATCTCAGAAGAAATTACAAATTATTATTGTAGAAAATAGCTGCGAAAAATCTTTGTGCACAAAAGCGGGTGGAAAGCAACTTCTTAAAGACTTCTTTGGCATATAATTTTTTAAAATATAAATGTGGTTAAAGTATTTATATATTTTTTTTTTAAGAAAATCGTCTTTGTTCCACTTCGTTTCCACCCTCTTAACTCTATTTCCGTCTTTTAGTTCTTTCTATTCGATATGCTACAAAACGTTTGATAAGCTTAATAAAAACGTATTTGAATTACAGCAGTTCCTATGGCTTGAATGCGCACAAATACAATCTGTTGCGTGTGTGTGAGTGTGCGGGAAGGTGCATCTGTAATTCTATCCCTTTTTATGGATATGACATATTCCCTGTGTTATCTCTGTGTGCTGGGAGCTTTTAAAAAGGAACTCATCTTTGTATTTGCGTTGTATTTAATTTTATAGGTGTTCCCCTAAACACACACACATACACATCTATGTGCATATATTTACACACAATGTACTATGTTTATTTATTTCTATGCAAGTGTGTGTGCTTTTGACTAAAATATGCAAAAGATGTTAGTAATGTCTATGAATGTGTTTGTAATTTTTGGATTTCTTTCGGAATACTTAACTGTGTATGAGCTAGTGTTTGCTCATAGCATACTTTTAGGCGCACAAGCAAAAAAAAACAAGAGGGAATATGTGTCACTTTTTCTCCATTTTCAATGGAACGCCACGGCAATGTGGACTACTACAACGACAAATGCAACAACTCAGCTCTGTCCCACACCTGTGCGCATTCTTCCTGGCGAGAAGTTGTATTCAAATTCAATCTGCTGCTGTGTGGGTAAGACTGGGAATGTCGGCTTTGGTATAGTATCGTGCTGTGCACTTGTACATGTATGTATGGATCTACAGTATATATATACGAGTATATATACATATATATATATATATATATATATTTATATATATATATATATATATAAATGTACAAAATCCTGATGTATTTAGTTTTGTATTATCGCAAAGAAGTTGCCGTTAAAGAGGAAGACCATTTTATGCTTTTTAAATATTTGAAAAGCTTAAAAAGGTAAAACGATAAAACTGCACAATTTCAAACAACAACTACCGGCTACAGTATAAGCTCTAATTTGCATGTCATACGGTGTTTCCTTTATTCCGGCTTCCTTTTCTTTTCTCATCTTCCTTGCTGTTCTCCTTGGCAAGGAGCAGGAGTTAGAAACAATTTAAAATTTATTAAACTTCTCCTTTGCATTGCCGTCACAGTCGTCTAATGTACACGGATGGTGAAACCTTTTTCGGTTGCCAACCTAAAAAGTGGAGCAACCCGCATTTTGATTGTGCTTCCCATAGAACGAGAAAACGAGTAAGCAGCGACAATACAAGAAGATGGGGCACCGGCGAATAAGAGATCATTATAATGGTACACGTGTGTATAAGTATGTACTTAACGGTAAATAGAAACAATCGTAAACAAAATCATTTAACGAGATGGGAATGAGAAATTATAGTAAAAGCACATATTTCAAAACCGAAAAAGAGGACAAAAAAAGTGCTAAAATGGAAAAATAAGCCAAATATTGATTAGCTGAAAAACGATTACAACAAGAGAAGTTTGGCTCTTCCTAAGCATCTACGAAGCAAAATTAATTTACCAGCTCGAATAAGGTGTCAAAGGTATCTGTTCAGTTGAATCAATATGAGGATATATACATTTCTAATTTTAACTCAGTAACCATTACCTGCAGTTTGAGAGCGAATCTGGCAAGATAATTTAGAAAATTTTGTCAGACCTGTGGAAAGTGTTGCAGCATCAATCGCTATGAACTCTGCTTCAGAAAAGATATACCGAAGGGTGATTCTACGACCTAATGGCAGTCAGTGCCGAAATAAAGCTAACGTTATCCTCTATCCATCAAATGGTCAATTAAGAGCTTTTACCACTTGTTAGAGCTTATGAAGTATCCGAAATTTAAAGAATACATTGTGAACAAAGAACACAGGTAAAGGTGAAGGTTCGTCAGGACGCTGCTGTCACATTTAATACTAAGGCATAAGCGACGTCCATGCGACGTTGGTTTTGCTCAAAATTTAGCAATTTTGGAACAATCCGTAAAAATTGTTTGGCATGAGCCGAACGATATGCCAACATCATCAGCGACCTCTATAATAGTGATTCGACGATTATCCAAAGTCATTTTCTTCACTGCTTCAATGTTTTCATCGGTTGTTGACGTGCTCGGGCGGCCAGGACGAGCATCGTCAGTGACATCTTCTCGGCCTTCCTTAAACCGGTTATACCACAATTGAACTCGTGTTCTGCTCATAGTAGACTCGCCAAACGCCACAGTTAACGTTTCAAATGTCCTTGCACATTTAATTTCATTTTTTACACAAAAATTAAGACAGTTTCTTTGATCCATTTTTTCGAATAGTTAAAAATCGAAGAGCGCACCAAAACACAACTAACCTTTTTATCTGCCAAATACAAACTGAACATCCAAAATGGCTGATATTGTCAACATATATAACAGACATGTGTACTAGCATAACAGAAAAAAATGGGAAAATCGAACATACGTAACTCATGAAATTTGAAAATAACAGTTATTTTTTGATCACACCTCGTATAGTAACAACAACACAAAGTACGCAAATAGCGCTCCTATTCCTATGAGCGAACCGCTGATGTAGCCGCTTGGAGGGAGCTAAGTGAATAAAGCTTTAAGCATTATTTGCAAGCATTAGGAGCAACAATTTTTTGTTTCATCAACATCAACTTCAATCACATTTTGTGCGAGACCAAAAAACGCACCCGATTTTACTTTGGGCGATCTGGTCGTCGAAAATAAAAATTTCGAATAAATTTGGTGCTTACATTACGAAAGCCTCTTCATATAGTCGCCAATACTGTTAACGCTGCTTGTGACAAATATTTTCTTTTTATAAGAATACGGTCGGACATTTTAACAGATTTTCTGGCATTTATTTTTTGTATTAGAAGTCATAGTTAATCTTTTGTATATGTTAAGGTTTGCAACCCATATAAAATATCGAAACAAACACTTTAAGGTAATACTCAAGATGATATTAGATATTACTGAACTTAGTGCACGATTTTTGCTGAGAAAAGTTTTTTTCTGACACATTACAATACATTTATTACAATTGTACAATATTTTTATAACATTATACTAAAATTTTGTATAAACAAATGCTACTAAAATGCCTTGAATAAGGAAAATTTTCTTCGACAAAACTTGATTCAGATATTTTTTTATAAGAACATCCTTATGACAACTTCTTAAAAAGCGCTTACCTAAGACTAAGAAAAATTGATCGATGAACCCCTATTTTATTTGCCAATAAACTGCGATCAACATATTTCTTCTAGTCGATAATTTGTCCTCCTACCAATATCTGGCATAAATCACTTCTTTGAAATTTCTGATTTTACTGAATAGTTTTGATTGCGAGTGTATCTTGACAAGAAGAAATGAACTGTGTTCATCTTATTTTGACTTTGACACAGCAATACATCGGTAGGTTGGCATTTATGTAACTGAGTGTTGCAAGTTCTAATAGCACTTGTAGTGATGCACGACGTAGCACAGATCCTGAAATACAAGGAAATCTCCAAATTGATATGAATTTTAAAATGTCAAATTTTATAGAAGATACGTGTAGTTTCATGATGTTTAAAATTGTTATAGTTTAATTGGATGGTTACAAATTAACAAAAGTATATAGAAAGTGGATCTACTAGTTTAATAATGGTAATTAATTTTTGTAGCAAACTATTTCAGAAAAGTAAAAAGACATCATTTTAAGAGCATTTGGATGATTGGCTAAAACTGATTTGATGTTTTCAAAGGGTTTACAACAATTAGCAATTAATTTCGATATTCTGTGAAGGTTGTTATAGGATAGGGATATGTTAAGTTTGTCATTCTATTTGTAACAACTTGAAATACACATCTCGGACGCCATGAAGTATGCATATCCTTGATCGCCGGAAAAATCTGTGCCGATTTAAAAATGTCCGTCGCTTCCCTGTCTGCTACATCAAAATATGTCATAATTATAGGCAGACTAAATTCGAAATAATGCAAAATCAGTCCAGCAGAAAAAAAACAAAGACTAAAACACTTACAGAAAAGTTCTAAATTTTCAGATTTTTTTCAAATAATGGCAAACCATTTACGGTCGGTAGTTGTGGCACCTCAACTCATATGCTAATTTTAGACCTGGTGGTTTTAACATACCAAAAATAACCATTTTCATTGTAGAAACGCGTTGAGGCCATATATTACATTATGTGTTTAATTATGTGGCAATGAAAGCACCGGTCTCTGCACATTGGAATGCAGGCGTTGAAAGTAGAGCTGCTTTCGGCTGCATGTTTTTTCCCCAAAACATTTCCGTTTATTTATTAATTAAAAGCAGTATATGGTGTTATTTGATAATTTTTATTTCAAAGATATTACGAAACTTCAGCTAAACTTCGAAAATGTGGGTTCTACTACCCAAGCTTGAAAAAACAAAGTTGCGGCGGAAACTTTTACATTCGTTCACAAAATTGTTGCTCTAAGCAACTAGAGGCATCAACAAATTGTAATTTTTCTTTACGACTTTGTTTATGCTCTATCAAAAATTGGACAAAATTTTTAATTTAAATGTTTCAACACTTTCGTTTAATTCATTTCTAATAGTTATATTTATATTTTATAAAAAAGTATTTATAAAAAGATTTTTAGTACCGTATTCTCTTTTCTAAATTACAAAATTTACAAAATTTGATTATTTAGTTTAAAAAAAATATTACTACTACATCCGCCCTCTGGTGGCGCCAAAACGAATTAAATTCAGCTACAGCTCTGTGGTTTTAGGCCCTTGGTTTAAGAATGACAATCACCATTTAGAACTCGGTTTGCGTCCATGGTCGAAACGCAGTGCGCCGTGCTGTTGGAATTAAATATGGCGATCGCGTGCTTCGGTCACACAAAATCTTCCCAGATGAAATAACAAAAAATACTAAAAAGAAATGCTATGAGTGAAATAGAATAGCTAGTGGAAAATGTATCATCCCTGACAATGTAGATCGGTGGGGGTACATAAACTACGCCTATTCAATTGTATTTTTTATTTATTTGTATATATTAAATGATATAGAATTTATCTCCTATTACTACACTTAATTTGCAAAAGCTACGCTGTAAAATGTGGATAGACTTTCCCTGTAAAGCCAAGAAAGTGTTGTTGTTATCTGTGACATTTAATTATTTCAAAGATTGACATGTTCACAAAATGAATCACTTTTCCATAAACTCATGTTTTCGGTACTTTACGAAGGATTTGCCTTTCCGTTTATGTAACGAAACTCTATGCTCAGTGACACAGTTTTCCTCTTTTTTGGCAATTGCTAATTTTCATCTTGATACGAACACTCCAAAGGACCCCAGCCTTTTCGGACCGGACCGAATCGGACCCCACCAAATCTAACATGCACAGTTGCAAATTAATATTTACCCCTTAAAACGTGACGGACGTGGACATGTTAAAAGTCAATGGCCTCTCGCTGAAAGCCATTGTTGGTTGGTGTCACTTATTTTTCTCCTGAAATTGTAACCACACGGAGGAAAAAAACAAAAAGTGAACATTCAGCACTGGATACACAAAGGACATAGTTGCAAACAGACACACACAACAAACGTACGTACAACTACACAATCAGTTTACATGCACATGTAAAGCAAAATGTTGAAACATTCTAATTTTTTCGAAAGGATGCAAATGAAAGTTTTCGAGTGCGGGTACAAATGAAATGTACATGTGGACAAACGTAAGGGCACACAAATACATGAACATTCAAATGTTCTCTCTCTCATCAGCTCATGTACACACAAGTGTGTGTCATGGGTGCTATAGCTATGTGTTGGTACGTTTTGACACATTTAGCTCACATGCAATACACGCTTCAAATGACTCGTTTTTACTCATTTCGTTTTTCAGTGGACATCACTAAATAATACTAGTTTTAATGATAATCTGGATTTGGAGCATTTTGCTGCGTTAAGTCCCTTTGGCGGGGTAGTCAATAGAAAGCGCATTTTAAATTAATTAACTCGCTTGTATTAACATTCTTCATGGGATTTATTGTCTTAAGGCATAACATCCATTAATAGTTGACATACAAAGTAAGCATTAAAGATTTAAGTTTCTACTAAATCCGATATTATATCTGAGCGTGCGAAATTATGCCACAACCCAAAAAGTTTAGAGTTAACTTTAACTGTTTGAGTTGAGCTAAATTTGAAGCAACTTAAACGTGACATCTTAGATGCCCACCAGGGTTTTGGGCGTTTTGTTATCGCGGTTGCCAAAGTTCTTTTCTACTAAACAGTGAACAAAAGCCGTTTTAGCCGTTTGCATTTCATTTGAGACAGGGGGAGCACTATGTTTGAAGGCAATTGTGTTTTAGACGCATTGAACAGAACCAACTATTAGCAGTGTTAGGAGGAAAATGTCCTGGCTCCCTGTTTCCACGTAAAGATTGTGAACACCAAGTACAAACGTTGTAGAAATGTGTGCTTTATTGGATTACACTCTATGTTAAAATTCCTGCAATACAAATAGATCCTATAAATACAATACAAATTGGATTTTTTGAAAATTAATGACAACCGCTTACAACTGTATGCAATTCCCAGATTAACCCGCGTGGAAAAATTGTACTCGATAAAATGTTATTATTATCAGTGCGGTAAATGTTAAGTAAGTAAGAAACTAAATTTGCAGCAATGTTTTTCTTTTGCATGCCGGGCTCTAGTGCAGGTTTTCCTGTTTCAAACGGGAAACCCTCCTAAAAAATCATGCTTATAATTTTCAATAATACGTTTAAATTGCATCGTTCATATTTTCGTGTCGTTAAACTCAACTCACTTATTCTTTTGATATCTTCTTTGAGACTGCTTACTCTTAATGTTACTTAACAGATTTTTTGACGTTCATTAGTTTTATTCAATAACTCAATCTCATAGTCCTTCCCGTTGTTAATTAACAACTAAATGTCGCTGGTTATGACAGGGAATTATACAGTGTCATAGAATTATATGAGAAATAACACTGAACCCTGAAAGTATGTAACAGAATTTACAAGTCGATTTTTTGCTATCGAAAAAAATTAATCAAGTAGTCAAGGAATTAAGTGCACAAAAACACTTGAAATGAGGACAGTAGCATACGGTGAGAGCAGTCTGAGTTAAAAAAATGTTCACAAGTAGTACAAGCTTTTCGCAGAAGGTCGAGAAGATGTGAATGACGACGCTCGCTCTGGACGCCCCAGCACATCAGCAACCGATGAAAATGTTAAGAAAGTGAAGAAAATTGTTATGGAGAATCGTCAAATCACAATTCGAGAAGTTGCTGAGGATGTCGGCACATCAGTTGGCTCATGCCATGCAATCTTCTCAGAAATGTTGGCCATGAAGCGTATGGCAGCGAAGTTCGTTCCAGAATTGCTGAATTTTCACCAAAAGCAATGTCGCATGAGCATCGCTCAATAATTGTTGAATGACGTCAACGATGATCCAGATTTGCTTAAAAGGGTTAGAACTGGTATATGGAATCATGGGTATATGGTTGGATCCAGGAGATCCAAGACCAAAAAAACGCCAAGTTCGATCAAATGTCAAGGTTTTGCTCACTGTTTTTTTCGATTACCATGGCGTAGTGCATCAGAAGTTCTTACCACAATGTCGTACGGTAAATAAGGAGTATTACCTTGAAGTTATGCGCCGTTTTCGTGAAGCAATACGAAAAAAACGACCGGAATTTTGGGGAAAAAAATTAATGACTTTTGCATCATGATAATGCACCTGCTCACTCATCTTTGCTTGTGAGAGATTATTTGACCAAAAACATGATAACCTCAGCCACCGTATTCACCAGATTTGGCCCCCTGCACTTTTTCCTGTTCGCAAGATTGAAGAGACCCATGAAAGAACGGCGTTTTTCGACGATTGGGAAGATAAAACCCGAATCGCTGAGAGAACTCAAGAACATAGCAAAATGTGCATATCAGAAGTGCTTCGAGGATTGGAAAAAACGCTGGCACAAGTGTATTATATCTGAGGAGGACTACTTTGAAGAACATAAAATAGAAATTGGTGAATAAATTTTTTTTGAGAAAAATTAAAAATCACCTTATTTTTTGAAAACACCTCAGTCACTCAGTGCCGACCATAAAGTCGTAGTTGCTAATATAATCAAATTTCAATGAAGACGTACATCGATATGGCCGATTTTCTACAGGTATCGTTCTTGGCTCGATCAAGTCTTGTGTTAACCAAGAGGGGTGGTAATTTGTGTGTAGAAAAAGTTATCGTTATGATTGCATTCATACACTTATGTGGCATAGCATAGTATGAAAGCCTACATACAATACATACATAAAGAGATATATTAATTTTTATTAATTATTATTGATTTTTTATACATAAAGATGCCATTTAAACAGACATCTTACATCTTCTAAGATTTGTTGAAATAAGTTTGAGACAAAGCAATTTATATGTTTGAACAAACAAAGAATTCACTCGTTTGAGATGCTGCACTAACGTTACAGCTTCGCCGTAATGGATATTTTTATTTGTTTCGGTTATTAACTCAATAAATCTGGTAATGTCCGCTTGAAGACAGATTCTTTTAGGGGCTTAACAAGACATATAGTTGTATCAGACCTGGAAGACATCGGGAGGAAACTACCCCACAAAATATATGGACTCATCATCGTTAACTGAGAGCATAGCATACAACATGTGTCCTATGAACTGCATATCGACATCAAAGTATAACAATTTGGAGAAGCCATAAGTACAGGCTGGTGTTTGGATTATATCAATTTTTATATCAATTTTGGCCGTTCTTCCAAAGAAAATTCATATATTGTAGTATTTTTCAATAGCCACGCACACAGCTAGAATGCCTTCCAATGGCCCTCTCGTCGAATCCTATTAAATACTACATGATGTATGATACCTTTTTTTTCTTCTGAACGAATTTGTCCCAGGTCATGACGTTCATAGAAGCCGTACGGACCCATCGCCAGATAAAAAGATGTGTCAAAACGCCCTCCTCTTGTACTAAATATATCGGCTTTGCCCATTTTTCTAGAAAAAAATTCACATTTTTTAGTATTGCATGCACTTCTTGTACGGAAATATTTTTCTGAACTGGGAATAGCATAAAGTATATATCGACTTAGACCATTTTCCCTTTACCCCCGCCCACAATTAGGCTGGTTCCTTGAAGAATTACTTGAGTTGAAATGATTCTTTCTAATATTTATACAATATCACGATGTATTACTTTTAATCAACGAATAAGTTGTAAAATTATTGAAAAAATTCAGACAAATAACCAGAAAATAAAGGTGGGTTCCGTTTTTGTCAAATTTAACGACTTATGGCTGTGGTTATACAAATGATTAGAACTTAGGAAATTAAGAGAACAACCAGCACACACACAAATATTAAGTTTCTTACTTATTTTGTGCAAAGAGACACCATATTGAGATCAAAACAAGCTCAAATTGAGTAAAATTGATCTCCATTTGCCGCCAAGTACCTCCCTACTCAAAATAAATAAGAAAATTTTTCGAGGAAGTTTGCGTACTATTTTCTCGCGTGCTCAAATCAATTACTAGTTTCACTTATTAGTTTCAACTAAAATTGACTAGTATTGAGTAGATTTGATATACTTATTTGAGTATGTTTTCAAAATTTCAAGTTTAATACGTGTATACCTATAGATTCTTTACAGTGGGCTTTCCAATGACGTTTTCATTTCCTTCCAAAAACTGCGACGATTACTTTTGCCACTAAATGTTCATCTGCGCTCTTTCCTACGTTACAAATAAATATTGTAATACTTTAAACACATCATTATTAAAACTTTAGTGAAGCATACAAGGATTACGTAGCCCGTATACGAGTATATATGCAGTTGTGTACTTTGCTTTATGAAACTCAGGAAGCCTGGCAGCAGCTGCTTCTATGCACACAGTCTGGCAATTATCCTTACAAGCTAAGCTGTCTTGCCGTATATTACAAAAAGTTATCATATGCGCTTAAGTTAATTTCGTAGACAAACTTAATAATAATAATTAAATTTTTGTTTTTTTTTTTTTAGACTGAAGCCATAAAATGGGATCTCGAGACGAAAATGAATCAGCACAAATTGGAGACCCAAATAGAAAAGATTCAATACAATCAGACGGCGGTAATGCTGCTGATAGAAACATGTGGTCTGGTGAGAGAGAACACATCGCGAGCAGTTACTAGCCTAGACAATATGGTGCTGTATTTTATGAAAACCAAAGGCAGTGAAAACGATACTTCACTCATGGGTCTATTACATGTAAGTTTTTCCATTACTCGATTTCAAATACACAAAACTAATTCAATAATAATTTACGATTTGTGTTCTTTTGCAGTTGGGTGAACTTTACGAGTCGATTCGATGGCCTGCTACTTTGGGTTTCCTCACAATACTACTTTTGCTGTGCACCGTGCTGGTAATAGGCGTAGCTCGGCGTTCTCGCTGTGCCTTGATATTCTTTAGCGTAGCCGGTCTATTCTGCATCATTATATGTTGGCTGCTGGCTGGTATTTATCTGGCCTCAGCTGTGGCAGCAGGAGATTTCTGCATGCGTCCACATGAATACATGTGCCGCCAAGTGGGCATGGTGAGTTTTATAAGTGAATTTTCTATGATTGAGACGCTGCGATATGAACAGGAACAGTCGAAAAAGAATGTAAAACCAGGACTCTGATTTCGTAAGCTATGAGTGCAGCCTTACTTCTTTTTTAGTTATTACTATCCGAATTGTTTGTTAAAAGGACACCGTAAATTTATTTTATTATTTCTCTATGCATAGAGGTTTTCACTTAAATGGTGATTGAGTCGGAATATCGATTTTAAACACAGTCGGAAAATTCAGTTATAAAAAAATTAAATTCCATTAATGTCTCGATACTGTAAACCTTGGTTCCCCGGTTCCTTCGGTTCATTTCCATTACGATGTATCTACACGAGTTTACGAGTAGATATCGCTTAAATAGCGATCTTCTTTTTCTTCACAACTATTCAAAGTTTTCCCTTCAATTGCAATAGAATGACATGCAGAGAACATCAAGTTTATTGTTATAGCATTATCCTGGCTTTTGGCCAATAAATCTAACCACTTTACAACCTATAAATGTTGTTGGACAAATGGTGGCCCGAAAAGTTTAGCGTTTGCTTTCCCATTTTGTTTTTATACATTTTCTATTATTTAGTGCCTTGCGAAACTGTAAGCCAAATTACAAAAAACAGTAGAATTCGCTGGTCATCTCATGCATAGTTAGCCATGTGATGGCGATGATAAGGTTCGTTGTCGTCTGGTAGCTTAAGGCATTGGACAAACTTGCAGTTCTGTTTTCTTCTAGTTGGCAAGCGAGTAGTTTTAAACTTTTCAGAAATTGCCAGAATAAGCCAGAATACATATTTTAGTGTTGTTTTAATTTTTGTCTTTCTTTTATGCTTTCAGCGAAGTCCTTATGTTTACTTCCTCAACTGCGGTACTTTGCGTAATCGTTTCATTTTACGCTTGAACGAATCCCGAGATCTAGTGGAGCGAGCCCGAGAATCGGTGTATTTAATACAAAGGTGAGTTGGCGATTTCAAGCTACCAATAATAGACAAATATTAAATTATCTGTTCGTAATTGACTACTCCAACTACAAAATCGAGAGATAGGTCACTGACGATTGGTTTGAGAATTTATAGCAAAAGAACTATTTTTTTATAACAGATGCGTTTCCACTTCGTTGATCGGTGCAAATGTGTATTTGACGTCCTGATAATCAAGATTTGATGAAGGAATTATTTGCATTCCTAAGCAGCGAGTAATTTACCACACTTTGTCATTCATCACCAGCTGTAAAGAATGCTCTCCGTTCAATTTAAATACATTTCTATGTATGTATGTATAGCATATCGTTGGGGAATCGCAATTTCGCTCGGCAGAACAATAAACAATTTCAGGATGTTACAAATTTGCTAAACTGTGATTTACAGATTTCGTGATCCAGATTCAGAGACAAGTGTGTAGTGAAAGAGTGAAGCTATAAAATTATTGGATATAAAAAGTCTTTGCCATTTTTCAATTTATTTTGAAAAAAAAATTTGCATTATGTGTTATTCAAAATATCGTTCATCGCCAGCCAGCATTCGAACACAGCGCTGATAGGAAGTTTCATTTTTCGAGGCTATCCAGGAGACGACGCAATTTTGAATTTCTTCATATGATGTGAAGCGCTGCTCAAAGAGGCCAGGTGTCATCAATCGGGAGAAGTGATAATCATAAGGGACAACGTGTGCTTTTGAGTTCTCGATTTAATCTCATTATCGACACCTAGTTGATGGCAACAACTACATGAGACTAGGCTGTGGATGTTGAAGCATGTTCGCGTGGTCCCCATGATTTACTCTTCTTTTTATTATAGTAGTGGATCCATTACTTATCATTAGTGACTATATGATGCAAAAAACCCTTTCCTTAATGCCTGGCGGGAAGAATTTCACACGTGCAAAATCGACGTTCTACATTTCTGGGCTTCAGTTCATATGGAACCTAGTTTCCATCCTTTTGAATCATTTTCAACGGCTTTAAATTTAAATGAAGTTGTTTGCATCTGCATCTGGTACGAACCCTCTCAATAATGATTCCAATTCCGCATCTTCGTACACTATCGGTCTTCCGGTACACTTCCTGTACGACGACTAATTTACCGTTCTTAATCTTCTAAAATCACTCATGACAATTTCTCCCACTTAAAGCAGTTTCATCATATGATTTTACAAGAAATCGATGCACTGTAGATTTCAGAAGTAAGTCGGAAGTTCCGGCATATGACGCTTATTCGACTCAAAACTTAACATCTTCACGCAAAACGTATATGCGATGCTGATATCGTTAATATTTGATGGTTATGGTGATGTTGATTCAATGTCGTTAATATTTTAAGATTGTTTGATGTCCAACACTACCATATGATATTCTGTATATAGCAACTTCAATCATAACTTACTAGTGGTAGACTTACGAACAAAGAAGACAAAAAAGTTGTCAAAATTTTTCTTTATTTTTTAACATAATACCGTTTTACCTCGATACTGTTTTTCCATCGATATTCAATAGCTTCTATGCTTTGTTTATAGTAAGAACTGTGAAGCTCCTTAAAATAGTCATCAACTGCAGACTCCACCTCTTCGTTGTTGGCAAATTATTTACCTCCAAGCACGAGGGAGCTAAATCTGGCGAATAAGGAGCGTGATGAAGCAATTCGAACTTTAATTCATTAATTTTGGCCATAGAAATAGCGGATGTGTGAACTGAAGTATTGTATCGATGAAACAACATTTTCTCTTTCGCCAAATGCGGCCTTTTTTCCACCACCTAACGCTGCAGTAAATTAGCATAATATTCGCCGTTGATGGTTTTTCCTTTCTGAAGATTATCAATAAAAATAACCCTATGCGCATTCAAAAACCAGACGTCATGACCTTGCATGCAAATGGAGCCGTCTTGCCCACGTCTCATTCATTTGCGACATTGCCAAACACTCTACTGAAACATCTCTATGACACTGTTTTTGCTCTATTGAAAGTTAGTGTGGCAGCCATCTTGCACACAGCTTTCTTTCAATGTTTCTTTCTTCAAATCTTCACTCAATATATGATGTATAGCGCTTTTTGAAATGCATGTTATGTCATACAATACCATTTTGTGGATTTTCTTCACCGTGTGTGACGTGGGCGGTCTCGTTTAAGCTCTGCTACCCAACATTTTACAGTCGTAAACGAAGAAGCAGACTTCCCCAGAGTAGAATCTAGCTCGGCTTTAATATTGGTTGGACTGAGACCTTTCAAATGGAAATATTGAATTATATAACGGTGACCAATTTGTTCCACGTTTACAAATTCACTTAGTTTGTTTACCTTTGATGGCCCAAATAAAAATACTAAACAACGTGACCTTTATAAGGTTGCTACTTTTCACCAAAATACTTTTTTTCAAACTACTGGCACCATCTATACGTCAAGTCGGTTAGTTTTGGGACCGCCCTCGCATACTGGTAGGGTAGGGTTATAATGTTAAATTTGAGAGAAGAAACAACATGGGACAACATGTCAATACATTCCCAATACATTTTGAAATAAGTTGTAGCTATCCTATGACTGAGAAAAGAGGGAATCAAATACGGTCTTATTTTACTTTCATTTCAAAAATTTCAACATTCTTTTCGCTCAAAATTTAAAAACGAATTTAATTAAAACATCTATTGGCACCAAAGACCATTTACATATACCGATCTTATCGATGAGCCCGACACGTGCCCCTCATCCCGTATATTATTACTCTAGTAAATCCTACGTATTATCATCATTACTAAAGATTTATTTTTCCATCATTTTGTTTCAGAATGAGCCAAGAAACGTATCCCCGTATCGATGTCCACAAGACTTTGGAAGCTATGGATAATGATTTGGAGGAGACTAAACGTAATCTCACCGTTTTGTCTGCCACTTTAGATCGCAGGGCAATTGACCGCCATTATATGGAGGCTTTGTTTGGTTTGTGTGGCGGCGGTTTGTTAGGCCTGAGTCTCATGATGGTGGCCGGCCTATTAACATCATTTCTATTCACCATTCTGGTTTATGCTGACTCGCACGCCTGGATCTATTTAAGCAAACGAAGGTCTGTGTTAAATTTCATTCTATTTGTTTTGGTTGAAATGTAGCAATATTACCTTCTTGCATTGCAGGCCTTCTTTGGATGCAGACAAATCGGAAACCGCTCCCTTGTTCCCTTCGAATGCTCCCAGCGCAAATATTTCACCCACTGCCCCAGTCCATCATACGGGCACTATAAATCGCACACTGTTGCATCATCAACAGGCCCATGGCGTTGGCGTCGGCCAGAGTGGCACTTTGGGACATGGGGCATCGCGGAGCAATGGCACAGCTAATGGATTGAGAACAGGGTTCGCATCATACAACAATCAGCATAAAACTAACACACTACTACACGTTGGCAGTGGCAGTGGGGGCAGTGGTGGCAAATCATCGCCCTCACCGCCGCCGCATTATGATGTTGTGGTGCATGGCACAAGGCATGGCTTTTATTAAATTTTTTATTTTCCATTTATTTTTGTCATATTTTCCTTTATTCATTTATATACTTAAAATATTGATTCATTTTTTTAACCCATATTATATAAACCATTTCCAAACTGCAAAGGATAAATCAATAAGTATTCAATAAGTCCTTGAAAAAATGCATTATCATTGACGCACCCCCACCCATCTTTTGAGTACTTAATCCTTTATGTTGTATATTTTAAGTTTTTTTCTATTTGTACGATAAGAGTATAAAAATACAATGTTTTTTCCCATTCATTCATATACTCAATTAATTTTTTTATTTAAACTGCTTCATTTATTTATATGTAAACTATATTTATATACTTGTGCATTATGTGTATACTATATAGTTTATGTATATGTATTTGTAGTGGAGACGTAGCATTGTGTGTTCATTATTACATGTTGATAAATATTTATTTAACCACCAAGAGGCACACATTCATTGCAACCACTAGCACCGCCAGGACTGGCAACCACCAGAGTCACACATTGCACATTCATTCATTCTTGGCTTTCACACTCAGACTCACACACACATACACGCAGCAGCACATCAACACCAAAAAATGGTGGCAAATATTGTATTACAAATGTTTACACACATTTCCATGTTGTTAACACGCTCTACCCTGTACCCATCGTCCCAATCCCTCCCATTCCAGCAATACACGAGAAATTCAAAAAAAAAGGAAAACATTCCACCACACTCCCTACCGCCCACTCGCCAACAACTCATCATACTTCATTATAGGCAGATTTGCAATTCATGTCCCACATTTGCAAAGCTTAAAGTTTTGGTTGAAGTTTTCAAAATGGTTTTCTTTAATTGTTCATTCTGTTGAATGCGAAATACAGTCGCGCGCAAAAGTATGCATACGATGGAAACACAGCAAGAATACCTTGGCAAACTGCAGAAAGGATATTTGCGTTCAGGTTATGTGTTAAGCAAAATTCAAAGTAAAAGGCTCCAAAGCTTAGTTACAGTCACAGAAGCAAGAACTAACATCCAGATTATCGGTTTAAAGTTAATAATGAAAGAAAATAATAGAAATTGAGAAACTGAAAATGTAGTGTTTGTTATTTAAGTTTTCTATTTGATGTTTGGTGGAAGAAAACAAATGAGACTGCAATTTCCCAAATTGGTAATGATAGTGGGAGGGTACGATATGAGGGCGAGAAAAACATATGTAGCTGTAGCAAACTAGCTTATATATTTCCTCAATGTTATATTGATGCCTGGTAATTGCAAATCCACCGCATTTCTGAAGTATGTTCATGACCTTTTTAAATGCTCTGTGTTGAATGGTTTCAAATCCAAAATGGCAAACAATATCCTTAAACGCTTCTACAGATGTATTTGCTAATTTCTACTATTACAACGGCGCCCTCTCTCTCTCTCTCTCTCCTCTCTCTCTCTGATGTAGTACTTATATTGACAAAGGATCCAGTCTAACAATTGTACTAATACATTTGCGGCGATCCGATCTCTTTAAAAGGCTGCCACTTTCAAATTATATGAGAAGCGACATTGACAAAAGTGTTGCATTGGTTGTAGTGCCTTATTTGATAACGAGAATAGAAATGATAACGTGAAATCTTTGATTGAAATTTGATTGTTTTTGATACTTTCTAAATTTAAATGAAATTCATTCAGTTCACACATCCTATACGAAAATCAAATTTATTGACATAACTTGCGCTCCAAGTTTTTTTTTTAGCATCTGCGGACACCATCATCACCATCGAATGGTCGGTGTGGGAAACAACATATATATTCGAGATTCCAGAACTCAGAAAAGTTAATTTAATATATAGTTTTCTATTTTTTTTAAGAGAAAACAAGTGACATCGACCTGTTTGACTCTAAACTGATAAAAGTTTATTTGAGATCGAGACTTCAGTTTGTCAGCTACAAACCTGAGTTATTAATATGACGTGAACCATTCTTAACATTGTCTAAAAAGGTTTAAAACAATTAGATGTTTCGTAGGAAACCAAAAGGACCATAATATGTATGTTAATATCTCCTGAATATTTTGAAAAATCTTCAACAAAGTAATGATAGATCGTTTATCGCCTAAGACATTGAGACGGTTTTATTACAGTTTTTCTCAATTTGTCTAATGCTTGCCTACATTAATCGGTTTATTTTGTGTAGTTGCAATCAGAATGAGTCGGAATAGAAGCCTACACAAATTGAAACATACAAACAAAGTACTGAAAATATGAGGAGCATGTAAATTAAGGCACTATTGTGCTTTTAAACAAAAAGAAATATTAAAGATGCAGTTCACATCAAATTAATTAAATTTGTCACTTATGTGTTTACTGTGAAATTATCCAGCAGCCGTCGAAATAATTGAGGTTTATTTGAGACTGAAAAATGTTTAACTTATTTGCTTTTAAATCACTGCATTCTGAATCACGGAAATGAAGTTCTATGTGTTGGAAACAAAAGATTTTTATTGGTTCAATATCTATAGACAATAATGGGAATATTAGAATATAGAATTATCGAATATCAGGGCAATTGTGGAATCATAATCGAAGTGGAATCATAATCGTAATCATAACCAATATTCAATTGAAATTTAGTGATTTAAAACTTAATTAATGTACTCTAATATTTTTCGAAAAAGTATATACATTTTGTCAGAAAATCTCCTTCCAAAATTATTTATACTTATGACAATGAAAAATCCAATCATCAAAACATTTTTCAAGTGCATTTTCTGGAAAAGATCTAAATTATCGCTGCGAATTTTCTTTATGTCGTCTATAGAGTAGACGCGGGTGCCATTGGAAATACAAAAAAGTCACGAATTCGGAGTGCATCATGGAAACCAGTTACTGGGAGGCGCAAATCCGAAGTTTGTTGATTGGTTTGTATGTCGAACTCGTCAGCAGTTATCATGCGTCTCATCATTAGTTTTAAGAATATGGAGTCGGAAATACGAAAATCTTTCCCTCATGTCTTTCGACCTTTGCGCGATTGAATTTTTCAAGAAAATTCAGGTCTTTCGGAACTAAACGAGTGGCAACACATTCTGTATCAAAGCAACCGCGTAAAATGATACAAATTGATTCATAAGACACAGGAGGTTCAACGGCTATAAACGGCTTTCAAATTTTAAATGTAGTTTTTAGTCACCATTTCTTTCACTTCATCTATATTTATAAAAGACAGCTGTGCCAACTTAGCAACAGAAAGATTGTAGCAATCCCTTTAAGCAATCTCTTTAAGTGGTCAATTCCCGGTGCTTTTTGTCAGAACGTATACCATATCTTAACATCGCTTGCATATGGTACATATTACTCTATTTTCTTTCTGCTTTCGAAAATCGAATGCAAAATCCAATGGTCTGACCGTTGCTTAAGCTCTTGCATCCAATTAAAACATGCATATTAAATGGATTAACAAATTGTAAATCAACGACCGGACAAGCCAAACAAAAAACCCTTGGTAAAATTGTTATCCCAGTATAAGTCAATGGAACTTTTTGATTGTACATCTATATTAATGAGTAAAATAGAATACATAGTTTAATTAAATTGCCCAATAGAAAACTTTAATCAGCTGGTACGAGTCCAACTTTCCCCATGGCACAGTTTGGAATTTGCAACTTTACGAACGTCTTGAATTATTATTATTATTAGATTGAGCATCAGTTACTGCAGTTAGCAGTAAGAATTTTAACGTTTTACCGCGGCAAGAACATATGACTTAGATGTACTTACTACGTATACTTTTTTCTTAATTTTCTCTTCCATATCCGAAAAAATATTTTCAGCTGATCGACTATATTTGGTGGAGTATAATTGATAGATGATAGACGGTCATAAAGTCGTTGATATATTTATTCTATACGACCTTATACGAATCTGTCCATCTAAAGCAATAAATTAGATAATTTTCTGAGAGTTGTTTGTTCTAATTTAAAGAAATTTTAAAGAAAAGAAAGAAAATTCTCTCAATTCAATTGTGTTTCCAAAATTCTTTTAAAAGCTCTTCTCTTCAGGTGAGATTTTGTGTAGGATGGTATAATTATGGCTGATACAGCGGTAGCTGCAATTAAGACAGCGATCCCTTTACAAAATCATGCTCAGTAAATAAATAGTTTTACTCTCTCTCCCTCTCTGAACGAAATCTTCCTGCAAAAAAAGGTTGTTATGTTATATTTTCTTTTATATCAGGATTGTCTTTTAAATGACATCTTTCTTACGTACTGCTTAAATAAAAACGTGTCACCAACCACTAAAAATTTATGTAGCTCACGTTCATGTTTAATGTTCTTCCCTCCAGCGCTGCTTAACAACTGAGTACTTTGTGTATTATTATCGAGCATTTCGCAAAGACTGACCCTGTCATAGCAGGTAGGCCAGCCTATATGCAGAAGGCAAAAATATGTTTGGCAAAACAAACCCATATGTATTGCACACGGGCAATATTTGGTTTGCTTTCAACATCCTGTATATCTAAGAATTTCCCGTCTATAGTAATTCCACAGTTTTTTACATATTACCGAAATATGTTGGAATATTTTAAGCAACGGGGCACATGTGGAAAATTATCGGCATTTTGATGATCTAAAGTCATGAAATGATGCTTGCATGATTTTTGTCTCAAAAATTATGATTTCTCAATTCTTAGAGATGGAGACGTAAAATTGTCATTTAAATTTGAAATAGACTGCCGCTGAATTTTCAATGTCTCACGAATCAATTTGTACATTTTACAGTACAGTTGACACGCGTTGCCGCTTGATTAGTTCTAAAAAAAGCTAAATGTTCTTAAAAAAAAATTAATCGCGTAAATGTCGCTGAAGACATGCTGAAATGACTCAATTCCGGCACCATTTTCATTAAGCGCATTGTAATTTGTTAACAAGCCTTAACGTCTTCAAACTGAGCCGAAATCGAAAAATTCACGCCAAAGTTTACCAAAAGTCAAGGTAGCTTTCTGTGATTATCACGAAGTTGGGCACTTACTTATTCTTACCAGAATCTCATGCGGTTGACAAATCAAAATCGTCAAGAAAGGCCAGATTGATGGAAAGAAAACTCATGGATTTTGCACCACAACAACGCACCACCTTACTAGGTTATCATTGTAAACAAATATCTGGACACAAATTTAACAAATATCGTCGAGCTAACACCATATTCACAAGATATGACTGCGGCTGGTTTCTTTTTCCAAAATCCAAACCAGCTCTTCGAAGCGTCGTTTTCAGTCGACGGAAGGTGATGCCATAAATTTGAATGAATAATAAATGCAAAGTGTATTCTTAAGGAGCATAGTTTTTTAAATATATATTATTGAATTTTATATAATCAATAATGAGCAGGTTGTAAAGCACAGAACGTGTTGAGCTCCTTTTGAATAATAACTCTGAATTCGTACGATTTTGGTTCGTATGGTTTGGTTCGCTATTTTATATATGGCTATAAATAATAATATTGTTTGTTATAGCTTTTGCTTTATATTTTATTCCACACTTTTGCTTCTGTGAGATAAGGAAAAAAAACTCAAAAAATTTCAATGAATAATGTTGACATATCAAGATTCGCTAATTTTATAGACATTTTGTACTTTTTTTGCGTATATCACATCTTGAATAATATTGACCGATTTTTAATTTGGAAAAATTAGAAACAAATAAAGATTTTTAATGAAATTACTTTTTCAGTTTTAGTAGTATTAAACAATTTTATTTAAACAAAGTATTTTCTATGTATTTGAAGACTTGAGGCCTGATTTATTTGCGTATTTCAATTTCGATGATTTCCCTCCTTATATTCCTCTCTCTCCCTCATATATTCTCATAGAATTTAAGCTGTTATTTATAATTTATAGAATTTAAAATTTAGGTTTTAATTACTATTATACCTTTCATACACATTTCTTTTTTTTTCTAGTTGGAAACACTTCTTTACTAACATTTCTCTCTATTCCTCTTGTTTTCTCCGTGTTTCTTCTGCTCTTTAGATCCGGTCATCACACTCTGGGCCGTTTGCCCTCACATCAGCAAACGAATTATTTGGCTGGACCCAATAATGGCAAATACGCCACGCTCAGCAAACAATGTAAGACTTTGGAATCTAACGACTTTTACTGAGATTCGCTTGCCTGCACTTCTAATGCAGGCAGTAGCAGTATTCGACTTAATAGTATCACCGCATCCAACTTCAATGGGATTGGAAGAAATTCGATCAAAAGTATGTTCGCCTCAGCGACTTTGCCGCGCTCTGCAGGATCTTCGTTGCGATCGGTGCTGTCGGCCCA